>CAHIKZ030005093.1:640000-862500 GCA_903632075.3 Acanthosepion pharaonis | reverse complement strand
GCCTCTGTTCGGGTAGTTTTGAGGAGCGTGGAACTATCTTTGAATTGCTGTTGTTCCCATGTCTATTGTGACCCGGGGTGGTAGCACCTGTTACAATCGCAGCTATGGACAAATAGTTAACTCCAAACTGGGGTCAAAACACAATGAAAACTAGATTTTATAGTAAAATACTAGCAATACATTTGTGAAAAAATATTGCCATTAATACATTTGTCTCTCGACAAAAATACGTCAATGAAACTTGATTTCTTACAAACAATACATATTCTATTGATACAAATGTATCCTAGAAATATTGTCGGCATTAAATAACCCATTAAGGTTGATATGCCGTAAAACAAAATAAACCCAAACTCATGATAAATAATAAATAGGAGTAGATAGGTTCGCCTATCACCCGGTTCACATAGCACCCCCCACCCGCCCCGGTCTTTAGAACAGGAGTAGAAGTTTTGTGATGTCAATGAACACTCGTTGCCATTTTTGTAATGTTAACGAATACTCGTTGTCACTTTCATAATGCTCGTTGTAGTAGAGACTTTGTAATCGCAGATACAACTATAGTAACTCCGTTAAATAATGCTGGTGTTAGACACCTTCGAATAACACTCGCACTGATGGTACTTGCTTGATGATACTCGCTCGAACAGTAGTCCGTATAGTGATCCGAATAGAGAAATGGTATAGTGAATAGAGTTGAGAATAGCGGTCTGGATAGTAATAGAGGATAGACTAGAAATGAAGATCCAAATAGTAATAGAAGGTAGACTAGAATATAGTGATCGTTTAGACTTCACCCTACTACCTACTTATGCGTTTCCTCCATGGTCACGTGGTCTACTTAATTCAATAATGGGATCGCCTGTGTTTTGTTCAATGGCGATCTATGTTCTAACTCAAGCGTCGACAGCGACACTTTATTCCTATATAACAAGAAGTTTATCCCTTTTATCCTGTTTATGAGTGGGTATCCGGTTCCTTCTAAAGTCTACTTAAACTCTATATTCGTAATGTTTGTTCTTTTCTATGCTAATATAAGTCCACACACCTTGAGTGGCTTTCGGGCCTTGTATTGGGCGACCATTAGTAAAAATAAAATGAAATAAAGGATGGTTACTAACGGGATTTAGCTGACGAAACGACATCAATTTGCTGTGTATTTGACACTTTTTCTTTGACGAAAATATATTAAGTTTCAGACATTGTTGTAGTTGAATTTTATTTTTGACTGAATCGAAATTTTCTCCGACCAGCAAAAAAAAACAAAACAAAACAGAAAACGACCTATGTGCAAAGTAGGACTTGTTATTTTTTAAAAAATCGTGGCCGGGTAGATCGGCTTAGTAGGGCTGCGAAGTTGAAGTTGTACCTGTAGCAAAGCTGCAAAAGGTGGGTGCTCTCCTAACACTTTGAACCCACCATACCCCGCACCAATAAAGGAATATGCGGGAAAAAATAAACCAACTCGGTAAAAGATTGTCGACTTACCCGAGCTGAGAACGAATTAATTATCAACTAGTACTGTTTTTGTCACTGACAGAAAATTTGTCAAGATTATTAAATCAACAAAAGATATTTTGTTGACAACATTCGGTTGATAGTTTAACAAGATCGTCAAGCGGCTTAGTTTTCTACTTTGGATTATACTGTTACCAACAAAATAAGATTGCGTGGCTCTAACTAGAGAAAAAAAAAGGGTAAGAGAAAAGGGATCACGTCATGAAAATAAATCATGTCAGGAAATAAAGGACCGGAATTTTAGAATTTAAAGCGCCTTCAAGTGTCGAAGGAGTCCTGGGTATGACGATAAGCTACATAAGCAAACAAAACCTCTGATCGAGAGATTGGAGGTTTTGGAGAGCCTGTAACGACTTCCTTAATTACTATTGTTCCCAGGTCCATCATCGCCTGGAGTGGTAGCACCTATTAGTGTCCAAGCTATGGGCAAATAGTGAACCCTCAAAGTATATATATATATATATATATATATATATATATATATATATATATATATATATATAAAATGACCAACAATACATTTTTTAAAGCAAAATGACTAGCAATAAATTTTATCTGCAGTTGAAGGTATACAGTTGCGTTCAAAATATATTTAATTGAAACCATAATATTTTGTTCAAAATATCGGTTGAGATGTCAACAATATACCATAGTGGTTGATATGCCAACCAAACCACATGAAAGAACTTTCGTGACATTAATCGATATAATATCCTACAATTTCTTAAATATAATTTCCAAAATATAACTTCAAGAAAACGACAAAATAAAACACACACATCACCGCCTCTAGTAATGGTGTCCACACAATCATGTGTATGCATAAAAGCTGAGTATCATCTACCATGTATTTAGTTGTGAAAGCAGAATAACATATATCGTATTTTTATTACTTCAAAGCTCCCAATAAAATTAAATTTCGGCATTAAATAACCCATAAGGTGTTGGTATGCCTATCACCAAATCAATGAAGGTGCCAAAGGAACATCTATTTGCATATTTTATATAGTTTGCTGAGATTGCAGCAATGCATTCCAACCGTAAGAAAAATGTCACTTCGAAATAATGATCGATCAGAAAGCCTTCACTGTTATTTCCAACATTCTGGATGTGGGGATCGAAAACTGTCACTGGCAGAAAGCCAAAGTGTTGGTTTCTGTAGAGAGACCTATCATCTCTCTACGGAATGCCAGAGTAAGGCACCCAGTGACAACAGGAAAAAACTTTAAAAATATTTTTACGGCGGATCGATTCTTTTGTGGTGCCATTAAGGTGGCTATATCTAGCAGGTGATTGGAATGCTGTCTTTAATCTCAGTTTAGACCGCGTTAACGATAGGGAAGATAGTGTTTTTTTGATTTTCTTTTTTAGGAAATAAAACACTAGTAATACGTTAGTGACTTTAGTTAGTTCATTTAAATGGTCAATAATTGAAATCAGAGAGTAAATGTTCGATGTTCGCACCACAGCGTGGATGGATGTTGCCTGCAAAAGAAATAACTTACCACATGTTACTATTTGAATAGAAAGAGGTTTCTCCTCTCCTCACAGAGAGTGCGAGATGTGTTCTCATGTTTACGCAAATCTTCATGGCAAGCTGTGAATGCTGGAAGCTATCATCAAGAAAATATAATTTCCTATCTTTGGGTTTGATGCTTCCAATAACAGCAGGGAACGATCTGATATTTTTTAGGTGTATCGATTCTTTTGTGACGTCATCAAGGCAGGTAGAGCTTGCGATTGATTGGATTATTTTTCTTTATCCTGATTTAGACCGTCGGGACAACAGAAAGGGAAACTTCCTTCGGATTAAAACTCCTTGTTTTATCGGCAGACTTGAAGTTGTCGATAAATTGCAAAATGAACATCCA
This sequence comes from Acanthosepion pharaonis, assembly GCA_903632075.3. Lineage (NCBI taxonomy): Eukaryota > Metazoa > Mollusca > Cephalopoda > Sepiida > Sepiidae > Acanthosepion > Acanthosepion pharaonis. Next base: position 859,111 of record CAHIKZ030005093.1, on the reverse strand, counting down.
GAGAGGGTCGAATGAACTTGAACAGGTGGAAACGACTCTAGTTCGATGGAAAGTTCTAGCTACATCGACCTTGTTCTAGTGAAAAAACTTAGTTTATAACTCTGTGGGTGTCCAAGTTTTCAGAGTATAGTTCTTAGCTTACATCAGTTTCGTATAAACTTAGCTTTAAATCTAGGAAAGATGGATATTAGAAAATCAGGACATCTTTGTTAAATGTGAAAATACTTCCAGACCCAGCTAGCACTAAGCCTAAATTGAGGACAAACGAGGGTTGTAATGAAATAAATTTAAATCTTGAATTAGATCGATGGCATTTCATTACAGCCCAATTAGAACGTTAGTGTTCCGACCATAAGACTCAAGTTCGAATCTAGGTATGATCGACTTCTTGATAATATCGGTGAGAGAATCCAAACGTGCGGAAAGTTCTCGAAAAACACACCATTTATTGCCCCAAGCCTTGTAAATGATATTGGGTAGACGAAATTTAGGTAGACGAAATTTGTTTGGAATCCGTCAATGTTTGTGATAAACATCAAATCATGCGCTATCTCTAAGTAACACATCTGCCTCAGCAGGCGCCTACAATAGGGATTAACTTGCAGACTCGGATACGAAGGGTCTTTTCTTTCTTTTTTTATGTGCCATGTCCTCTCAGGACGTAGGCGATAATGACTCTCCACCTCCCTTTATCCCTTGCAGCTCTCAACAAGTTCCTTCCTTCTGTTTCCTCTCCCAGACCACGTTCTGTCATCCACTTGCTTAAGTCCCCCAGGTATGTCACGTGTTGTTTTCCCTTGTCTCTCTTTCTTTCTATTCGACCCGTGAGTATCAGATTCTACATGCCCACCTTCCTCATTATGTGTCCCAGTAACTTCAACTGCCTCTTCCTGATATTAAGTATAAGCCTCCTCCTTGTTTGCAACCACTCTAAGATCTCATCATTGCTTACACGCTCGGTCCATGATATCCTTAGCATTTCTTTAACAGTAAAATCTAAATTTAAAAATTTTCTACAGAACTTTGGATCGCCACAGGTCGGCATGTCGCCAACAATATCACCGAAATTAGAAGTGAAGTCATACGTGAAGAATTTCACAACCACTCCCAAGAACTTTTCACCAAAAATCCCGGTTTTAATTTTGCTTAGTTCGAAGCCTATTTCGACGATTTTCTTCTCCTCAACGCGACGAAAAAGGTTTGGAATGAAGATGGAATAACCGGAAGATGAAATTCGAGAAACGTTGTCGGTCAGGAATAACAATACTCCGTGCATCGATGTTTTATATTAGGAATTGTACCAAAGCCGAGGTGAAGCAAAAATATATTATCTAACGTTTAGTCCCTGGTTTAGCGAGGGAGCTGGATGATGAATTATTTTCCACATACTCTCTCTCTCTCTCTCTGTCTCTCTCTCTTTCTCTCTCTCTCTCTTTCTCTCTCTTTCTCTCTCTCTCTTTCTCTCTCTGTCTCTCTCTTTCACAGGCGGGATGTGGCGAGGCTCTCGCTTCTCTATCGCTACTTCTATGGCAAGTGCTCAAACGAACTACATTCCTTGGTTCCACCAATTCTAACCTCCACGGTTAGAACCCGCCATGCGGCGCGCATTGTAGGGAACCATCTTTGTTCCCATCGTATTCCATCGGTGCGAAGTGAATTTCACTCGAACAGCTTCTTCCCGCGAACCACTGCTCTGTGGAACCGACTCCCGAGAGGATGCTTTCCCAGTCACTACAACCGTAAACCCTATTTTTAAAGATTATCCGTTTTCAACCAGGTTTTAAGTCCGTGCGTTGGAATCTTTTCTCAACAAGTTGGGAACGAATCCGGTTCTGCGCGGTGTAACATCATCTGATGCTACCAACTCCCCAATGCCGACAATGGCGCCACGCTTTTGACAAGAAAATATCGAGATGGAGGAGGTAGCCAAAGAAATCAGAATATACGAAAAGCTGACAGGGTTCAAAATAAAGAGGGAAGAGTCTACTGGCTGAGCGCGTATAGGTTTGGAAAGCGTTCACCTTGGCTAATGTTAAAGGTAAATTTGCTTTTTACTCCCCGCGCTAAATAACTATTTAAATTTTCCGAAATCCTCATATTTCCGTGTAAATGTACATGTTGAACTCGAAATAACAATTAAATTATGATAAAACCTACCGTTTTGAAGTTATCGACAAGAAAAATTCGGACTCAGCCGCGGTCATTCGTCCGCCATTACCGGCTTTGTTTAATTAGATTCACTACCGATCACTTCTGTCGCGCAATCATAACTTTTTGGCCTATTATTTTTTAAAGAATTGTATTTCCTCTGACTTCCTCATTTTGATCTTTGAGGTCAGATGGTAGACTTAATGCCGATTATGATTGGCTGAGCCGAACGTTAGAATGTTAGAGTTAGAAAGTGTTTTCGTGGAGTTAAGTTTTACGCGTCGAAGAATGCAGACGCGTTAATTTCGTGTGCGTAAATTGCATGTTTTAAAATCCCTTTTGAAGTTCTCATTTTACCTCCGAACAAACCAACTTGCGATCACCCGGCCGAAAGATGACAGAAAGAAGAAAGCAATATATGAGTGAATCAAGACCATCAACCAAAAGACCTCACCAGATGAGAGGGGGCTATACAACATGCACGTTATTTGGTGTGCCGTGACCAGCTCCTTCTAACAAGGAAGGGCGCAAATGAACCAAGGTTGAAACACAACGTGGAAAAGTTCAGAGAAGATTTTCGATGGAGGACTCAAAAAAGAAAAGAAAAGAAAAAATAAGGGAATATGAAAAAAGTAGTCTAGACCTATTGGACAGTGTTTAAGCACGATAATACTACTTTGTTCTACTGCCACACAAACACACACAGACACAGAGAGAGAGAGAGAGAGAGAGAGAGAGAGATCTAAGCAACAAACTAAAAGAGGAAGTAATGTTGAAGAAATGAGGAAAAGGTATTTTTGATGGACAGACAATACAAAAAAGATAAGTAGAGAAAAGAAAGAAGGAAAGGACCATAAACACCCACACCCACACATACACACTAATGTGATAATGTTAATTTTCATAAAACATTTTAATAAGAGACTGATTTTGTTTGTTTTGTATTTTTACAAATGTTTAGACCATGTGTAGAAATTTATTGTTGATTTTTTTTATTGGCACGCTTCAAATGTCTTGTGTAAAGTCATGTCTGACATGATTTCATGCTGTACATGCTGTAGTTGAAATTTTTATTTTGTTGGGGGAAAATCTGGCTGCGAAAGTTTCAGTATTAAGAATTTTTTTTACTTGATCAAGTAAATTTAACCACTTTTGGTGACTGGCCACGTGGAAGCCTGAATTTGCGTACGTAACACAATGGAAAATGGTTTTGAAACAAAAAAGACTGACGGCATTTTGTGATGGGACATTCCCAACGTGATTTATGTGGAATGTTAATGTGTTGAAAGTTTTTGCGACTATAGTTTTGCGTGCATTCAAATGTTTTAAGTTTAGAATTATTTTGTTAATTGTAATTAACTTACAAATGATTGCTTGTTTGATTTTTGTAACAGTGTGGAAAATTTATTTTTATTTTAAGAGCCGTGTGTGTCCTTTTGTTTTCATTGTTTGAAGAATTAAGTTATTAATTGTTGAAATTTGAGAAGTAATTTTTTGTGTAAAAATAAGTTCGGCTTTCCGTTTGGGTTTGATTCCTGAGATCGAAATGGTCACATCTGGCTGCGTAGTTATGATGATTTATGGGAAGTAGAATGGGGGCCTGTGCGCCATGAAGTATTTATATCGAATAAATATACGCTCGAGGCCAAGTTTTGGGGCCTCCGATGACCTGGTGGAATTGGTCAGGTGATTTGTGGGATGCCAAGCTGCGGTAGCGGCTAAGGAAGAAATCCTTGTAATGGTAGAACCAGTAATGGATTAGTTAGAAGATGCTGAGCGGGTGTGGTTTTTTTCCCCATGGGGTCAGCCAACGTCCGGAGGAGAAGGATATGATGCGAGCGGAGTTTTGAGCACACAGAGGCAGATGAGAAATAACAGTAACGATAGGAAATTAATGGTAAAATTGTGAAGACCTGTTTAAGTGAATCTGGTAATATGCAAGTAAAAAATTAATTGGTTGTTTGAATAAATAGGATAATAATGATAAATAATGAACCATATGTCCTGTGTGCGAGAAGAGTGTAGATCATAATGTGTAAAATTTAACTGGCAAGGACGTGGCTCAGTTACGGAATTGTTTGAAGCTGTGACGTAGGGCTTTTGGCATATATTGTGTTTTTTTTTTGTTTTTTTGTGGGGTAAAGTATATTTTTTCAATGAATTGTATGTAAATTATCGTGTAGTTTCAAGTGAAGAGGCAAGGGATTTTGTTCTTCCCAGAAATATTAGATTGCAGAGGTGGTAGCTGCTGACCTGGGTGGTGGATAGACTGATGGAGTGACTGGCGTCTGAGGCGTTGACCTTGGATCACGGAAGATAGTTACCAAGAATGGATAAAGGATTGTCCTGTATTCTGTTTTGTTTACAAAAATGTTTGTGAAGCGTGAAAAACTGGTCAGAATTTCGTTATTTATGTTAATTCTTTTTTCAGGAATTGAATATGTGCATGGTGGAGTGGTCATGTGACCGAGGACCAATGAAAAACATTGTAAGAATCACGTCCTGCAAACACAATATTATAGAGAGTATTTTAGAGTAAATAGTTGAAATAAAATTCATAAATGAATCTTTTTTGATGGTTTTATTTGGCTGAGTTTATTTCGTTTAGCAGCATATTACCACCTTCATGGCTTATTAAATGCTGATATATAAATAATTTGAACAAAATTTTATGTCTTCAACGAAATATTTTGAACGCTATTGTATGCCATCAACTACAAATAAAATGCATTGCTGGTTATTTTACTTTAAGAATGTATAGTTGGTCATTTTTCTATATGAAAAATATACTGCTGCTATTTTTGCTATTAAAATTAATTTTTTTTATAAAAAAGTATTGTTGGTATTTTTATTATAAAAATGTATTTTTATACTTTCATAACGTTTTTTTATTTGTTTGGGAGGTTTACTAATAACATATAGCTGGGTCCCTAACAGCTTCTACCATCCAAATAAAGTTAGATGTGGAAAAACAGCAATTAAGAGGTGGTTCCAGGCTCTCCAAAACATCCAATCTCCCGATCAGAAACCTTGCTGCCAGATGTAGTTTATTGTCAAACCTAAGATTATATGTCGCCTCTAAGTGTTGACTTCAATGTTCACTTTTATATTTACACACGCTCTATATCTGATATTGAGCACTTTATCCCATAAATATAGCACACCTTAAGAGTATATTTCTTCATATATATATATATATATATATATATATATATATATATATATATTATTTTTTTAAAACAAAGAAAATATTTGTCTCTAAGGTCCTTTGATCCAACATCTCATCAGGAGTAAATCGTTAGCAATAAATTATACGAAAGAACAGTAACAACGAAAATGAAGAGCAAAATAAATAAATAAAAAGAGAAGGGATCAACACGATAAGATATATATATATATATATATATATATATATATATATATATATATATATAAATATATATATTTCCAAGTTGAAATTTCATTGTAAATACAATTAGCGAGGGACAAATTAAAATAAAATATCCCCAACAAATTAAGAGACCTGACAAAATCCTTCTGTCGACAGAGAGAAGGTTTGCGCAGTGATATAGGGACTGATTCCAACATCTTTAAATGATTATTGGAAACAGCACTATGAATAAATCTGAACCACTCTCTCTCTCTCTATCTATATATATATATATATGTGTGTGTGTGTGTGTGTGTGTGTGTGTGTGGCCTGACAATTGCGTCTAGCATGAAACAGCCTGTCGCCTCTAAGTGTTCACTTCAATGTTCACTTTTATATTTACACACGCTCTATTTATGATATTGAGCACTTTATCCCATAAATATAGCACACCTTAAGAGTATATATATATATATATATATATATATTCGAAGGTTGGATGAAATATTTATAGGCTGACTATGAAGGAGTGATGCTAGAACTTTGAAATTTTGCATACATTAATTTCAACTGTTCTTATTGACAACTGCATTATTTTTTCCAGTAAACTGACATCTGACTGTTCAAGGATGACTGCTCAACCTGCTAGTAAAAAAGTCATCAACAGCAGATGTAACATCATTTAACTGCGATACTAGTTACTGGCGGTGTTTTTTTCATGGCGGGGAACAGATGGTAGCCAAATCTGGAGAATAGGGAGGGTCATCAACCAATTTAACTTCACAGTCAAGCATAGCAACCATTGAAAACAAGGACTTGTGTGCTGGAGCATTGTCCTGATGAAACAAGTCCTCTTTCGTCAGTTTTCCTTGATTGCTTTTTGTAACTGCCTCACGATTTGAAGATAGTCAATAAACACAATGATTTTTGTATTCCCCAAAACTGAGGCCACCACCTTCCCTGAAGACAAAATGACCTTGGCTTTCTTTGGAGCCAGTGAGGAGAGGGTGTTTCCACAGCGTGGCTTGTCACTGGCTAGGGTTAGTGACAAACCCAACACACATCCTGGGTTAGAAAATATTCAAGGAAACCAGCTAGATCAACCTCAAACAAGGGTCCGATTTTCCCGTGAGGTTAACAGGCTGGTGAGCTTTTGATCAAGTGTCAGAAGACATGGTACCCACCAAGTTGAAACCTTCGTCAAACCAAGTTCTATGTTCAGAATATTCTCAACTGTCTCACGGTACATACTAATACAATTGGTTATTTGATTTTTAGCCAATTTCCTGTGATCGATCACCATGTAGTGAACGCAATTATTATTTTTTTTACTTCGGTGATGACAGTTTCATGACGTCTAGACCTTGGGTCATCTTCAAGACTCTCCCTTTCCCTCCCAAATTAAGCTGCCCACTTTTGCAGTGTTGATAAAGCTGGAGCGACTATTAGGAACCGTGAAATTAGGAAAAACAGAGCGTAGATTAATATTTGTATAATATTCAATAGCGGGACACTCGAGGATTTTTTTCTGAGTTTATTTTCTTTTTTTATGAGTGTAAAATTTTTAAAATCAAAATTATTATCAAATTTATTTCTATGTATTACCAGTGCATTTATTAAATTGTTATTTATGAGGTCCTTTTTGTGTTCGTAGCTGTCTTTTTTTTTAAGTTTCTGCATGTTTCTCCAATGTATTTTGAGGAACAGTTTTGGCTATTTATTTTATATATGTCAGCTTATGAAATATTTTTGTTATGGGTGTTTTTAGATATTTATAATGATTTTAGAAGTGATTGTGATTATTTGGATGTTTATTTTTTAGATGGGATAGGTTCTGGATAGTGGACGTTACGGAATTGGTCGGTAGTAATATGTATCTGTTCTTGTACAACTTATTATGGATGATGTTGTTATTTTTGTTGCGGTTATATATTTTGTATGCATTTCTTCTTGCGTTGTGGATGAAGTGATATGAATATTGTAAGTTTTTGAATGTGTTTTCTACGTATGTTACTTCTTTTGGTAAGTATTAGGGGCTGCAGATTCTTAATGCTCTTAAATAGAAACCTATAATTACATACGATTTAATTTTAGAGGAGTGGTTTGAATATAAGGTGACCAGGTCGTTTTTGTTGGTAGTTTTTCTATAAACGTCAAAATTAAGTTCATTATTGTTTTGTGTAACATGATATCTTGATAGGAAAGAGTGTGGTTGGCTTCAGTTTCAAAGGTGATGTTTATTGTAGGTTTAACATTGTTAAGTTGGCTGACAAGATTTGTTAAATTAGTATTTTGTGTATATATTAGTAGTGAGTCGTCTATGTTTCTGAAATACGTAGAGCTTGAAGGTAGAATGTCTTTGAATAGGTCACTTTTTAGAAACACTAAAAATAGACAAGCCAAAACGCCGCTGAGAGGAGATCCCATTGATAAACCAAAGTTTTGTCTATAGAAGTGGTTATCAAAAGTAAAGAAATATTTTTTGGTGATTAGCTGGCATATTTTTATGGTTTTATGTGTAGGTAGAGGTAATTTAATTTCTGTTTTTGTTAAGTGTGCTTGTAGTAGGCATTTCTATATAGGGACATTTGTGTATAGAGATTTTATGTCTAAACTAGTCATATATTTGTTTTTTATGTTTATGTTTTTTTAATTTTTTAGGTCATCTGAATTTTTTATGTGATGGATCAATAGTGCCGAGGAGTGGGGTTAAGATTTTGCTCAGTGTGCCGGCTGTTTTTTTTTTCTGGGGTGCTGCCTATCCCTCATATGATAGGTCTCATTGGTATGTTCGGTTTATGTGTTTCTGTAGTCGCGTGTTTTTGGATGGTGTTCAGTAAATTTTATCCAGGAGGTGTCTTTATTTTTTATCAGCTTTTTGATGTCACGTGTGAATTTTTGTGTTTCTTTTGCAACTTTGCTGTCGTTTACTATTTCAGAGATGTTATTAACCTTTTAGAAGATCTCTCATTATCTGCTGGTAATTGTCTTGATCAATGACAATTCACCCGTCCTTATCGGAAGTAGATATGGGGATGTTTTTATTGTATGCTAATACTTTCAGGACTTTTATGTACCTTCGAGGAAGTGTGATGTCGTTCGTTTTTTTTTTTATGTAGATGTGATCAGTCCTTGCATGTAACCTTTGATAAAATCGGAGTCGTTGTGGTGTTGGTTTTTAATTATATAATCCGTGATGTCCTATTTTAGTAATCCGGTGGCAATTTTTAACCAAAACTGAGGGCTTCTAATTGTGTATCGATAGTTTGAATTTGAACAAGTTTGTTATTAGGTCTTTTCTGTCGACCTTGGACCATTTGCTATTGCGAATCAGTATAATGAGTTTGTTTTCCCAAACACGTATATGCTTCTTGTTGTCATAATTCGTTCAAGGCCCAAACAAAACAATAAGCTAAAACCTGAAGGATGATTTTACAGCATCGCCTATAATAATTGTCACAAAAAATACATAGGAGAAACCACAAGGAAACTAAATAAAAGATTATATGAACACAAAAGGGACATTTTACAAAATAATACATCAAATTCCTTGGTTGCCCACCGTACCGAGACTGGCCCCAATTTTGACATAAAAAATGCTACGCTGATCAAAGGAGAAAATAATTCACTACAACGTAAATGTTTAAGAGAGTGCCTTAATCGCAAGGTCATCTACAGTAAAGTTGCGCCCTGTCTCTTGCAGCATCTTACCATTCCTGGCAAATCTTCTAATATCACAGTGTGAAATGCCTGATTACAAAGAAAAAGAATCAAAATGAATTCAGCTAAAAAAAAAATCTGAAATTCCCAGCACCCGTCTGCCGTGCGAATTGTTACCAGCATAACGAACTTAGGCCGATGAACGCTTGAAGGACGAAACGTGTCACAAGTAAACTTTTTCCACTTTGTCATACAATTTCCCCAATATATATATATATATATATATATATATACTTTCAAAATATGTTTGATGATTAAAAACAACCACCAGAACCCAAACGATTAGCTGGGAAATAATCGCGAAAACTAAGCCATACAATGGAAAGGGAGACAGATGTAACTTGTGTTTGTTGAAGAAGCTTATTATATTAAAACACTTAAATAACCCTAACCTGCTGAACACGAAGTCCGAATTAATGTTTACATGTATCCATAAATCCAAGCAGCGGCTAAAACACATCGACCCGATGAAAAGAGATTACAAACTAGATTTCACGAATATTACTATAATATGCAACAAATTTTAATATTCTTAGAACCCATCATTAACAACTAATAATTATATTTCAATCCAAAGTATTAGTTTTGTTATTTGATATTACTATGATATTTTTGTAAAAAATGAGAGTTATCGCCTTGATATTTTATTTACTTTTGAATCCAAATTTAAATTCAAATATTTTTTTTTAATTTAATTTCTTTAATTTTTTATTTCTTCGCCTTTCGAACATAGGAATTTAAATGATATAAATTATTATTAGTTAATTCTAATATTTTAGGCAACAATAATTAAACAAGTTTTAACACAAAATTTTGAAGTATCACCACAAGAACGCCAAATAACGGTCAGATTGTATTTGCTCCTGGGGATTGCAGCAACTACATGAAACTCATAGCTGTGCTATCGACTTTGGATATTATGTATATTCACCAATATATATATATATATATATATATATATATATATATATATATATATATATGTGTGTGTGTGTGTGTGTGTGTGTGTGTGTGAAAATCTGTAGAAAAGGTAAAAGACAATAGGAAAACTGTATTGTTATCCGACGCGTTTCGTCCAATGTGGACTTTTTCAAGGCAAAAACGAAATGAACTTATTGAAAACAAAGTAACTATTAACAACAAACAAAATGTCATTAGTAACTAAAAGAATTTAGAAAACGCTATTGTATTTTGTTTGTTGTTAAAAGCATATATTATGCTTTATTTTCCATAATTTTGCAACACGCGTTTCGGGTCTCGCGATCTTCTTTATGCAAAGGGGGAATATTTCAACATATTATTTAAATGAATTAATTTTCCTTATGTTTTTCGATGTTAAACATTCTCTTTTTGTGTAGTAGTAACACAAATGTCTTTCTTGAACTGTCAGTGAGAAAGCTCTTCTGTTTGAAGGGTAATAAAACAATTAAGTTTGGTCCGAGAAATGGTGAGGAAAGATATCTGTATTCTTATCTTTTAATGACACCTGTGTGTTCTTAGATCTATTTCCGTTTTATGTTTTGTATTTTGTGTGTTTTTGTTAGTATGCTTATTATAAGGAATTAGTATACACATATATACGTACACACACACACACACACACACACACACACACACACACACACACATATATATATATATATATATATACATACATACATATACATACCCACATGTTGTGTAGGGTTCGTGTATGTGCTTGTAAGTATTCTATTTGTTTTTGCCAATATGTATATATATATATATATATATATCCGTACTCCACAGATACCCACGTGTGAGCATGTGCGCATGCATGTGAGTGGTTCGACCACTGTATTTGGCCATTATGTGTGCATGTTGCATGTTTTTGCGTGTGGATTTATGATCTATATAGTGCTGGTTTAAATTTGTTTATGAAGTTAATTATCTGTTTGAAATATTGGTATAATTTTAAATTCACCCTGTTTACATTTATAGGTGTGATACAAAGAGTTTTCTGTTGTCTGGTAATTTGATATATATTGAGCCTTGCTTGTTGAAGATTATCAATTCAGTTTTAGAAGCGAAAAGGTGGTTTTCTAAGCGTAGCTTAGATGTAGCACAAGGTCGAAAGTATGGACCGCCCAGCGAGGATCGAATTCACTATTCAGTTATAACTGTCCTAGCGAGACAAGCTTGTTAACCATGACACCACAAACTGTCTCAGGTGAATCAATAAAATATGTCGATTTTTTTTACATATCTAGGAAGCGAAATAAATTCGACTGAAAAGTAAATGAAAATTTTCAAAGTCAAATTTAAGCTACCTTGAATAAAATGGATGTAATCTGGAAATCTGATCTATCAGACAACTTCAAACGGAGCCTCTTTCGCGTCATCGTATGGAGATACTGCTTGGACATTAACTAAAACACTAGAGTCTACGCTTGATGGAACTTAAACTCGGATGCTGAGAGCTATACTTAACATCTCTTGGAGACAACATCCACCTAAATCACAGCACTATGGACCCACCCGTGATATTTATACAATCTTACGAGAACGCAGAGTACGCTTTGCAGGACACTGCTGGCGCGCAAAACAAAAACTTACGGTTAATCTACAGTTCTGGACACGTAGCCATGGCGCAAGACGAGTTGGTCGCTTAGCAAACACCTACATGCCATCTTAATGACTTTCCGATCTTGATGCAGGACCGTAATGGTTGGTATGATAAACTCACGAATGTCCGAGATAACTTGACCGAATAATACATATATATATATATATATATATATATATATATATATATATATATATATATATAGAGAGAGAGAGAGAGAGAGAAAAAAGGTAACAAATCCGTTGGTATATAATCCTAAAGTTGATCCTAGTAACATAAAATATTAAAACTGATCCACTAAAAGAGCTCAATTTATTTATTATTACAGAGTAAATAATTAATAAAATCCAAAAATCCCTTATATGAGGAATAGACTATTTCTGCAGACGAAAACACCGGTCGTCTGTCTTATCAATCCCGGTGTGGACTGAGAAATAGAAAATTAACTGTGAAGGGTTAAATTCAACTGTGAAAGGCTAAAAAAACAAAAAAAAACAGTCGACAAACTAATACAAAATTTATTCCTTTCAATGTTTCAGTCAGACGAAAAGCACGAAACAGATATATATATATATATATATATATATATATATATATATATATATATATATATATATATAAGTGCTCTAGGTTATCAAAAAGATATCACGTCGTTTCTGGTTGATTGACCAAGATGCAGATGTAACCAGCATAGCAGGTATCGCTACTGGCGACATTGTCCTAGAAATTAAATTAACCCGTAAGAGTTTCGTGGACATCCCCAGCATATTGATGTGTAGTAAGAGAAGAATGGTGTTGTGGTGGAAAGCCGAAGACCTAACTGTTGGTCATGTGGGGCCTTGGGTCACATGGCGAAGGTGTGCCCCGGGAAGAACGTGACACTAAAACCAAGCACAACAGCAACAACAACAGTGGCGGTAACAGTGGAGGTAGAGTCTGGCAAGGTCCCTGGTGACGGCCGGAAGGAAGTGGTGGCTAAGGGACGGAAGTCGAGAGCAGCCCCCCCCCGTTTCCCCAGAAGGAAGACCCACCGAAGCAGCAACAACCACCCAAGAGCAGCCGAAAGGAGCAATTGGGGCTTCAACAACAGAAGCAACAAAATCAGAAGCAACATGAGAAGTCGAAGGAAGGACAAAAACAAAAAAGCCAAAAGGTGCAACAGGAAAGGTCAAAAGAATAGCAGCAGCAGCAGGTCACAGAGCAAAGGTTGGACGATGACATGGAGGTGGACGAATTACCTCCAGCACGGTCCTCTTCCACAAAGAGGAGCAGGGAAGAAGAGGAGGAGGAGAAAATATAAAGAAACGCACTGGACGAACTAAGCCGGGAGGGACATGGAAAAAGCCATGTCCTTATCCGTTCGTGTTTCGTCGGAAAAGGAGAAAGACACTGCTCCAACATCAAGGAGCCTCTCCACTTTGCTCACTCGTGTCCCGCTCCCTCTAACCACTCCCGCACCTTCACACACGCCCACTCCCACACCTGACTCGTCACCTCCTCAACTGTCCAATTCCTCACCTACCCTCCCATCCACTTCCACCCCGCCACACCAGGGAAAATGGGGAGAAAAAAAGAAGCAGAGGAAATGTTTAAGGTGGACAAGGTGAATTGGAGAAGGATCTCTCCACACGGAAAAGGTTCCTCTTGGTTCCCCTGTTCATGTTAGGCTCCGTGGATGGGAAATCGGTGGAGGACCATAACAATTTCCCCGAGGCTCCGGGGGTTATTGCTCTTATTAGGGACACAGGAAGTTATTTGAGGGTATGGTCTCATTTGTTCGAGGCTAAAGACGCCTTTCCAGAAATCAGAATGGCCCAGTTGGGGGAGATGTGGAGGTGGGCACGTAAGTGGCCGTCTACCCGGCTAGCCAGCTACCTGGATAGAATGTTAATGAGAAGAGCCGATATAGACTTATTAGATTGTCCCACGTTCCCCTGGTTAGGCTATTCGGACCATAGACTAGTCTGTGCCCGGATAGCGTGAGGTTCTAGTCCTAGAATGGCTGGACACGGGAAGTTCAATCTGTCTTTATTTTTCAGTCGGGACTTCCAGCAACAGCTAATTAAACTAGTGCAGCGGGAAATAGTGGGGCGGTTATTGGGAATAGGTGGTGGGAAAGGCTTAAGGATAGGATTAGGTCGTTCACCACCGAATATAGCCTGCGGCTCGCACTAGATAAGGCTCATAAGGTGAGGACAATTAAAGATAGTCTGTCTCGGGCGGAGGGTGGTGGGGGGTCCCCTAGAGATAGGTTTAGCTAGGCAGGTTCTTGAGCGAATGACTAGCGAGCGCTACAAGGGTCAGGCAGTTAGGCATAGGCTAAACAAGATGTCTAATGAAGCTGTGAACATGAGCGCAGAACTGCGCAAGGAAGAGATCCGTCAAGGTTCTGATCGTTACATTCTTGAGGTCAAAACCCCTGAGGTCGACTGACGATATGTGCGAGGCGTTTCGGCGGCATTTCGAGAGCCGATTTCCCAAGGAGCCTGGCCTCAGTGGTGATGAGTTTCGCAGCTGTTTGGCTGACTTTCCCCAGCTTTCGCCGACAGAAGCGACTAGCTGCTAGGGTGAGATCACGGAAGGCGTAGTCTACTTGGCATTGAAGAGGGTCGGCACTGGCAAGTCCCCGGGACTTGATGGTTTACCCTATGAATTGTACCTGAGGTTGTCACACATCTTTGTGCCGATTTTGACTGCCGTGTTCAACAACTGGTTTCGGCAGGGTTCCATCCCCAGTCGGATCACCAGGGGTGTGGTCACGCTGTTGACAAACGGCAAGGATGGAGGGCCATAACTCTGCTAAACACATAGATAAAGATTTTGGCCAAGATCCTGACGGAGCGTTTGCAACCAGTTGCCAGTTGTCTGTTGGGATCCGATCAGACTCTTTCTGTGAGGGGCCGAACAATTCAGAGCAAACTGCATCCGCACGATCCTAGAAAGAGTGAAAGACGACAATGAGGCCGCGCTGATCAATTTGGGTCAGTCCAAGGCATTTGATAGGGTCGATCATCAGTACCTTGCTTCTGTCCTGCAGGCCGCCGGATTCCAACCCGGCTTCTGCAAGTGGATTAGCCTCCTGTATCGCCCATCGTGCTCTGGTACAGGTGAACGGAAAGTGGTCGTGCGCTTTTGAGCTGTCTCGGTCGGTTCGTCAGGGTTGCCCATTGTCTCTCCTACTTTACGCTTTGGGGTTGGAGCTTCTCCTTCGCCGGCTAAGGGACAGGGCGAGCAGTTCGGCACTACGTGGAATCGCTGTCCCTGGTGGAACTTGAGCCAATGTTTCCGCGTACACCGATGGCATATTCATTTTTGTGTCGTGTCGCAGCGACATTGAGGTGATACAGAAGGCGCTTGAACGGTACGAAAAGGTTACGGGGCCAAGATTAACCGCAACTAGTCTTCCGGCTTGCGGTTAGATTCCTGGAAGGAGGTCGATCTTCCGGGACCCTATGGCTGGGCGGACGGTCCTGTCTGCATACTTGGAGTGTAGTTTGGACCCGACCTCCAGCTGGAGAAAAATTGGTCAGAAATACAGGTTAAAGTCGGAGCGTCGGTTGCTACTTGGCTTCGAAGGAAGTTGTCCTTGAAGGGGAGATCTGACGCGGGTTCCACTTACGTCTTTCCTGTTATCCTTTACCGCTTGGCTGTACTTCCTCTTTGCAAGGACCATCGGAAGGTGATCAAGAGCCTGTTGTTCATTCTCTTGTGTGGTGGTCGAGAGCAGAATGTCCGCAAAGAATGCTGTCCTCAGCGTCCGTGTCATGGGGTGCTGGGAATGCCACACTTGGTGAGTCACAGACACGCCTCAAGATTGGCTTTCCTACGCCTCGTTTTGACTGAGAATTCGATTTGGGAGGGGAGTGTTAGGAACGCCTTCCCTAACCTTACTATCACTCCTCAGCTTACCTGGCAATTGATTCGGAACGTGCTATTATCTCTCAATAATAGGATTTTCAGATGGGCGGATTTGCTCGAATGTCATCGGTGTGACCTTGGTTTGGAAGAAACGGTTTCACACGCCTTCTACCATTGTCTTCAGGTGCGCCCTTTCTGGGACTATGTCGGCGAGTTGACGGCTCTTATCGCTCCCGATGTTCTCGTGCTCATTGATCTCGCATACGTGTGCGATAATGTATCGCCCCCGAATTCTGGGAAGAAACGAATGATGTTTCTGATGCTGCTAGCCGTGGCGCGAATGGTGATTTGGACGTCGCGGATGGAGGGGATCTTGCGATACGAACGTTATTTTCATCAGGCTCTGGTCAGATTCTTTCAGCACCAGCTCAAGGTGAAGATCAGAACTGATAGAAAGTGTTTGATATCGACAGATTTCAGCGAAAGGTACGTGAAATTAGCGAATTTGGTTTGTGTGAAAGGGGCTAATCTTGCGTTTCTTTTTTAAGTCCACTTGGTCACAACGGGGTGGTTTCCTGTGACCCCACCCCTGGTTAAGCTAGATACTATTCGTTTTTCTAGTTAATGTGAATAAGTGTTGCTCCTGGCCTGTTCTCGGCACTTTCTTTTGTTATGATCCATGTCGAGATTCCCAACCTCCCCAGTTTGTTTTTGGTCCCCTTTTTCACCTCGACCTGGTCAGACTTTAATTTTTCCCCATTCCGTCATTTATTTTTACCCTTCCAACTCTATTAGTTAGTGTGCTACTTGATTCTGTCTATCAGCAGAATACAGCAGCCACTCTGATTATTTTGAGGGCTGGACGGGTCTTACTAATATCTGTTTTGTTTTAGTTTATTTTTGTTTCAATTTTAGTCCGTTTCCGGGTTCATACCCCCTCATTTCATGTTTCATGAAATTTTATATATTTTTGTATTTAGCCATTTTGAAATTTTTATATCATAAGGTGTTTTTGTAGGTTCCCCCCTGTGAATATGTGGTATTGTGGTATATGTAGGTTTGAATGGTGATGAATGAGTTCTTGTGGTAATTGGATTAATTATATTGGATGAATGGGTCGTGATCGTGATTAACTAGGACTAGGATAGTCAGCGAAGATCAACCTCTCCCCACTTCCCCTTCGCCCATGTAACACAATTATTTTATTGTATATTTTACAATAATAAATAAACAGTTGAATAAAACTTTCTTAAAGTCTACACTTTTATCCTTTTGTCATTACAGTTCTCATTTTTACTTTTCCATTTCGCATCTCTTTACTCCGTTAAATGAGTAGAAATTAAAAGTTCATCGGCGATGTAGCAATATTTTGTTATTCGTTCATTTTTAATTTTTATTCCTTTCTGAAATTTCCCACATATTTATTTATTTATTTTTTAGATCGGTTAACTCATTTTCGTGCAATATAATATTATTTGATGGGAGTTTTACTAACATTTCATCATGGCATAATTTAAAAAAATATGAATCAACTTAAAAAAAAAGAAGCCAATTGATATAGATAGCAGGACAGCGACCACAGAAGTCGAAATCTGCAGAAAAGTCCTGCTCTGAATTTTTTGAAAACTCCACTTCTCTCTTCGTAAAATTGTAAATATGAAATTATTTAGAATAACGCTGCGGCAGTAGCATTTCTTTCACTGCATAAAAGATGGAGTGTTGGTTAGTAAGTGCGAAGAACTAAATTAACGAGAGCGAAATGAAGATCATTGTCTTCCTTTTCCCTTCAGTTTTCCTGCCATGTGAAATAATTTTGTATATTTTTATTTTTATTTTTGACGACCCCTCATCTGCAGTCAAACCTTATTACAAAACAACTTTAAAAGAAAAATGGCGGGAACATCCACATTAGTTTGCGGGTCTTCGAGAGTTACTTGAACCATAAAATATTGTCCTTTATCAAAATTATATTATCCAGGGAGTTTACATTTATACTGAAGTTTTCAACAAAAATTTGGGTAAGTATTTTGTTTTATTTATTTTTAGGAAATGGTGTTTATTAGTATCCATGTTTACTGACCAAATCTTGAATGTTTATCATTTTATTTTCTTCTCTTTTTCTTTTTTTCGAATGTTGATTCTCTTGTCCCACATATAAACCTATCAGTATTTTGTACTCTTGAAAAATTTTTTTTGTTGCGTTATGAATGTTAAAAAAAATGAGCAAATTTTATTTTCAGGCATATGTTGAGTTTGGGTTTACTAGATTTGAATAATGGAAAAATGCTTGTCTAGTTGTAAATCGCTGCTTGAAAAATAACGCGATTCGTTGATTATTGAGGTTTTTAAGATTTCTTGGCTTTTCTTGATAAATGGATGAAAATATATTACTTGAAAAAATAAATCTTAATATTCAAGATATTTCATAAACTCTTTGAGAAATAATTGATATTAGGGTTGGTTATACAAAATTATATTAAACTCCATGTTTTTCCAGCAGAGTTTATCTTGACCGCTTAAAGACTTCTTCACACGCTGACTTAAGCTTAAAATACTTTTTAAAAAAATTACCGTTATAGGTACCTCCACGAAATCGCTAAAAAAAGAGCATAGCTTGACGAAAAAGACGCCAACCTTGCCGAAAACAAAATATTATCGTCTAAATGCTTATGTTATTATTAAGAGAAAATACCAAAGTTTTTTTTTTTAATTTTTCTTTTTAGAACCTTCTAAATTTTGATTAAAAAAACCTTGTTTCTCTTTGTATCGTCGGAACTAGTAAATAACATAGACAATTTTTAGCACGTTTTTTTGATATGGCTCATTAATTTGGAAAATCTTGCAAAAATATAAATAATTGTTGGATATTAATGAAACTTTCAGGAACAGGTGATCGAAAATTTTTGTAAATGATGATCGAAATTATTATAAATATTTTTTTTTTTTTTTTTTTTTTTAGTCATGGTAGAAATATTTTTTTTATATTTAGTACCCCAGCCCATAACTAATTTTATGAAAACACTAGATATTCGATCGAGTCTATTTTAATGATTACAATAGTTAAATAAAAGCACAAGGCTTTGAGGAATGCAAATCATGTTGTTTTTTTTTTTTTTCGTTTTTAATTGGACCCCCCACATGAAAATCAGCTCTGAATTGTAATACGCAAAACTCAATAAAACTAAGATATTATTTAATTTCAAATGCTTTTATTTGCTTTTAGTTGTTTTTATGAATATGGACAATATTTTCTGAAAGTAAAACATTTTTCGATGAAAAATGAATTTTTAATACAATTATTTGTTATTTCTTAATTATAATAGATTTTTACATTTTAATTTTTTTTAATATTATAAAATTAGTTAAAAGCCGTATCGAGTTTCCTAAGTCTCCTTATGAGATAAATCTTTTTTTTAGCGCGTTGTAAATTGTATCATTTTGACTAATCAGAAGATCCGCAGTAATTAAGAAATGTAATTTTGTGTTTATAATCAGGCTGTAATTATAAAGTACGGAAGACCAACCAGAATACAATTAAGTTGCGTTATTTGAGTTAAGCATTGTTCTCCGCTGTTAAGGCCTTTACTTTTGCGAAACGCGTATACAGAGGTTAATTTTGATTTTTCAACTGAGAAGGGTACCTACAAGTATCAGTATCATCTTATGAAATTTATATGATCTTATTTTTATATTAATCTCAGTTATGACATTTTTCCATAAATGAAATATCAAAATTAATAATAAAATGAATGGAAATACAAATAACATAGTAAAATGTAATAAATGTACATAAAATTATAGTATTTTATGTACACTTCTGATAAAATTTCATAAGAAAGGTACCTATAAATTAATTAGATACCTTTCTTATGAAATTTAATCTTACTCTTAACAGTCTTATTTTAACTTCTTTATAATATATTTTCCATAAAGCATCGTAAACGTAAAGGTGAAAGCTAAGTACAAAAAAACTTAGAGCCTTAAAAATGACGAGGTAAATAATTTGTTCACTTAAATGTAAATTATTTCACTTTTCTCCTTCCGTAGAACAAATTATCCATCAATATGTCATTCATCCCCTGTCAAGTGATGCGAAAGTTTATGATCTGCTTTGTTTTATTTTCAAATTTCATCTTTTCAGTGCAAAAGCTAAGTTAAGCTTGGTTCAAAATATCTTAAATAAACATTATAATTTCTGATTTTCAAAAAATAAGTTTTGAAACAATGATAATTGATAATTAAAAGAATTTCAAAGTGAGATTTCCAGTTTTTTCATAAAATGGAAAAAATGGTCAATTTTGCTGACTCGGAAAAAAAAACAAGATTTTTAACGAAAATTTCGGACGTGCTAGAAACGATTAAAAAATGTCAAAAAAATACCCTAGAAATACTTTGATCTTTCCTCTTAATAACATAAATATTTAGACGATAAAATTTTGTTTTCGTCAAGTTTGGCGTCTTTTTCATCATGCTATGCTCTTTTTTAGCGATCTCGTGGAGGTACCTAGTTTTGGTAGATCGTCGTCTGTTATTTGAAGAGTATTGGTTCTATCAGAGTTGTTCGGTATCTGTGCGAGAATCCGCTATAATTACCAGGTTGAAATATTTAAGAAAATATTGTTCCTTACGATAACAAGATTTTTTTTTTCTTTTAGAATAAAGTATAACACTTTGCTGCCCTGTCAGTGGCTCTTAGAATGCCGACTATATCTCCTCCGTCCCTTTGCAGAGGAGTAATCCAAGAAGGATTAATCCAAGTAAATGTTTTATTTTGCTATTACACCTGTCATCCCCTATTATTTTATTTTTAAGTAATCAACTGGCGACTGACGGTGAAGTAAGGTCGGAACTGATCATGAACATTACGTTAAAGGGAAACGGGCGTAATTGTAAAAAATTACTGTAAATATTTACAGAAACTTAAATGATCAATATTCACTTATCCTCAAACCAAGTAAATACCTTTGACATAAGACTACTTATGGCATTAAATAATCAAACTAGGATTTACATAGAAAATCAACCCAACATAATGCCATCACACATTATTCCAAGTTCTATTTCAGAGTAGACCTTTGTCTTCTTTTTGAAAATAGGCCAACAAACAGTATCACTTACTAAATTCCTCTTTATTTGTTAAAAGTATTAGGCGATGAATGGTTTCTATCCACGTCGGTCTCGTGTTATACCAAAAAGGTTTAGTAAAACTGAAACTATGTCTAACTCTTCCATCAGCCTTGATCTGACCCTATGTATCTGTTGTCGTATTAATGTCGATATATGCGAGTGAGACCTGGAAAAAGACCAACAAACTCTTGTAGGCTTGTAAACGTTTCCCATAGATGTTTGTTGAAGACTATACTTTGCATCTTCTGGTGTAATAATTTTCACTCATCCTAAATCAGAGATTCCCTTTGTATGTCGATATCGCCCCTCCTCCCAGAGTCGATAAATAAATTGTGATGACTTAGGACGAAATCTCACTAGTTTCCAATCAAATATCAATGCCTCTGATACTTCTCATCTAATCCATCCTTCCGGTAATGATGTCAACGAATTCAATAAAAATGAGTTGTATGTATGTGTGCTTATATATATATATATATATATATATATATATATATATATATATATATATATATATATATATACACACACACACAAACCTCGGTTCTCGAACAATTTTGCCGAACCGGGTTAACCCGAACGGAATCATTTTTGAGTCGACCGCCGTGTTGTATAAGTTGTGCCGTGCTTTTCTATTTCCAATTTTATTGTACTGTGACTTTTTTTTCTCTACATTGATTCCTATTGGAAAATTAGTTTCGGTTTATGGACATTTCGGGTTACGAACGGCCTTCAGGAACCAATTAAATTCGTGACCCGAAGTTCCACTATATATATATATATGACAAGAGGGGAAGTATTCTTAGTTAACGCGTTTCGTCCTATGAGAGACCTTATCAAGGCAAAAGTAAGGATTTATTTTGTTGCTCGTGTCTATACACAAGACCAAGGATGTCATTGTCTTAGCAAGGTTTTTAAATTTCGAAACGTTCATGAATAATCATCAGGTAACTGAAAAGGCAGTTAAAACATATGAAGGACACAAAGTGCCATAATTCAAAGTCTGGTAAGACAAAAGTAGGCGGATAATATTCTGTCATATATATATATATATATATATATATATAATTGTGATTAGATTGTTATAGTTTGGGATGGAGATATGGGCTTCAAAAACACGAGTCAATGAATTTAACCGTTTTCTTTTGATGTGTGTGTTTATTACCTAGATTATTTGGGAAGGTTATTAGGTAAATTTGCAGATTAAGGCCCAGAACTCAATTGTAATGAAAAATTCCATTCTGGTGGAATTTCTTGCATGTTTATTTTGAAAATACCAATAACAGTTTGCGGAACCGTTTAGGAGTTATCGATAATATAAATTCCACCTCATTCGCGTCGCGCTTACAGCCCGGCCGCCATTACTGGCTTTGTTTAAACGTTTACCTCGAGTAATAATGCGTGGAAGCTTCACTTGTCTTGATTACGGAGCAATGCGCGAAGTTTAAATTAAATTTCGCGAATTGCGTAGTAATCAAGACTAGTGAGAAGATCAGTAAACTAAGTAAGCTTCCGCACATTACTACGCGATGCAAACGTATGTAAACAACGCCAGTAATGGTAGCCGGGCCAGACACGAATAAAGTCGAATTTATATTGTCGATATAACTCCTAAACGATTTTCTTCCATATACTTTTATTGTTATTTTGGAATTGGGTAATTTTGCACCAGAATGAAAATTTTCATTACAGTTGGTTTCCGGGGCTTAATCTGCAGATTACCGATTATTATTCGAACAATATACATCAAGTATAGAAAGAGAAATTGAAAAAGGAATAAGAAATCGGAATGATAAAACGAAACTTATTATCGAGAAAAATTATGAAAGAAAAATGCGATGTAATATCGACCATTTTAAATTAAAAAAAAAATTATTGATATCTATTTTGTCTGGGGTTTGCTGAGGAATCAAGAATTCCATGTGGTGGGGTCGATGGTCTAAAAAGATTGCAAACTCCTTGTTTGAATCACTACCTGTTTCTCCGTTCTTGCTTTTCTTACTATCCCCATCCTTGTTTACTTTGTCTCGATGATTTTCCTCCCACTCTGAGACATTTTTCCCACACTTTAACTGTCTTTCTCACCTTCTCTTCGCAACTTCAACCATAGCTTTGATATTTCAGCAACCGTTCATTCACACGCCTACACATTAATTTAATCATTGAATTCATTCAGTTCGTCATTCATCCTAACCGTTTCATTCATTTCTTCCGTTTTAACTTTCCTCTCTTCTGTAATTAATTCCTAGAAAGAGCGTAACTTGCCATATTATGTCTTTATATAGTATTTATGATATGACAATCTCGTAAGACAAATGGCAGAGTATAAACAGATTTCATAAGCTAAAAGTAGACATATTTATACAATAATTTACCATTATAAAATATTTCTCCTATACTCGTATTATAACCTACTATTCAAATGTAATAGTTATACCAATTTTTATGGCGGTCAATTTTAGTAAAAAAAAAAAACAAAAAAAAAAAACTCTATG
The DNA here is from genome assembly GCA_903632075.3 of Acanthosepion pharaonis. Classification (NCBI taxonomy): domain Eukaryota; kingdom Metazoa; phylum Mollusca; class Cephalopoda; order Sepiida; family Sepiidae; genus Acanthosepion; species Acanthosepion pharaonis. Next base: position 835,809 of record CAHIKZ030005093.1, on the reverse strand, counting down.
AAACAAAATTAATCCTCTGCTAATTTTTTTTCTACTGATAATCGAAATCTGAAAGAGTGTTTTTTTTACTATTATTATTATAGTAAGGTTCACTCTGTAGAAGGTCCGGGGGCCACTCAAATTAGAGTATGAGGGGTAGTCTATATGGATAGGCGGGGAAGATAACGGTTGACTCTAGGCTTGAACAGGTTAAGATTATAGCGAACAGGGAAACATCCTCTTGGGAGTCTGTTCCATATGACAGTGATTCGCTGGAAAAAAGCTGTTTGAATCGAATTTACTTCTCGAATAGTATTTTCTAATTTAAGCAGAATCGGAAATATTTGCTTTTAAAAATGTTGTTTACTTTATGTAAACACTGCTACCATAAAAATGTCATTACCTTTTTAGTTTTTGTTGGGGGATCGTAAAAACATTGGTATATATATATATATATATATATATATATATATAAAATAATGAAATGGGCAATGTCCGACAATTATTTTAAGACATTTTTATGTTTATACATTCTTTTTATAGATACAAACATTTAAGTAAATGCTCTGTTTATAATAAACATTATCAAACAACATTTACCGGCCTGAACGTCCGATAAATTTTCACAGAAAATATTCGTCCTCCGACAGGATTTGAACCTGTATCCTATACGGAACCGTCATTTAGTTTTGAGTAGATATAAATGTACGTGAGAGATTCATGGAAGACTAAAGTTTAAAGACCGTAAATTCGACCTTGCTAACCGAACTCTCGTCTGTGGCCAAATCGGTTAAAGGCACGTCAAGCCTAATGACGGTTCCGTATAGGATACAGGTTCCAATCCTGTCGGAGGACGAATATTTTCTGTGAAATTTCTCGGACATTCAGGTCGGTAAATGTTGTTTAATTCATCTAATTATTGGATTTTAATAAAACTTTTGCCTTTCATGTAAAAAGTATTATATATATATATTAATGTGAGTAGGCCATAAATTTTGGATGTAATTCTATGATCTCACCCATGATTTATCAAACTTTTTGATCGACTTAGTAAATTTTCAGATGTTGTGATTGTGATATTTTTATTTGTTTGTTTTTTGTTTTTTTTTTCGATAATTTACAAGTGTTTTAACATATATCCGTGGTAGAGTAGTTTCGTCTTTTAAATCCGTTGTTGTTGTCAATATTCGCTGCACAAAGACTTCGTCAAAGCTGGAGGTGTCGCCCTATTGGACGTCATCACATAAAACGAAAAAAAAAACAAAAAAAAAAAAACAGAGCTTCTCTTCGGGGGTCCAGTTACTTAAGAAAATTCAAGAACATTTTCCAATTATATTTTTATCACTTTTAAGTCTCCCATATTGTGAAAAGTGAAATGTTTCAAGAATCTGGACACAATATGGATGATCCAGTTATAAAAGCAGTCTCTATACATGTATCGTGCCGTTTATATATATATATATATATATATATATATATATATATATATGTCTTAAGATGTGCTATTTTTATGGGATAAAGTGCTCAATATCAGAGATAGAGCGTGTGTAAATATAAAAGTGAACATTGAAGTCTATTGCCTATAGCATGAAAAAGACTGTCACCTCTAAGGGTTGACTTCTATGTTCACTCATATATATATATATATATATATATATATATATATATTAACATACAATAAGGGTTACAATTGACAAAGACAATAATTAGTGTGTATGAATGAACGTAGAAAATTTGTGGTCAAAGTATATGTATGTGAATGTTCGTACGTACGTGTGTGTGTGTAATGTTGATGCGTGTTTCTCGAAGGAAACACATAGCCCCCCCCCCACCAAAAAAAAAGAAGATGCAAATCTTCACAAGAGATTTACATCGTGTCGTATCAACTGAAAAATCAGAAGAAAAGAGAACTAGACGAAGTCTAGCCAAGTATAGATAGTCAATTGACAGCGTCCCCAAGTGGCGGTTTCAAAATGAGGAAATTAAGGAGGAGGTAACTCCGACAATACACCTCTGTCTTGGTCTTTTAATTAAAGTAATAAAAGATTCCTTTTGTGTTCAGAAGGTCTTTTATTTAAATTTCTTGTGATTTCTCCTCTGTATTCCTTGTGGCGATCATTACAGGTGATAGAATAAATTCCCTCTTCAAGTTTTAGCTGCTTATTTTGTTTTGTATTAAGTCTTTTATTGTTTTAGAATTAATTGTAACAAATTTTATCTTTAAGCTTAACCCTTTGCATGTTTTGTGCATCATATTTGGTGCACACAAGCCATAATTTTAAGAGTGGTAAAATTGAAGACGCTTAAGAAAAGAGTTTACTATTGAGCAGGACGTCTGAGGAAAGGCTTAATCTAATATTTTCTATATCATATATGGCCACAGGACGCTTGATTGATAATGTAAGGTCTCAAAAGAAAGACATTTAATTTTCCACTTTATTTAAATGATTATAACATTTGCATCACATGTGATGAACAGAGCGTAGTGTAAATAACTTCTGATTTGTACGTTCTGTCCATCACATGTGATGCACAGGTTTTTATTAAGTGAAACATTATATATTAGAACATTCGATTTGCCAAATAAATGGAGTTACTTTGCAACAGATACAAATCTGAAAACAAGCATGACCGTTTGGATTAGTACACACGAAAATACCTTGGACAGGCAACTGGCTAAATAAATTAGTTTCATTTTTAGCTATGCCAGTTGGTAGGTAGAATAATTTGAATTGTTGGGTTTGTCAAAATGGTCCACTCTATTATTGTGAATCCCTCCACGAGATTTTTGTTTCGCGTTGAACACAAAATAATTAGGGCGCTAAAAGTATCCGACAATAATTTTCAACCCTATTTTGCTGTTACAGTGAGAACATCATAAACCGATGAGATCGTTTTTAACAGTTGATCTGCGATAGACACTCGGTCACAGATCATGATATTTAGGAAAGGTAAATTGTTATTCTTTCTGTTTTGTAAATGAACTTTATCTACAACGTCAGGTAATGTAGTTTTGCGGGGATATATTAATTGAGCGTTATCAATATATCGGAAATATGTTTTTTTTTTTTTTTTTTTTTTTTTTTAGGTAAAATACTCTGGAAAAGACCAGATTCAAGCAATTCAAAGAAAATACACGCTAAAACCCCACTCAAAGGTGAACCCATTGGTAATTCGAAATTTTGTTTGTATAGATTATTGTTAAAGGTTTAATAGCATTCATTGGTTAAGATTCGGTAGGTTATTTTATGATTTTTAGCTATTAGTAGGGAGAGGTTAATTTTGCATTGTGTTAGATGCTTTTTTTTTTAAATGGAGGCATTTGTTAACAGGAACGTCAGTGTAAAGGGATTTAACATCTAAACTTCTCATAATTTTATCTGTCATCGTGAATTTTTAACATGAGATACTGTTGCAACGACAAGTGTTAAAATCTTTGTTATGGCCTTCGCCGGTTTGTGAAATGTAATGACTGTTCTATTAAAATCTTGATTTTAAAAAAACAAAACAAAAAAAACTGAAAATAATTTGTTTAAAAAGAAAATGATTGACTTTTTTTATAATTATGGGCCACCATATTTACAAACGGAAACTATTCAGTCTAGAGCTGTCAACATTAATTTTTGTTGCAGATGGTCAGCCAGTAATACAAATATCATCTCACCACACAAATTGACCCTTTTGACTCTTACTGACTTAAGTGAACTACCCATGTTAGAAAAATATTTAATTTAATGATTTTAAAAAAAATTGGAGGTTTTTTTTTTTTTTTTTTTTTTTTTTTAAGTAAAAATGAATAAAGATTAAACTATTTTTCATAAAATTGCTTTGAGATTTTATTTTATTCGTTTATCAATAATTTTGTGTTTTCTGTCAGCTAGATAACAGCCATTGTTGATATTTACCGTTTCATGAAATTTTTCATTTTTTTTTCTTTTCAAGATGGAAATTTGGGCTTTTATATTTGTTGTGTGTGTGTGTACCGGAAATGTGTTTTCGATTAGTGCGCTAAAATATTTATATATCAAAATTCAATTAGTGCATACATAATAGTCGATTAGTCCAGTAAGATATTCTTCACTTTAATCATAGTAATAGTCGCACTACTCGAGGTATGTGTGTTATATGTGTGCGTGTGTGAGAACAAATCTCAGCCTTTCTACATTTTGAAGTTTGACATTGCAACTTTCTGGGTTACATTTTCAATAATCGAGGTTAGCAATAAGAAAGTCCCTTCCGGAATTAGAAAAGCTCGGATTTCAAATGTTGCCCAATCTTCACTAAAGACAATCCTTTTGTTAAACAATCTCAAAGGAAAATATTGTCCTGTTGAAAAATATTAATTAATAAATTTAAATTAAGTTCGTACGAGTTTTCTTTCTTTAACAACTACACAGGCACAGGTTTCGTAAAAGACGACTGATAAGGTACTGCGATTAAGATTTTTATTCAATTTTCCTCAGTTAAGGACAAATGGCACAGTAGATAAAGGCGTTGGTTAGATGCAATGACAGGACTCAAAGAGTGTGAGTTCAATACCTGATTAAGGCGATGGATAACTTGGAGAGGGGAATTAACAGGAGATAACTGATAACTGACATCCATTAGACATGGCACGTGGAACTAGAACAGTCTACTCCAGCGGGCGAAATAAAGGGTTCAGTTCGACATTCCAACCACCTGAAGAAGGCCGGAGCGTACAACGGCCGAAACATTGTGATAAGTATGGCAACAAAGATGAGGATGATAGTCCGAGCAATGTAAATAGTGTAAAAAAGCAGCATTTGCTTAAAAAAATTGTATCTATAAAAATAACGTATAAGCAGAAAATATATTAAATAATTGTCGGACCTAATCCATTTCATAATTATATATATATATATATATATATATATAGTCTTATGGTATGCTATGTTTATGGGTTAAAGTGCTCAATATCAGAGATCGAGTGTATGTAAATATAAAACTGGACATTGAAGTCAACACCCAGAGGCGATAGGCCTGACGTTTGCGTTTAGCATGAAACATACTGTCGCTTCTGGGTGTCGACTTCAATGTCCACTTATATATAAGTATTCTGACATGCCATATATACAGCATTCAATCAAGACAGCTGATAAACAGTGCTTAGAAAGAAGTAAATTTAGGCTTTTCCGAAAGGTATTAGTGTGAATATGAACTTAAAAAACATTCGATCTCCCTTTGTTCAGTTCGTTTTCATTACCTATAATCGTTCAGACGAGTAAATATCCACAATAGTATCTTGTATACCTATGTCTACCATTCGTCTATGCTTAGAGTATTGCTGCCACATATGGTCTGGTGCTCCTGCTATTTATTTAGATATTATTGATAAAATGCAAGGAAGAATCAGTAATAATATTGGCCCTGACCAAACGTTTCGGCTTTAGTCACTTTCCTAACGCCATAAAGTTGCGTTTCTGTGCCTTTTCTAGAAATACTTTCATGGTAATTTTTCGTATTATCTTTTCGCTATGGCACCTATATTTTATTAATTTAATTACAGTACTAGATTAACAGCAAGGTCTCATCAATTTATAATCACAGTTGGCTAGATGTAGCCGTAAGTTCTATGTTAACAGTTTTTTTTTTTTTTTTTTTTTTTTTTTTTCCGCACTTCTTGATTGTTGATCCCTCTTCCGGTTCCATGCTTTCCGGATAATATTTATCTTCAAAAATTGAAATGCAATGTCTCACTCCTTCATTACTGTTCTATTGTTCCTGCTCCTTTGTACTGTTTTTTGTTTTCAAATTCTTTCACACTTAGTAACCCCTTGTATCTTAGTGGCTTTAATGCATTGCTTGGGGTGGATTCGATCACAAACATTTTTGAATTAATTCCGACGCTGATTCTTTCAAATATGCATGTATACACTTAAGCTTTCACCAACGCGTATACTGTATTTTTTTTTTTTTTTCAAAAATCAATCTGCATCTTATAATTTGGTGATTGCATTCTTTGTTTTAGATTAATAATTTTTCCTGAGTTATTTTTCACCCAACACACGGGCCAAAAGTCACCCTAGGTAAACGCTTACGGAATGGAGCTGTTTCAGGGACGTAAGAATTGTATGGTAGGTAGCAGTTAACTCAAGGTCTGAGGACGTTAAGATTGTAGGGTTCGAGCATCCTCCCAGGAGCTAGCTAGCTATCAAGGCTAGAAAGAGAAGATTGGGTACCTCCTGTCCAGATATCGTAGCAATACTCAGTTTGTGACGTGATCTGATCCGTGTAAAAATAGAGCATGACAGGTACTTTCTAGAATGGTATAAGGATCCAACCATTTTTCCAGCATCTTTAGCGATGGTTGTGTATATCAGTTCCATATGAGGTTTTGGGGAACTTTAGTCTTAACTGACGGTCAAAGCAATGAAAGTGATTAATAATTTCGTCTTTTGAGGAAGACAATGAAAACAAAATATGATTAATCTATGATCAAAATTCAGAATGTTAAAATATGGGTTAAATCTTCGGCTGAATACCGTATATACCAACGTATCATTCGACCTTGCAGACCTAATATTGAAGCTAATTTGACTAAGTAACTGGATATGTAGTTTGGTCAGCGGTGTAGCCAGGGCCAACAGTATATACGCTAATTTTATATCTCGCCGTTATACTCCATTTCAGTTAAATCTCTTTCTGATTCATTCTGCATGCTGACCGGATGTGAACGCCATTTAATAAATAAATAAATAAATAAAAGCCGTTCTCTGAGCATAGGCTCTGAGTATCACATCCGGTCTACGAAGCAAGCCCCCGCAATGAAAGCAACACTCAGGAACGTTCCCGCCCGGAAAAGGAGATGTCCCTGGGGACTACCAGATCTGCTTAAAAGCAGGTTTCCGATAACGACCAGAGCAGTTGCGGACCAGGGGCACCTCGACGTGGTGTAATGGTTAGAAAGCTTGTCTTGCTAGATCAATTACGACTGAGTAGTGAGTTCAATCCTCACTGGGTGCTCCATACTTTCGGCCTTGTGCCACATCTAAGCCGGGCTTAGAAACTCACAAGAGAGCAAGACCTCCGAGTCTAGCTGAGTCGTGATACAGTCTTTGACTGTAAGCGACGCCTGTCGAACTCTCTGCATTAGCAGAGAGGAACCCGGACGAAGCTTTGCCGAAGGGCAAGGTTTCGTCCGGGGAGGTAGACAGGGCCTGAACCCGTCTAGGCGGGTTCAAAGGCTATATTTTTGGCCGAGCCTACGGGCTCGGAGATACCCACATTAAACCGGCCCTGTGCCATATTCAATCCTCGTACCGAGCAGTTGCGGACCAGGATGCCAAAACTCGGTGGGCACCCAGGGCATTGTTCTGTTGCCGCTACCGCCGCCTTTCAACATAACCGCTCCTCTCGACGACCGTTACCACTCGCGGGTTTGACAAATTACTTGACTCTCAGCATGTTCACACCCAGCTACAAGCCTTTATCGTCGCCAATGCCGTCACCTCAGCAAACACTATCCACTGCAGCGGTTGACTGTCCAGCTTCGTCATCACCTCGCTACAGGCATTCCTTTTGCAGTCGTTACCGCGGCCACGTTTTCACAAAACAGGCCTACAACCAACGAATCGACCCTTACAGCTGATCGCATTCCTGACGATCGGCAACTGAAACTGACATTTCATCTATTTTTCGGCATATCTGTATGATACGACCCCCTTAAAATTAGGTTCAAAGTTAGGTCTTCGAAAGTCGCATGATACGCAAGTATATACAATGCTTTACCAAAGTTTCTGTCCGTGTCATACACCGAAAAATACGGTATACATTCCGGTGTGTTGAGATCTCTGAACAGCCTTACTGATTCTGTCAATTGAGATTTCATTTTCTTTGGATGGGATGAGAAGATTTAAATTTTCTAATAATATTAAAATACAATTTAGAGTGTTAAAAAGGTCGACATAATGAAGAAATTCTCTCGTCTGTTTTCTCTCTTCTTTCTCTCCTTTTACTGTTGGGACTTGAATCTGATTGGCTCTTATCTAGCACGCACGCACACAAACGCAAATCGAGAACCCGTATGTTATATATAAAAAGTGAGTTTACGAGCAGAAATCCATTGGTTCAATAACGCATATTTGATTGGAAGACGTAAGTTTTTTTTTTTCTTTTTGAAAACGCCGTATTTTAACTTTCAGTTTTCAAAATTTAATGTAAAATTCTGTTAGTTCCTTCACGCCATACAACACTACGATGTAGTCACCATTCATATACAAAACTCAAGAGGGAAGATACAGATAAATATTTTGCGATTATTAGTGACTAGCAGCATGGCCCGGCGTTGCCCGTGCTTGATTCGAAAATCGTACGACTCATACAGCAATCGGTATCACTTGACTTAAAATATTTTTGCTCTTACTTGCCTTTAAAGGAGTGCCCTTTGCCGTGCTGATGTTGCCACATGCCTTACTTCTTGCCTATCTCACACTGTGAATTTTTTCTAAGCTCTATACTAAACATTAAATCAGTTACGAAAAAAGAACTAAACAACATGAACACCAAACGATCAGCTTTAAAAAAGGACTCGTAACTGGAAAAACCAAATGAAAAAAGAATGTTAACAACAAATACTTTTTCACACCCACCCAGTTCTGCGGAATCAGAATCAACGTTGAGTTTAAGCAAGCGAATGAGCCAATTGGAGTAAAGTGCCATGCAGATTTAAATTTTTCCCACTTGTGACGAATGCAGCTATCGATATTTTTGCATGCTAGTTAACATTCGTGTTAGTCGGTTGTTGGCTCTCACGCTGGTCAATAGAATCTTCCTGCCTATTCGTGGCAGCCAGCTATAGGCTCTCACTCTGGCCAGTACAAAATGACCGCAAACTTCATAAGAACTGCCCTAGAAGCATGAAAAAATCGATCATTTGCAGTATCGATGGGAGTTGGGAAATACAAAATCGGTTTTGGCCTTTCCGCTAACTTGGAGCATGTGCATGTAAATTTTGTTGCAAAGCCGTCGAAAATTGCGGCCGTGTATTCGTTACACACACACACACACACACACATCCTGCCTTTTATAGATAGAGATAGATTAAACTGTGATGGATGTTTGATTGATAGTAATGACAGTGTTGATAGCAGACACAGGAAGGAAACTACAAGGATTCCTACAGAAGGTAGTGAAGGAAATCGAGAAGAAAGTGCTCAACATCAATTGCAACAAAGATAAAATGCAAGGTTTCTAGGAAAAGGAACAGCCCAACATTCAAATTACAAATTAGTGAAATGTTTTAACAGCGGACGAAAAGTGCGACACTGAAATCCGAAGTTGCCTTCCAAAAGGTAAGTAAAAAATTAAGAAACGTGAAAATTTCTTAAAAAAACTGAGTACTAAATGATTACGTAATATCAGTCCGACTATATGGCAGTGAATGCTGGCCAATGTCCTCACAGATAAAGACTTAAAGCAACAGAAATGTGGTTCTACAGAAGGATGCTTAGAATACGATGGACTGAATATGTGACGAAGTTTTAGAGAAAATTAAAACAAAAAGGAAATTATACTTAATATCAGCTGATATACAAGACAGAAATGGACGTAAGGCAAGGATGTGTCATCTCACCGGACTTACTCAACCTATACAGCGAGGCAATTCTGAGAGAACTAACAACATAAGGTATGTAGATGACACAGTATGTAACATACACAGAAAGAAACCTACAAAAACTCCTACAAAAGATAGTGAAGGAAAACGAGAAGAAAGGACTAAACATCAACTGCAAGAAGATAGAATGCATAGTTGTTAGCGAAAGACTGAGCCCAGAGTACGAATTGCAAATCGGTGATACCAAAATCGAACAAGTGCGGAAATTTAAATATCTGAGAAGTGTTTTAACAGAGGATGTAAAGCGTGAAGGTGTATTGGGATAGAAAAAGATGCCTTCCAAAAGCTAAGCAGACTACGGAGAAATAGAAAAAATCGCTAGAAACAAAGAAAAGAGTACTAAACCGTTACGTGATACCTGTCCTCCTGTATGGTAGTGAGTATTGGACAATCTCCTGAAAAATGTCGAAGAGGCTTGAAGCAACAGAAATGTGGTTCTACAGAAGGATGCTGAGGACCGAACACGTAAGCAACGACAAAGTGTTAGAGAAAATGGAAACAAAAAGAAAATTTCTACTTAGCATTAGGAAGAGACAGTTGAGGTTTCCAGGACACATAATGAGGAAAGAGGGCTTGGTAAATCTGATACTCACGGGACAGATAGGAAAACAACGCATAACATACTTAGTGATCTTGTATAAATGTGTGGCGGAGCAGAGTTTAGGAGAAAAAAAGACAGAGCTACAAGGGACATGAAGTTGTGGAGAGCCATGATCGCCTTGTCCTGACCGGACACGGAATGTATTGTGTTCAATGCAACATTACAGGAAAAAAACGAGATATCCTCTTTCTAAGGCATCATGTTAAGATATTTTCGATGAACATTGTATCAAACTTGGCACAAGGCCTAAAATGTGGATGGCTGCCTTTCATTGTCCTATCGTTTAATCTAACTCGTCACGATTTCACACAATGCGTTCCCGTTAGATTGGCTGAACACGCATAGTTTTCTTGGCTGTAAATGATTTTATCTGGACCTCATGCAATTTTATAGCTTCAATTCGATCACTCGCTGTCTGGAGGTAGGTAAATGGAAATTAATAATATGAATAACTGAAAACTTTTGGGATCAAGTGCCACTCGACCAGAAGTTAAGGAATTCCAGTCGTGGATTTATATAACCGGGCCACATATTTCAATAGCCGTTTAGAGTAAGCGAATTAAGAAATCGTTCATCGCGATATAGAGATGAGCTCAGAAACGGTCGGAGAGACTCGACAGAAACCAGTTACGAGCCGTCCATCGAGATAGATATATATATATATATATATATATATATATATGAGAGTAGTAGTAAGAGATAATCGCAGTTAGATGTATAGTCGGAGTTCTCGCTGGCCAAAAGGGTGGGCTGGTCCATTAGTTTGCCAAGACAGAAGTAGCAGTGAAGATATCTCAAGTGTCACTTACTTCCAACCAATCGTACCAGATGAATCTTCATAATATACACATCTTACTCTCCCTGATTGTACGTCTTTAAAACAACTTCATTAAGCAACCCTCTACCTTGAGTGGCTCAAATTGGAGGAACAATAGTATAAAACGGAATCAGAGATCAAGGAGTACGAACCGAAACAGACTGATAGATGAACACTCTTGTGTAGATAATTACACAAACTGAGATATATATATATATATATATATATATATATATATATATATATGTGTGTGTGTAATTTTACAAACACACTACAGTTTGAAGCAACCCCTCGAATTAGCATCGGATGAACTTAATCGAAGAGTGAACAAAAAAAAAATGAAAAAAACAGATCTTAGAGCCATTGAAAAAAAGAATGGAATCAATTACCAAACTTATAATTTGAAACTTTTTGCAGTGAATGCTGCAGTAATCAAGGCTAGGGAGGATATTTTGACGAGAGCAAAATTGATTGATAAAATGCTTTTCTTTTTGTCATAATAAAATTTCTAAAAAAAAAGAAAAAAAGTCTTGTCTCACTTATTTTTATAAACGTATAATAATTTTTTCTTAAATTCCAAAACATCAACTTTGGGCCAATTTAAAAATTTACCAGTGGATTCCCCAAAAATTTGAACTGTTGTGTGTGTGTGTGTGTGTGTGTGCGCGCGCGTGTGTATACTCACACACACGAGAGAGACATTTTAAAAAAACTGCGAATGAAATAGATATGACTAAAGATTGATAGTTTCAAACGTAAATAAGTATTGATTAAGAATCATACACTAATTCAGCAGATAATCCCAATCAACCGGAAAAAAGAGCCTCTTACACACCTGCTTAGATATGCAGACATACACAGCCAACATTCTAAACTTGTTTCATGAGCGTACACATTTGTTCACAAAAATCTCCTGATAGAACGACTTGATAACAATAAGCTAATAAATTACTCCAATGACGTCAGGGCTACTGACGTCATAAGGTATTCTTTACTGATAAAAGATTTTTTTATTGTTTATTGACTTTTTCTCTTCAAATTTCAATGGAATTTTAATAACCTTGAAAAATCAAATTTCTACCATCAATCATAACTTTGTCTTCTCCTTCACATATATTATGAGAAAAGAAAAACGGAGTTTTTTGTCTCGAAGTCAATTTTTTAATATCCTGCACACATACACACGCATAATGTTTATTGGCGCACTTAGGTACAAAGATTCGAATGTGTAGAGAATGATAAACCTCAAATTGATCAAGTCAGTCTGCCGTTGAGTGAGGATGACCGAATCTCCCCTTCGTTGGCCCGGCTACTGAACACGTCCGAATTCAATGGTTCAGAGGTGAAAAGAAACCGAGCATGTCTTTTCCGGAAGTCGGGTTATAAAATTCACACGTGACCGGAAACTTTTTTTTTGCCTCATGAGAAAATGAAATTCTTTATTTATTTATTATTATCATATCTTAATTCTCCCACAAATGTAAATACACACGCGTTGGTAGACTAAAAGACAAAGTCGGCCATTTGCATGACTTTTTATCTACCAACTGGTATATCTACTTACGTTCATATGTTGATCAGTCTTTCCACCGACCCTCGTATATGAGAGGAGAGCAAATCTGAAAGTCTGCTGCCTGCTACGTACTTATTAAATGAAATTTGATGTAAAAGTTAAATATCCAGTGACAGATCAATGTGATTACCGTATACACTCGAATATAGTTCGAATTTTTATCGGGTTTTACGCCAAAAAATAGTAAAGATAATTTTTTTTTAAGATTTTAAAATTATGTATTTCCGTTGACCAGTTGTACTATATAAAGGTATTTTTTTTGTTTTGGAAGGGTTAAAATCCATGTAAAAAAAAATCAGTGGTTGGACTTATACATAAAAGTCGACTTATACACGGTTATATACGGTAATAATCGCATGTAATTAGGTAAATTGACAATGAAGATTAAATTAATATTTGTTGTGTAAAATAAATATCTTTTTCATTATAAGGTTTGGTTTGTTTTACGGCATATCAACCTCAATAGGTTATTTAATGTCGACAATTTTTATTTCTGGTAATATTTTTTTTTCAAAAATGTATAGCTGGTAATAATTTTTTACAAAGTATTTCTGGTGTTTAAAACCTATTTTTACATTTTCATCGTGTTTTAACCCCAGTTTTGGGGGGTCAACTCTTTGTGCATAGCTGGGACCCTAACAGGTGCTACTACCCAGAGTCAGGGTGGACCTGGGAACACCAGCAATTAAGATGTGGTTCTACGCTCCTCAAAATCTCCTGATCAGAGGCCTTGCTATTTGATGTAGATTATCGTCTTACCCAGGATGGTTTATCATTAGGAAAGACTTAATTATATAGCTGCATTTATCTACCTCCCATTTTATTGAATAAATTTACTCTTTAGTATTTCTATATATTTTTGTCTAGTTTTGGGTAAATATATCCGTTAAATTGAGATGTCAGTGTTATTTTCATTTTTACGTAATTTAAACGACAATTTATCCATCTCTCGCTCGCTCTCTCTCTCTCTATATATATATATATCTCCAAATCAGAGACAGAACAGATGGAGTAAAATTCCTCTGTTCGTAGCATTTACTTTTAAAAATGCGCTCAATACAAAGTAGAGCAATATATTATTATTTTTTATGAAAAACCGTGGTAGGACAGAGATCAGTATTTCCATTATTTTATATCTTATTGCCCTACATTTTGTTTTTGACAAATAATAAATAATACTTTTGTCATAATTGAAAATATATATATATATATATATATATATATATATATATATATATATATATATATATATATATATATATAATGAGAGAGAGAAAATAATGTGAACAACTTGCAAAAAGAGCATTTTTTTTTTCAGTTCCGGCATATATAGTAATAGCTCAGCACTTGAATCCTTTACCGTGCTTTTCCACTTAAGTCATTATTTATCTTCGGGTAAAAGAGTTGCATACTAAAAATGCGCAACCTATCGGATTTTCAAAGGGTATAAATAGTTTGTGAATCGAGCACCAACTATGATGCAGGAGCATCTGTGATCAAAACGTCTGAATTAGTGAGTGTGCCACGAGCTGTAATGTCCACGATTATAACAGCTTACACAAAACAAGGCAAAACATCATCAGCAAAGAGCAATAATGGACGGAAACCAAAGCTGACCAAAAGAAACCGACTCGCTTTAAAACAGATTGTGGCAAAACAAAAAAAATACTACTGCAGCAAAAGTGACATCAACTCAATACTCACATAACCAATACAGTTTCTACACGCACAGTATGTCGGAAGCTCCACAAAGCTGGTATCCATGGAAGGGCTGAGATTCCTAAACCTCTGACCATAAAGTCGAACGCCAAGCTACGAAAAAATGGTGTGATGATCACAAAATTTGGATACTTGAGGAATGGGAAAACGTTATTTGGTCTGATGAGTCTACTTTCATATTATTTCCTAGAAACAGGAGTGTTTATGTCTGGAGAACACCACGTGAGGCCTATAATCGGGATTGCCTAGTCTTGACAGGCAAACATGGAAGTGGCATAGTAATGATTTGCGTGGCAATTTCCTGGTGTTCTTATGGCCATTTTGTTTCAATACTTCTGGTGTCATCACTCTTAATGGTTGAACTACTGCAGATAAATATCTCTGCATTCTCAATAACAATGTTCTTACAATGGCTACTATACAGTTGTCAGAAAGTGTCATATTCCAAGATGATAATGCATCCATACACACTGCAAAAAAAAAAAAGATTTGATCTCAACATAACTGAACCATTATGGAGAGTTCTAGAGCAGAAAGTGAGTAACAGATTTAGTCCACCATCGTCGCTGAAGCAAATTTTTGAGATTTTGGTTGAAAAATGGGATAAAATTCCACTGGCAACAATTCAAAACTTACTGGATTCTATTCCCCGGAGAGTCAAAGCAGTTTTAGAAGTTAATGGAGGTCAAACAGCTTTGTCAATAAATAAATAATTTTTTAGGACAAGGGTTCACATTCTACTTTTTTTTTTTTTTTTTTATATATATATATATATATATTCGAAAATTATAACCTGAATATGTTATAAAATCACTACAAAAATAGCCATTTTGTTTCAATACTTCTGGTGAAGTGATGTTGAATGCGGAATAATGATTATTAAAACTGTATCACTTTTAAAACTCGTTATTCTGCATTCAACATCACTTGATAAGACACCAGAAGTATTGAAACAAAATGGCTATTTTTTTAGTGATTTTATAACATATTTAAGTTGTAATTTTCGAATAAATTATATTTGCTCTACTCTGTATTGAGCACTCTTTTAATAATAGTATTTTTTGGTTATTGGAAATTATTCCGTACACTCTCATCCTATACTTGTGTGTGTGTGTGTGTATATATATATATATATATATATATATATATATATATATATATATATATATACACTTTTGTCATTTAGCTATTTGGTATTACTTTCAGCATCTAGATTTTCGTAGACGACCCCTTCCTACGTCCACTCGCCAGGAGATATCAACAGTTTATTTTCGTTTTTTTTTTATATAGGTACTTTTGATTGGTGCAAAGTTGATTCCCCTCCCCCTTTCATAATGTGTGCGCACGCGCGTGTATATGAGTACGTATAGATTGTCGTGGTTATTTCTCCTTTTCGCATATACAATGCTTTTCATGTAGTCTGTGAAGTCAGGAATGGGATTTCTTGGATACCTGAAAACTCAATTCATTTTCATAATTTCTTAATTGCATTAATATTAACGCAGCAAGCAATCGTGAAACACCAATCGTCATCTTTTTGTTTTTTGTTTAAATACCGGTTGCATTTAAATTTAAATGTTGTACGTCGATTGTGATTTGCCTCTTCTTATCGCTGTCTTAACCCGTCTTTGTCATTTTCTGCTCTAATAAACCGAATATTTGTGGCGGTAGAGAAAAAATAAAGTCCAAGAAGAGAATTTTACAGCAATTTATTTATTTTAATCAATTCACCCTAAGAAAGACAACTTATTGAAGAAAATATCTTTCATTTGAATATCAAAATATGGAAGAACAAATGAGCACAAAAAAGTCTCCACATTTCATAAGGATTTAGGAAATATATGATTTATGTTCAGTGGACGAAATAAAGGGTTCATTTCGAAATTCCAATCATCTGAAGAAAGACGAAAGCAACTAAGATGAAGACAACAGTCCGAACAATGTAAATAATGTGAGTGATCCGTGTTATTGTTAGATCTAAGAGTGTGCAGGCCGGTAGACGCAATAGAATGCAGTTTAACGGAACGTCTACTCAAATACTGATATCCACTAAAATAACGTTTAAAGTAATAAAAATGTTTGATTATAAATCAAAGTCCATTAAATCTCATAACAGATACACCAAGAGAAAGATGATAAAAAACTCAGATACAACAGATCAAGTGAAGTATTTTTACTTTTACATTTTTCTTCTGTCGTTTTTCTTTGTTTTTTGTTTTTCTCTGTTTTTTGTTGTTGTTTGTGTTTTTTGTTGTTGTTTGTGTTTTTTGTTGTTCTTTTTGTTTTCCTTTTTGTTTGTCTTTTCATACGCAGAATGTCCCATGATCAGAATTATTTACGGCTGTGCCAACCAACTCCAATTGATTAAAAATGGGTTAATTTATTGATCTCGTATCTCGCGTTACTTTCTTTTTAACGGTTTCCATTCTTCCTTCTTCTTTTTTGTATCAGAGAAACTCATTCAAACGATCCATTTTATTTAGATTCTGACAAAACAAAACAAATTTCTCTTCTTTGATTGTAGCAATTCTGATAAGACCAGTCCTTGATCAAGATCGCGTGATTTTTAATTGTTATCCTAGTCGAAGGTCAAAAGATATTAAAATACTACTTATATATATATATAATTTTTTGTATGGTCTGACATAAACCCTGTGACATATTTACATGTAAATTGAGTTCAATTTCACGTAAATTGATATTTGTAGAATAGAACATTGAAAACTGATAAACATCTTAGACATAATGTTAACTTTGCGCATAACCATTGATATGCCTTTGAATATATATATCTAATATTGGAGCATCTGTATCTGACTTGCATCACTGTTTAGCGTTTACCTTACAATTTTTCTTTTATGTGCCGTGCCCTTTCAGGACGCAAACGATCATGTCCCTCCACATCTTCCTGTAGCTCTTAATAAGTTTGTCTTTTTGTTTCTACCAAACCCATTTAATTAAGCTCATCGACCATATTACGCGCTGCTTTCATCTGTCCTGTGGGTATCAGGTTTTCCAAGCCCTCCTTCCTCATTACGTACCCCAGAAATTTCAACTGCCTCTTCGTCAGGTTGAGTGTAAGTTTACTGTGTTTCCATTTTCTACCAAACCTTGTTGTTGCTCACATGTTCGGTTCATTTTTTTTCTTCTGTAGAACCAAATTTCTGTTGCTTCAAATCTCTTCTTTTTCTTTGTGGAGATTGTCTAGCATTCGCTGCCATACAGGAGGACAGATATCACGTAACCGTTCAGAATTCATTTCTTTGTTTCTAACGAAATTTTTCTGACTGTTGTTACTCTGCTTAGCTTTACAATTACTTAAAGTGTGTGTGTGTGTGGGGGGGAGTGTGTTCAATATTGGGGACGAAGCGGCTACAGATAAAACAGTGTAGGCATAGAAATCAATACTGAATGGTGATATGTAAAAAAAGATTTTGTCGGTCTGTTCTCTATGCACACCGTTTCCTGGAGAACCCTCTAATTTCGTGTATCAATTATTGGTGCAGTCGGATTTCTAATTCCGTCTATATGAAAAGCAACAAGCAATTTATCAGTTAAAAAAATTGTAGTTTATTAGAAGTTAAAGAAAACTATTCTACTCCAGGTGGTCAGGTAACCATAGAAACTTCCTCTCCAAATAATAACCTCAAAAGTTTGCATTAGTGGCTTTTAAATTCAATGTCACTTTGTATTTAGTTTTCACCTGATAATTGTTTTCAAATAATGAATCCAATCTTTCGTTTTTTTTTGTTTTTTTTTTTTTTCTCAACCTGGCTTCCCAGCTATTACGGGCATCAAGATGTAGGCCACGTCATATTCAGACTGTCGCATTCAATTAAACTTAGCTGCTTACACATTTGAATTAGAAGAATTAATTAAAAATATGTTCAAAATTAAATCTGTGTATAATATATATATATATATATATATATATATATATATATATACACGTGTGTGTGTGTGTATAGAAATATGGGTGTGTTTGTATGAACTAAAATGCATACACCTGTGTGTCTATCTAGTTGAGAATATAATCCCAAACAAATACACAAGAAAATTCCCCTCCACCACACACAAATAATCAGACACAAAAAAGCGTAAATAGGCTCACTTAAAAGAAAAGAGAAACAAAAAAGGACCCGCAAGAGCGTAAAATCCAGGGTTACAATATATATATATATATATATATATATGTGATTATACACTGTTGCATTATAACATGTAAGTTACTACAGCAAAATTGTACATTTTGTTTCGACATTTAATAAACAGCGTCTCATCAGGTAGTTAACAATGATGGCAATTAATAACGTTGTTTATTAAATGTCGAAACAAAATGTATAGTTTCGTAGTAGTAACTTACATGTTCTAATGTAACAGTGTATAATAAATATTTATTGCTCTTCTACACTAGTATTGAGCCCTGTTTTGAATTAATGTTTTGAACATTGGAATTTTAATCTTCGTTATTTTACATTTGATATTTACACACGTTTTTGTGAAAATTCCACATAAAAATTAGTTGTTCTCGCTAGTGAGGTGTCAAGTTTAACCTTAATTTATTTGAATACCAAAAAAGTTTCCCCATTTCATAAGGATTTACGAAATACATGATCGGTGTTTAGATCAATCTCTTGTTACGGTCTGGTTTAAGAGTCGAGTTTTATTTGCATCAAAGATTGCAAAAGTTTTGTGAAGATTTCTAGGTTTTATTTTCATTGGTTTTAAAAAATGTGATTTTTACAAAATCTCAGTTGTAAATGTTGGAGTTATAACATCTCTTTCAAAACGGAATATTTCTTTCAGCATTTTGATGCATACAAAATTAGTATCATGTTTGATCCTAGCTTTGTTGCACCATAAAATTACCCTGTTTCTTCAACTTTTAACACTGTATTATTCACTACTTGCCTTTCCACTGCATTGTTTTTCAAGGTTCCTTTATTGCACGACTCCATGGTCATTTTCTGTTGCCATAGCAAAATATGACAACTGCAAAATTCAAACATGCTATCCTTCATTCATCTAAACTACTTGCATTGGCATGATAAAAGATTTTGCTTTGCAAACAAAATCACTTACAGAAAGTAAAATGTTAAGTGTAGGTATCTCCGAAGAAAAAAGAAAAGCTACATTTAAGTTGAAAATATTCGTTTAGAAATTAAAAATCTTTCTTGAAACTTTAATTTCAGTATTAATTCCGAGCTAATAGATTAAAACTAATATTCCCAAAGAAAAAGAACGCTTTGGTGTATTTCAAACTCAATTTAAATTGGTTTTAATTTTTCTTTGTCTTAACAGTAAAATCTATAAATTCGTCCATACTGTCAAATCTTTCAAAACGAGATAAGTCTGTTTATTAAAAACTCTTAAAAATATACTTTTCTTAAACGTTACTTGATGTTTTAAAGTTTAATTGAATTGAAAAAAATATTATTTTCAGCTTTTAAATGTAGGAGAGTTTTTCATTTGATACTGAAGTGTTGTTTTTCTGATATTTTGATTGATTTATTGACAGTTTGATGTTTAGGAAAATTGAGTAAAAGTGACAGAACAGACAGAAATTACTTAATGAATACAACATGAGCGTGCGCACACACACACGCACGCACATTACTATCCAGTAATCTTCAAAAATACTTTAAGCAATCTAATATTTTATTGAATTTTAAGTACTTTGGCTTTATGACTTACGAAGATGGTTGGTGAGAAAATATTAGAAAATTACTAATAAATTCTAGATTTCTTATCGGTACCGTTTGTTTTCTGAAAATTTTATGTATGAGCGATTGTATTTACAAAAATCGACATGTTTAGACATATTAAAAATTCTTTTTAAAATACTTGGGGTCGTTAAATTGTAGTGAGTTTTTCTATTTATGATTATTAAATAGTTTTGATTTAATAAAAACATCACTAAGACACTATATAATAGAATTTAAATTTTTTTAAATAATCTAATTAAAATTTTAAGAATTAAAAACAATTCTTGTAAAAATTTATTACACGATGAACTTATTTTTTAAGACAATATTATCTGTAATATATTTTATTCTTAAAAGGAATTAAAAGATTTACTTACTTTTTTGTTGCATTTTTTATTTGACGATTCTGAGCAGATTTTCTGCAACTGGGTTCCTATCTGACAAAAACCCTTGTATTATTTAAATTCACATATTGTAAATAAACAAATTCTTTCTGTTTCAATATTAAGAGTCCTTACATTGTGTACTTAATGAACCAACTATTTTTTCTATATTGAAATTTCCTATGTTTTTTAAATGTGAGGGAATGCAGATATTTCTCAAATTTTTATTATACAGGGTGGTCCGAAAGTCTTAGATAATATAATTTTCCATTTCAACGCTCTGTGGAGTATTATCAAGGAGATAGTTTCACATGAACGATACCAGAATACCTATCCGTTGAAGGAAGCCTTTTGGAGAGCCTGTGCAACAATCAACAAACAGCAGCTTCGTAAAATATCACTCAGGATATGGCGCCACATCAATTTTCTGCCACGAAAATGGTGTTCATACAGAACTTCTCGATGTGTGACAGCGTCAATGAAAGTTAATAAACTGAATCCAGTACATATGCTTTGTATTACTTGTTCTTCTATTGTTCTCATTACTTCTTGGTAGTGGGTGACAAGACTTTTGGACTACCCTGTATATTTAAGCGTTTTAGGCAAAAAAGTATTTTACAATCCTGTAATGGGTTAATTCTCTTTCACTCTCCCTTGTCTTAGTGGCATTATCGCCTTGTTTGCGGTAAATCGATTAAAAAAAAAAACTTTGTTTAGCTTTTGGATATCATCTTTCGCTATCCCAGTCCACTTTTGGATTTTAGTTAAAACATTTCGTATATCATTAAATTTTTTGTGCAAAAAAACAAGTTCAAAAAGTTCTAAAATCCTTTGATAAAGAAAAAATAACAGAATTTGATTTTGATATTGCAAAGAGCTGAAGCTGTTTGAAAAAGATATTCAAGACGCCAATTCCCTCTGGAAGGAGGACGTAGAGTAGAAAAAAAAATCAAAAAAATCTTCATTTAAGAGCAAAATGAAGAAAATTAACAATTTTGAATTTTTTTAAAAGCCGTCTCTTAAATTTTACTTTACCTATTATCTTTGAGACTGAATTACTAGAAATTCGATGCAAATCGTGTCAATATTAAGTTTCATGAACACCTCGTCGCCGTATTTGATAATGTCATTGCGAGAAAATGTAACAGAGATCAATTTAGACAAATTTTGATCTGTAGTTAGTGGCGTCCTGCTGTCATCACTTGAGAAGAATTGTTACTCTAAGATTTTTACTCTGTTCCCCGATACAAAATTCAAGGTGTGTAACAGGAATTTAAGAAACAGGAGGATAGATAATGCTTGACCTTTACTTTCGAGAGGTTAAGATTGTAGTATTCAGGGAAGCATAATCTCTGGAGTCGATTCCACAAAAATGTCAGCTCTTTTTGGGGGGAAATTTCTCTTTACGTTGGAATCCGGAGGAAATGTGAGAGGACTTTTTTTCAAGCAGTCGCTTAACTTTTACATTACATATCACCATTGGGTTTGAATTTGTAGAAATTGGAGATTGCATTCAAATCAGCTCACTATTAATAATTTCCTAAACACACAGTCGCCATATTTGATAATGTCATGGCTGCAAAATGTAGCCGAGAAAAAAAATTGGAATATTTTTTTTTTTTTAACTTCCCATAAAGTGTAATCCAACATTTTAATGAAAACTTTTAATGTACACTGAATTAGACTTAAATGAATTCGACCATTCAGGTTGGTTTGGCAACCATCTTGATGACGTCATAACTCCTACACCCACAAGTGAAATTTTATAAAACTCACGTTTTTCGAAACTTCCTGAAATACAGAACCTAAAATATTTACAAACTTTTTGCAGTTTTGATGTAAATTAATCTGCCTCGACTCTTGTACAAATATATAATCCCCATAATCATTTAATTCTAAAAAATACCAACAATAACATGATTTTTGTTAATACCATCTCCGAAATTGTTCTAAACTCCATCCTATTATATTAGGACCCTCCACAAGAACGCAATGCCTAAGATTTAAAATTTAATTTTTATTAATGAAAAATCTTTCTTGAAGCTTCTATTTTTTTTTAAATTTTATAGACTTAATTTCAAACTGAAAGATTCAATTTAATACTATGCTGTATTTCAAAACTAATTTGAATAGGAATTGTTTTTTGAAATTTCCTTTGAAACTGAATTGTAAAAGATTTTAAAATATAAATTATTCCAATTAAAATTTTTAAAAATTGAAAACAAAACTTGTAAAAATTCATTTGTCATTGAAAATTTTTTTTCTTAATACAATATCGTACTTAATATATATTATTCATAAAAGCAATTAAAAACGTCTCAAATTAAATGAGGTCTTTTTTTTTACTGCATTTTTGTACTTTTCGATTCAGAGCAGATTTTCGGTAAGACGTTGTCAGATTTTGCGAAAGAAAATTTGTTTTTAACTATTATGGTCACTAAAAATTATCACGTTGAACTTTTTTGTTGAAGTTTTTATGAAATTAAGTAAGGGGGTGAAACAAATGGAAAAAAAAAATTACCAAGATTTTTTTAATAAAAACATTTCTAAAATAATTTAATTTCATTTGTGAATAAGTCCTGCAAATGTAATCAAATTCCGGTAATTGATTTTTGCAAGGATTGCCAAATTAATGTTCGTCACAAAAAAAAAAAAAGGCCAAAATTTGCCATGCTAAAATATAGTAATTCCGCTGACGCAAGAAAAACAAAATTTGTAATCAAAATTTCGAATGTTTTAAAAAGGAGTAAAAAAAAAAATTAAATATTCAAAATATACTTTGAATTTTCCTCTTAATAATAAAGATTTTGATGATAAAACTGTTTCAATTACGATATGCTTATTATTATTATTTTAATAGTTTAATATTTCAGAATACTTAGAAAACAGGGAAATTTCCTGTGGTGGCTATTTGTTGATAAATATTTTGATGCTCGAATAGATTTTGTGAAACTTCGCGAACGAGAGAATACCGATCTTTTATGTGTAAGTGACAATTTCAGAAAAGCTATTAAATTTCTGTGGCTCTCTCTCTCTGTCTGTTTGAAAGAACTTTTTTCTTTACCAATGCACTTCGTCGTTTTTAGGAAGGTTATCAAGGTAAATTTACCTTGATAGCGTTCCTCAAGGGACGAAATGTATGTATTTTATTTTTATTGCCTTTATCAATATATTTTCTGTTTGTGTGTTTACATGAATGAACTGTTGCAAATTTATTGTGGAAAATTAAAAAAATGTGTGAGGAGTTAGACAAGTCAGAATAACCTGGCGGCCATCTTGATGACGTCATATCTTGGAAGCCTGGCATATAAAAATGGAATCCTTTTCCTTTTTTTTTATCAAGTTCAATATGCTAACTAAAATGATGCACAATTTTT
Source organism: Acanthosepion pharaonis (assembly GCA_903632075.3). Classification (NCBI taxonomy): domain Eukaryota; kingdom Metazoa; phylum Mollusca; class Cephalopoda; order Sepiida; family Sepiidae; genus Acanthosepion; species Acanthosepion pharaonis. The sequence goes on along the minus strand of CAHIKZ030005093.1, from coordinate 812,021 downwards.
TGCTTGCAACAAAATGTGTAAGCTGGAGTTAACTTCAGGACAAATTTGACTGCACTGTTTTGAACGCAAGGGATGTTTCTAACGTAATAAAACAGTTCCTCGAAGTAAAAGTAAGCCTTAATTTATTTTCTGTTATCAAGATTTATAACTTTTATTCGTAAATTTTCGACTACATTTTCCCTTTTGTTATTGGTGTCATTCCAAACAAAATATAAAAATATTGCACGATTTGGAAAAAAAAAAATTTTTTTTTCTTACTTCAAATATATTTTCTACTTTTCATATTTCTCCCTAGGAAACTTAGCAGGAACAAAACAAATGCAGGCAGCCTTTTTTATGTTAACAATATCTATGTACGTATGTGAGTGCGGATGCACGTGACCAAAGCCTAGAAGAGCTACTCAAAAGAATTCAAACAGCCCAGCGTCAACAAAGTTTCTATTAATTTAAAAAAAAAAAAAAAAATTTCACAACGATAAAACAAAACTAAAAAGCACGTCATTCACCGACGCGACACGTTGTCTATTGCTATGTATTTTCTTTCGTTTTTCAGTGTTTCATCGGTAGATGTCGTGTATTTTTTCTCTAAATATTGCGTTTTTACTCATCAATTTATGGTGTCATATTTTTGTTTCATTATAAGATATAATTAGTACATTTGTTCCTAAATTGTATGAACTTTTATTGGCGCCAGTTTTTTTTTTTTTTTTTGTTCTAATATGACAGTCGTCGGTTTTATCTTGTATCCAATAATTTAATTTCTCCTTTGCTGATCGCTTCCTTTATGATGGCATTGATGATTAAATTCATCCCAAACATACAGGTTCAGGACTAGAAGGATCCAATTTTACCAAAACCTGCTCCCGTCATTCATTCCGTATCACAGTTTGACTTTGCAAGTGTTGACTGGAGGTGAAAGAAAATTTAGAATATAAGGTGACGATGGCGTGATTTGTTTAAGGCGGACCTCAACTTCACACCAAGTAACCCATACACTTAGGTACCTTCACGAGATCGCTAAAAAAAAGAGCATTGCATGATGAAAAAGATGCCAACCTTGCCGAAAACAAAATTTGATCGTCTAAATGCTTACGTTATTATTAAGAGGAAAGATCAAAGTATTTTGGGGGTATTTTTTCCATTTTTAATCGTTCCTACACGTCCGAAATGTTCGTTAAAAATCTTGTTTTTTTTTTTGAGTCAGCAAAATTGACCATTTTTTTCCATTTTATAAAAAAACTGGAAATCTCACTTTGAAATTCTTTTAAATATCAATTATCATACCTATATTAGAACATTTGATGATCACTCCTTGTCGTGGTGGAGGGGTTTGTGCGGTCCAGTGACTGAGAGCAATGCTGTCGGGCGTTTTAAACCCTTGGTGGCAAGGTCGAAGACGAGGACACAGGCTAAGCATGACTAAACCCAAAGACTCCAACGGTGGAACAAGCGGATCAGATCTCAACGGTTGAACCAGCGAATGAAGAGAGCTACGCACGACGGACATGCTACAGAAGGCGCCACTCGAAATAATAACAGAATCAGCGACAGTCCGTTGTAGTTTCATAAGTGGATTCTGCATGTTTCATTTAAGTGCATCAGAGAAAGGTCATGAAATCAAGTGTATATAAGAAAGAAATTTTTACACGTTAAATACAAAACACGTAAAAAAATTGTAAAATAAAAAAAACAAAAGTAAGATGTGCTCGGAATTAAAGTAATTCTTTCTAATTAAACAATTTCTTGGAAATAAAACCGAAGTATTCTTGTTATCACAGTTTTCCTCGGTCATCCAACAAAAACGTAGGTGACATTTATATAACAGTTCAAATAGCCAGGGTATATTAAATCTCTTAAAAAAAAAAAAAAAAAAACTTCTGTCGACTTTGGTTACTTTGAATACACGGTCTTTTGATCCAAGTAGATAGAAGTTTTGCTTATATATAAAGAAAAGTTTAAAATGTGTCTTTCCAATATGTACATTTACACTCGGACTAATATCCTCATCTTTCTTATTACAACGTCTTGAAAGTTGTGTCCCCCGACCTTTTGACAATCTTCAGATAATTTCTATCTGAACCCTTTATTTAATCGACGGAGTAGATTGTTCTCGTCCCGCTGACTATGTATAGGTGAGATATCTTGTTCTTAGTACTATTCAGTTAATGCTCGCTCTATTTCCACTGAGTGTAAGTCCGCACGGGAAAATAGCCCACTGGATTAAAATGTTAGTTCGTGAATTCAGTGACATTGTGAGCCCAATCCTCGGATCAGATTTTGCAGACGTAGGCACAGAGAGAACCAGGCGAGTAATAAGAACAATGAGAGATATCCCTAGACATGGATATCGTAGATTAAATAAAGGATTTGCCCGAAACGTTATGTCAATAACAAAGGTGAAGACGATAGTCAGTGTAAATAATAACTGGTCATCCCAGAAATTCAGTGTGTCTCTATTAAGAGTTTCTTTGTTATCACTTAAAAAATATTTTTTATTAAACAAAAAAATTATGATAGCCTTTTTAAAACATTCATTTTTATGGAAGAGAAAGAAAGAAAGAAAAAAAAAAGCGAAGGTTATAATTACTGTAAACTCTCTCTCTCTCTCTCTCTCTCTCTATATATATATATATATATATATATATATATATATATATATTATATAATGGTGTCCATAAAGTTCGTCTGCACTTTAAAAAAGTTATAACTTTATTTGTATTTGCGATAGAAATAATTTGTAAAAAGGATTAGAAAAGTAAATCTAATTTTTTTTTTTTTTTTTTTTTTTTTTTTTATTGAAATTTTATTTAAGTTTCCACATGTTCTCCATCATTAGCAATACAAAGGGTAATACGATTTTGCAGTTCATGGAAAACATTTGCCAACTGATTTACAGTAATGCCTGAAATCACATTAGCTATACTTAAAACTAGGTACAATAAACTTTATAACTTTTTTACAGATTATTTTTATCGCAAATGCAAATAAACTTATAAATTTTTTAAAGTGCACACGAACTTTATGGACATTATATATATATATATATATATATATATATATATATATATATATATATATATAAGCAAATCACGTTGAGACGCAAAAGCTACTACAGTTTAGAGAGAGGGGTGTAAAAAATTTTTATATATATGGTCTCTAAAACTTTCAAATGAAAATCTGAGTACTACCGGCTTACACCTGAAAACATAACAGGCAGATGATTATTTATTGCATGTTACGTCATTGCAGACTCTGACATATTCACGCACTTCAGCAAATTATGAAACTGACCTTTGCGAATTTTAGTTAGCCCGTTGATTTATTTACTTCTTCAACCTCTGAAGTTTTACCTATAAACAAAATAAAATAAAAATTGTACAACTTCAGTAAAATTTTAAACAAAATAACTTCGTTATATTTACGAAGTTATCTTCATTATGTCTTTGCATTAAATTTTATAATTCATTTAAATATTTAATACAATCTTTCTGTGTTTGGAATCCGGTATACATTAAATAACGCATGACATAATCGATATGTTAGCGTTCCATATTACTTCAAATAAAAGGTTAGGAAGGAAACCTCCAACAATACTGGAAAGAGCGATAGCAGCTACTGGGCTTGAGAAGAGAAAATAAGGACGTAATCAAGATGTTGACATTCCACACTACTTCAAATAAAAGATTAGGAAGGAAACCTCCATCACTACTGGAAAGAGTGATAACAGCTACTAGATTTGAAAAAAATCTATTTACCTAAAAACTGTTTTTAAGAGTAATATTTTATCAATTTCAACCGGTTGTAGTACTGGCTGCTTGGTCAATGAATGCGAAATGTTTCCTTATAAGGAAACAGCTAATATTACAATTACCATACAGTGGTATTGGTACACTTCTAAAGCTTTTTACAGGAGATGACTGAAGTTGACGTAGGGTGAGGTTGCAATGACAAACTAAGATATCACTTTGATTTCATAACGCTGGCTGAGTTAAACGGCTTACTGACCCAAATAAGTAAAATATATCAGAAATATACTTGATTTTTATTTTAATTTTGGCTCAAATAAAAAAAATATAGTTTCGTTTAACCGGAGATCCAGTTAATGGGCATTGTGTGTGTTGCTTATATATATATATATATATATATATATATATATATATATATATATATATATATATGATGTGCTTAGTAACATCATTATTTTACATAAAAACACAGAAATTCATCACTCAACTTATTGTAAAATTATTTCATTTATTTGATAGCCCTAATCGAATGGAACTTTGTTTATTGATGTGGATTTTGCTTTTTGCTGAGTCTATATAGGCATGACTGTTCCAGCAAGAAAAACATACACTACCTATTATGTAAAAGAAACATTGACTATTAACTTGAATTTTATCATTTTTAAATGAAGCTTTGTCAGCCATTAAATTTTGACTAGTGTTTACTTTGAATGTTGGGCGTCGCCATGTTTAATATTTTGTTTATATTTAGTGACATTAATTATTATACTACATTATATTGTATTTTTTTTTAATTAAAGGAGCAAAACCATTACTTTCTTCAGTCTACTTGCTTTTCATCTCGACGATCTTCATTAGGATCACGGATCAAAAATAAAGTCTCTCGGGCTTGCCGAGAAAAAAAATAGTCAAGCTATCTTAACACAACAGTTGGGGAAACCAACGGTTGCAGATCAAATTTAATTATATAACTCTATTTCTTACTTTCTACCAACGCCCAGCATCACCATATTTTATAAAAAAAAAATATTTTACCATTCACTAGTTATTTACACTATTTACATTATTCGGACTGTGTAGTGGAGTGATTTCGCAGTGGAGGCTTGTATTTGTACTAAGTCGGTCCTAAAATAGGTTCGACGTACAAAACGTTAGGAACTTGATATAATAGGTAATGACGCAGAGTAATCTAGTTATGGTCGCTGATATTTTCGTATTCGACTAGCTGTCGTCCGACATTGACTGACTGGCTGACCCCTACTTATTATAGGTGGGAAAGTCTATTAACTATAGAATAGGTATGTTCCACCATAACAGACTATCGTCATCTTTGTTTCCATATTTATCACAACGTTTCGGCCGTAGTGCACTCCGGCATTCTTCAGGTGGTTGGAATGCTGAACTGAACCCTTTATTTCGCTCGCTGGGGTAGACTGTTCTAGTTCCATGTGCCATGTCTAATGGATGTCAGTTATCAGTTATCTCCTATTAATTCCCCTCTGAAAATTCTCTACTGCCTTAACCAGGTATTGAACTCACAACTCTTTGGGCCCTGTCACCCAGCAGCCTAACCCAACAAGCGAAATAAAGGGTTCAGTTCGACATTCCAACCACCTGAAGAAGGCCGTAGCGTAGAACGGCCGAAACGTTGTGATGAATATGGCAACAAAGATGAGGACAATAGTCCGAATAATCTAAATAGTGTACATAATACCTCATCTCAGATATATAGATAGATACAAAACGTTAAGGATAAAAAAAGCAGATTGCAACTGCGTAATATGATTATTAAAAATTGGGGCCAAACTTGATAAAACAATCTTTCTATCAGAATTGTCGATGTCATAGTGATAAGATTTCTCGTTTCACAAATGGGAAAACACGAATAAAAACGGGCGTATGTCAATTTACGCCTTTTTAGACTCACACAAACTCTATAGAATGACACAGCAAGTACTAAAAAGCATAGAGAAATTCACGGGAAATTATTTTTACGATAGAAACTCATTACAAATTATTTTAATACAAATTTACTTCATACTAATTACAAATGCAGAGACAGAGCAAATTCTGGCGACAGGAAGAAAAAAAACCTAACCATGTGTAACGTTATATTAGTAACGCCTTATGAGGATAGGAAACTGAATTCTTCGTATTTAAAAATAATGTTTATTTACTTCTGGACTCAGATTTAATGTCAGCCGTGAGGGTGTGTGTACTTTTCGGGGACTTAGAACAAACTTTCGAATATTCTTGTGTGGATGCATTTATATAATTTCCTGCAGTCCGGTAGTGGTGTTTTAGTTTCGGTTGACATGTTTTATTTCGAGACATTGACTTCCTTTGAGGCTCGATTCTGCACTTGGTGACTATTAGGTTACCTTCTAGATTAACTCTTTGATGCACCTCGTTCTTTCGATGTTTCTGTGCGATACCGAGCGCAATGTTTACTTCCATGGAATGTGCTCTGACGAACTACATTCCTTTGTTCCGCCATGCTACTCACATTGTAGCAAACCACTCACATTCTCACCGTATTCTATTGTTGAACCACAGCTCTGTAGAACCGACTCCATAATGATGTTTTCCCCGATCACTTAATCTGTCTATTGTTTATTGTTATCTTCCTCTCCTATCTGCATAAACTACCTCTTAATGTAACCTTCTACCTCGAGTGGACACCAGGTCTTGTACAGGGTGAACCTTACTTTAAAAAAAAAAAAAAAAACTCTTGTGTGACACTGAGCACAAGGTTTACTTCGGTATCTATTAGGGCGAGCTCAGTATATATGAGGATCGAACTAAAAAAGAAATCTGTAACCTAGGGAAGGTTACTAATAACGATAATACTTAGGACAAGAACAACACTTACAAGATTCGGCAGCGGCGCGTAGAAGTAATCAACTGCTAGAAGTGAGTCAAGTGAATTCCACAATAAATCTCCAACTGCAAGATATCTACCAACCGCCCTATACAGTCAGATGTGGCACAAGGCCGAATTTAATGTGAGGTATCCGAGCTCGTAGGCTTGGTCAAAAATTCCCCGGAGACCCGGTATAAAACGGGTCGGACGGGTAGCTGTTTCCCGAGACGTGGCTCTGCCCTTCGACATAACCTCGTCTGGGGATCCTCTCTGCCCGGAGGCAGAGAGTTTGACCAGCACAGCTGGAGACGAATCTCCAACTGCAGACCAACATACAGTAGTCACTACTGTATTTCGTAGGTATGTTACAACAAAATTATTCAACGATTTAAGCATCAAACTTTGCCGGTTTTTGATCAAAGATTTGCTTTAGGACACTTAGTCACTGCAAAGGAGGTAAGACATTGTCAGCGGCCAGGAACTAATATCAGCATCCATATAATTTTATTTGCTCCTTCGTTCCTTACATATCGCGTACATTGCGCGATGCCATTACCTCAGATAAATAATGGACCACTCCATTTTGTTGGCCAGACAAGACGGAAGAAAAAGATGTTAGAGACCCTGTTTGGTTTTAATGAGAAAAAAAAAAGAGGATAACGCTCTCGTTTGTTTAACGTCTGCTTCAGCGAAATGGGGAAAACCATGTCATTTTATAATGTTTTCATTAGTACTTTCTTTAAATAATGACCTACATTCATATTCATGATTGTTATTGCAATATTTGTTAATCTCATATGTGTAAGAATACAAGAGGGGAATTTCCACGGGTATTTTATAGTCGTTGATCATGCAAGGTGCTTATTTCATCATTACGTTAAGAATTATGATTCATTTCCTTGTTGGCTGCCGGGTAATGTAAATTAATAATTGTGTATTTGGGTAGCAGTCCCTCTTTTAGGCAAGTTTTTTTTAAAAAACGATTAACAAGCTACCTCGGTTAGTTGTTTTCTTTAAAAAGGACTGCAGTTCTTTACTTGTTGGTAGCCAACAAGGAAAGAACCGCAATATCTCATCAGTCGTTTTTAATGAAACTGAGAGATTGCTGCCCAAATACACACACACGTATATATATATATATATATATATATATATATATATATATATATATATATATATATATATATATATATATATATGATCTGAACAAGGCCAGAACGCTCAAATCCTCGGTCACGATGACTTGTGACTTCGTGCTAGTACAACCTTCGACAGTTCCCCAAAGAGTTCCGTCTATCCAATTTCATTCGCAAGGCTTGGTATGGTTTTCAGACACTTTCCAAAATGTGCCACCCGCTGAATTTACCCCCCCTCCCGATCACATCGCCTTCCTGATATGCCGGCCATGATGCGATTCGAACCCTGGCCAGAAAACACACACACACACACATTATATATATATATATATATATATATATATATATATATATATATATATATATATAAAAATCTGAATGCGTTTCTAATAATTTACGATATAAATATAATTCAAGCGATAAAGAAAGGTACTGTCTGTGGGACTTGATTAATTTCAACCTGGGACGTTACTGAGAGACTAGTACTATTTCAAATATTAAGCAAATGCATTGATTTTAGCTTTGCTACAGAAATGCCTTGCAAATAAGTAAATGTATTGTCAGTGGTCAGTAATCAGTGCAATCATTCGTGCGAGAATTTGACAAGTATGCAATCATTAGATTGTTGATGTTTCGATGGAAACGAATTTAAACGCATGGTGTTGTTTATTTTTTTACTTATTTTCCTAATAATTTGAAAATTGGACAAAGTTTTGAAATGACTCTTAAGAACAACCGGGCTAAAAGTATTGCATTTCAACTAATATTTTGCATGGTTCGAAGACAGAAATTTATTCAGCTTTGAGAATCGCTAATCAAGCATTTTTTTTTAATGCTGAGCGTGATATTTAATCGTATGCACCAGCCGGTCACATCCACAAACATTGCTTGCAACATAAGCAAGCGACAGTGACATAAAGATTGTAGTCCTAGCATCAGCAACAGATGTTACCAATTCCTTTGGGAAACTTATGCGCCTGAATTATAACGGTTACATAAAAATTGCATTGATATCTCAGGGTAAAAGTGTATATGTCTGTGTGTGTTAGAGTGACTGCGAAGGTATATTGTAATTTCTAATTACTTTCTCACAAAGATTGGTCTCGAGGGGTCATCTCGTATTCTCAAAACTGTTTATGCTTCTCTCACTCTCTCTTTTCTGAGAATGCGTACGTGGATGCATACGCAGTTTTAAGCGAATGACATCATATACGTATAGTATATATGAAAAAAAATTCCTTCTCTCTATCTATTTGTATACAAACACACACACAATATATATATATATATATATCCTTTTTCGCCTACGCACGCTTTTTACTTGGTAACTACCAACTTTTTTAGTTCGTATTGCAATAAACTTATCCGTTGACTCGACACACATTAACGGTTTAATATCGCTATTAAACTTACTATTAATAACTTTTACTAATTGATATCTACCTACCAACACACTATACTTTGAATTTATCCCCCCCCCAATACTATATTATATTTATAATAATATTGAACTTTGTATCCACATACAATGTAGCGTTGCTCCTATCAGACTCAGAAACTTAAAAAAAACAACTATATTGAACAGTTCGTAACTTGTACGTGATGATTGGCAAAGCTATGAAGCCCCGAGTCGTACTGTAAACAGAGATATATGTATAATTATTAATATATAATTTATAGCTCTGTTTTACTACATTGAGCACAGTTTTGTCTATACAATTGATTAAATAAATAGTTATTTGCTCATCTGCATGTGCACGTAATCGGTCATATATATATATATATATATATATATATAGTTGATCGTATGTCTTTATTTTGATAATTTCTGCGCACACACACATATATATATATATATATATATATATATATATATATATATATATATATATATATATATATATTCATTCAATAGCCAGGTAGGCAATGACTGGCCGCTACTTTAAGTTTCATGTGTTTGCACACAATCTTCAGGTAGCCAGTAACTTACAATATGATTACCTTATATACCACCGGACAAGTACAATTTGACAAGCAAACCAAACTCGCACAGTGGGGAGCGTAGATCATCCAGTCAAGATTTAAAATGCCCACCCCACAAATTATCAACCTTGGAATTTATATATATATATATATATATATATATATATATATATATATATATATATATATATATATATATTAGTGAATAAAAATGACAATAGGAAAACTAGTAATTGCTGACGCTTTTCGTCTAATGTGGACTTTATCAAAGCAAAATACGAAATGAATATAATTTAACAAGGTAACTAATACAAACAAAAACAGAATGCTACTAGCAACTGGAATGTGGAGAAACGCTATTTTCATATTGTTAACTGAAAATAACGTCAGTATTTGTCACGTGTGGAGAATATTGTCATTGTATCTGTGTTGATGTATTCAACCATTTTCTTTTGATTTTATGAATCTGTTGTGTACATTTGTTTGTGAGAGCAGTAATTTTGTTAAGAAAGGTGAAATGGGGAAAAAACATATGTCGCACATTATATATAACACGTACACACGAGGGAATTAAAAAAAATTACCCACACCCTTGTTTTTTAATTTATTTACACAAAAGCAGGGGTTAAGCAAGGAGGTCATTTTAACACATAGTCTCTTTCCTTTTCGATGCATTTGATCCAGTGCTTCACAAGCTTGCATATTACCTCCAACAGGAATATTTTCGATTTGTCGCGTAACCATTTATGCCCCGCTTCCTGCACTTCTGACCAGCTGTATGTGGGCATCCATTGTCATGCATCAACAAAACATTCTTCGACAATAGGCTTCAGATTATTAGCCAGCAAACACTGTATCTTTGACTGTTGATCGTACACCCCAGGTAGTCTTCCAGTATAGGCCCTTTTGGGTCCCCCAAAAACAGTTAGCTCCACTTTTCCCGCTGAAGATTGAGTTTTGAATTTCTTCGTTGCTGTCTAGCCAGAACGTTGCCAATCCATAGTCTGTCTTTTGGATTCTGGTTTATAATGACGAACCTACGTTCTTCCGTGACTATTCTGCTAAAAAATTATTCGCTTTCAAATAAACGTTGGCAGACCTCAACACGTTTGTGCTTGTTCTCTGTGGAAAGTTCTCTTGGCAACCATCTCGCACAGGCTTTATGGAAGCCGAACTTGTCGTGGATGATTTGATAGGCAGAACCATAATTAATCTGCAGAGAGCATGCTACTTCATCGATTATAACTCACCGTCTCTCGAGTTTGATGAATCTTTTCTTCAGTGGTAGAGGTTGACGGTTGCCCTGCTACTTCTCCGTGAATCACGCTTGTCTGATCCCTATTAAACTTCTCGATCCACTCGTACACACTTCTCCGCGATAGTGCACTGTCGCCGTCCTGTGTTAAAAGCCTTCGATGAATTTCAGCATCTGATACCCCTTCCAACCAGAGAAATCTGATGACTACTCTTTTTTCCTCCCTTGGTGAGCAGTCTTAGAGGAGCGACCATGTTTACATTGTAACAGCAGCAAGAAAACTGGCGCGATCAAACTTCGATCACGTGACCACAATTGTACCAACTATAACCACGCATGAGCAGAAGGCAGTGCAATGTGACAACCCTAAAGATATGTTATGGCGAAAGTGCGCATAATTTTTAACTTACCCTCATATATATATATATTTCGTTGTTGGAATTGTTACCTGATGATCCGGAGTCCGTTAAAAAGGGTTTTGGTGAAAATAATTATTGTAATGGTACCTTAAAGTGGTCTGTTTTATATATATATATATAACCCCTTGGCCGCCGCGAGGCGGTGTAATGGTTAGCAAGCTTGTCTCGTTAGAATAATTATGACTGAGTAGGGAGTTCGATCCTCACAGGGTGCCCCATACTTTCGGCCTTGTGCCACATCTAATCTACTCTTGGAAAATCACTATAAATAACCCCTTGCATCCTGGTGACTTTTATCGCTTTGCTTGGGGTGAAATGATTAAAAGAAAATTGAAACCGCTTCGAATAATGTATTCTAAACTCGAGCTACGCACTGTAATCAAAATTTGTAATAATTTTCTTATCTTATGAAAGTGTCAGTCACGGTACCAATTTCAGAAAAGAGAATTTCCAAAAAAAACCCAAAAAACTTCAGACATTTCACGGGCAAATGATTTTCTTTGTCTCGTGGTAGGAGGCCACAGTATAATTAGAACATGTTTAATTTATACAGAATGTGTGGTTGGTAAAAGAATGAGAAAGTGAATCAGAAATGACTTCGGTCAAACCGATTCCGTCCATCTCCGACCGTTTCCTATATAGAGATGTGGCCGATTGGAAATGCATATTGGATCAAACGTCGGTTTTTTCTATAAAGAGGGACACAGCTTCGATTACTAATATTTCTCGAATGCGCAGGCCGAGAGACGTTATACACAATGTTTAAAATAAAATGGCGCGTTTATTTCAAATACAAATATCCACTATAATAACGTTTGAAGTAATACAAATGTCATATTAAAAATAAAACCTATTGCTTCTTCACAAATATACTTTTATATCGGTATTTTAATATTTTTAACATTTATAATAGGTTTAATCATTTATAATCCTATATACAGGGTGTTCCAAAAGTCACGCGACAATTGGCAGAAAAAGTAGACTTGTGAAATATAAATCCAGGAAAATATGCATGACAGCCTCTTCCATAATTCGGCCAATAAAATTTCTTGATAATATATTGAATATTGTCACATACAGAAACCTGATTCTGTTTATAAATAAATATAAAATTTAAAAGGTTGTCAATGGTAATGCTAATTTTGGGACACCCTGTACTTCAGGAGGATACGAGTTTGTCAAACAGGTGAGTTTATCTCGTACTGGTCATAATTACTAATTACGAGGATATATTTTGCGAGGAAATATTCGCCGAAAATACGACATATGATATATTAATAAATATACCTTTTTAGTCGTGTGGATCTGTATGAATATTTATATACAGTTAATGGAATTGACAGCAATGACGATGCGACCAGATAGTCGATTTTATGATTATGTGAAGGTTCACTTTACAGCCGTAATTTCCGCAGAGCTGAATTATCAAATATTTTAATCGAAATTGATCCAGTTAAATTTTGCTCCATTGCGAACATCTGAAGTGGGGTCTGCCTTTGAGTTCACACCGACTGCATGTTAAAAAAAAAAAACAACAAAAAAAAACTAAATACGTGTCATATTTCTCATCTTGGGTCAGTTATACAAATACTTGATTTCTTTACAGACTCCTTTTACAGGACCTGGTAAAAACTTGTAACCCTTCTATCCGATTCGGGATAACCTATCTGGCTTGTCAATTTAAAGTCTGTTCGAGATATGAAAAATGTGTGCTGTTCCTTTTAGGGATATCTTTAATCTGGAGATTCTATTCAAACAAATACGAATAAAGAATTCAGTCGTCCGAAAAATAATCTTCTACAGGATGCAGCAGAAATACCTTCTCTCTCATATATATATATATATATATATATATATATATATATATATTTTATTTAAAATGATTCAAATGCTACATAAGAGTTCTCATGTTTCAAAACAAGAGCCGAAAACGTCAATATAATTATTTGAATTAAATTGAATTAAAGTACTAAGCTCTGTTCCATCTTCAAGCGAAAAATAATTGTATTTATGCCCTACTTTTGTATCGAGCACTATTTTTTTAAAATAATAACAAAAATACTAAAGAACTTTGGATTATTTACCTAACGAGTTCTTTCCTATTTTCTATATATTTTACACACACACACACACACACACACACACACATATATATATATATATATATATATATATATATATATATATATATATATATCACGCATAATGGTAAAAAAACTAGTAGAGTGGTGTTCTCATCTAGCTAATGTCGGAAGTATTTCTGCCGCACTCTGTAATAGTTTCTTCATAGTATGGAAAAAATTAGCATAACGATTATTAGTAATTAAAATATTTGTCTTTATTTAATTAAATGACTTGTCTATTGTCGGTTTCTTTGAAAAATTATTTCATTTAGTGAGGAAAAATGATTTTTTTTTATAACTTTATATAAACGAATGAGAAATTATTGTATTTTTGTATTTGCCAATAAGTACGCTACCTTGATCTCGCTTAATTTTCATTAACTATGATCGATTTTCATAAAACTCTGTGAGACATATATGTGTGTTTCTCTTTTGATAATTAATAATCATTTAGTATAATGATATGTCTACATTAATAAATGTGAAATTGGAGCTCAATTCTCCCACGAATTCTGAGGTTAAAAGGTCCTAACTCTATAGTAGGTATTTACAAAGGTATTTTAAAAGGTCCAAACTTTATAGTAGGTATTTACTTAGGTACCTCCACGAGATCGCTTAAAAAAGCATAGCATGATGAAAAAGACGCCAAACTTGACGAAAACAAAATTTTATCGTCTAAATGTTTGTTATTATTAAGAGGAAAGATCAAAGTATTTTTGGGGTATTTTTTTACATTTTTTAATCGTTCCTAGCACGTCCGAAATTTTCATTTATGGAAAAATGTCGTAACTGAGATTAATATAAAAATAAGATCATATAAATTTCATAAGATGATACTGATACTTGTAGGTACCCTTCTCAGTTGAAATTGAAAAATCAAATTAACTTCTCCACAGGTGTTTCGCAAAAGTAAAGGCCTTAACAGCGGTGAACAATACTTAACTCAAATAACGCAACTTAATTGTATTCTGGTTGGTCTTCCGTACTTTATAATTACAGCCCGATTATAAACACAAAATTACATTTCTTAATTACTGTGAGTCTTCTGATTAGTCAAAACAATACAATTTACAACGCGCTAAAAAAAAAAAAGATCTATCTCATAAAGACACTTAGGAAACCCGATGCTTCTTTTAACTAATTTTATAATATTTTAACAACTTAAACGTAAAAATGTATTATAATTAAAGAAATAACAAATAATTGTATTAAAAATTCATTTTTCATCGAAAAATTTTTTGCTTTCAGAAAATATTGTCCATATTCATAAAAACAACTAAAAGCAAATAAAAGCATTTGAAATTAAATAATATCTTTGTTTTATTGAGTTTTGTATATTACAATTCAGAGCTGATTTTCAGGTGGAGTGGGGGTCCAATTAAAAACAACAAAAAAAAAACAAACAAACATGATTTGCATTCCTCAAATCCTTGTGCTTTTAACTATTGTAATCACTAAACCTGACGCTATCGAATTTCTAGTGTTTTCATAAAATTAGTTATGGGCTGGGGTAATAAATATAAAAAAAAATATTTCTGCCATGACGTTAATAAAAAAAAACATTTATAATAATTTCGATCATCTGTGAATAGTTTCTGAAAGTTTCATTAACATCCGATAATTATTTTTATTTTTGCAAGATTTTCCAAATTAATGTGTCACACACACTCACAAAAAAAAAAAAACCTGCTAAAAATTGTATATGCTATTTTACTAGTTCCGGTGATACAAAGGGAAACGAGGTTTATTTAATCAAAATTTAGAATGTTCTAAAAAGAAGGAAAATTTTTTTAAAATAATTAAAATAATCTTTGATATTTCTTCTTAATAATAATATAAACATTTAGACGATAAAATTTTGTTTTCTTCAAATTTGGCGTCTTTTTCATCATGCTATGCTCTTTTTTTAGCGATCTCATGGAGGTACCTATACTTGACCCACCACCACTACGAAGTCAGGTTGTGACACAAGGTCGCTTTAATATGGGGGAACCCAAGCGCGTACACTCAGGTTAAGGACAAAAATTCCCCGAGACCCCGCAACCATCATTTGCCCTCGTCTCGGTGCGAGCACCGATCTCTCTCCCTCTCTCTCTAGTGCAATGAGAGGGCGCAGCTTCGGGCAGCTATTTCCCAGGGCTGGGTACCTCTCAGTATAATTTTCCTCAGTTGCGACTCTCTCCTTTGACGCAGCCGCCCCTGAGCGCACTCTTCCCGAAGGCAGAGACGCAACTGAGAGATGATAAATAAACGTATTACAAACTACTCTACAGAAATTTACACGCTAAAAGCTCAATATCTGAATTTTATATTATCTACTTCTAGGTGATATCACTTTTCAGGTTTAAGTAAATTGCATATTGATTTAAAAAAAAAGTATATTTCATTAATTAACTGTCCTTCATTACTGTTCTTTTATTCGAGGATTGTTTTGATTTTCATATCAAAAGCAGTTGTTTAGGAATATAGTCTTATATAGTGCAGAATAGTGCTTGAAATTTGCAGTTTACTTAGCCTTCAACAAGTTGGCATCTATTTGTAAAACTTTCCTTAACTATAACAAGCCTGCTCCCATACCCAACCAATTAATTTCTTCTGTATTTACAGTCATATTCTTTGAACAAATATATTGAACGTCCACATCCCCTTAAACATTTGATAAATAGTGAACATTAATCCCATAGAAAAACAACTAATTTTTCATAGAAAAATTACCAGATAACGAGCGTGCGAAGCCTGCGAGTTTTTTTTTTAATAATGGCGAAACCCCTACAACTACAGAGTTGAACTGAGTACTTTTTGGTCCTCCTTCATATATCCAGTAATGATACAGTCATTTTAATATTAGTGAGAAAAATAGCCTATCGAAAGCAATGGCACCTGAGTCCACTTCAAAGCGCATGTTGTAGTTTTCCAAGCAAATACCACTCGTCCTGGTTATGACGCTGAACTACATCCAGCAGCAAGGCCTCTGATCGCGAGGTTTTGAGGAGCGTGGAACCACCTCTAAATTGGTGGTGTTCCCAGGTCCACCCTCACTGAAATCCATCCCCCAAACAAAAATCAACAATACATTTTTTAATAGTAAAATGACCAATAAAACATTTTATGATCTAAAAAAAAATATATATTTAAAAAAAAGCATACCTTTTACCCTGAAAATATAAAATTATGTACAAAATATTTAGATTTCGGCATTTAATACTTCCTAAAGGTTGATATGCTGCTAAATAAAATCAAGCATCTATAAACATTAAGAAATTATCTAATATTAGGAAAATAAAGTTTTAGCAAGATTAGAGAAAGTTATCTTAGTGAAAATAAGTTCAGTACATCCCTAAAATTATAAAATGAAAGCAAATTTATGTACAGTGATTAAAATGTATCATTTTTTTTTTAATTGACAATAGTTGTAAGAAAATTATAGATTTTTTAAAAGCTTTTACTTGATGATTGTCTCTTTGAAAATAAATTCGCTTTAAAGAAATATTATTTTTCTGGCTCTTTTATTTGTAAAATAATGATTTTTTTTTCATTTTTACATGTTTAAATCACCACACGACTTTGAACTTGCTTAAATTAACAATATTTTTTTTCTATTTTATTAATATAAATTATCTGTAATGTTAATTTTTTATATTGATATTTTAACCTAAAAAATCTCCATCTACATAAAATTTATATAATTTCTTTCCTTTTTCCGTAATTAATGGATATTTATTGCATAAAAATACAATTATGGCAGAAGGCCAAAAAAGGGTAGGGGTTGAGGCTGGCCCACACTAACTATCTTATACCTAGCTAATCCGATTCACGACCCATTCACTCATTACAATTTGCACATTCACCATAAAAACTCGTCCGTCACCAATCAATCCTCCATACACTATAACTTTTTCGTAATTAATGTCCGTTTAATGTAACCGATATTAAAAGTGAAGGAGCAAATGTGTATTTCCATAAAGCAGTAGACAGAAATATATTTGTGAGGCTGCAGACGACAGAAAGAAAGTGATTAGTATTATTACGTCATTTGTTCCGAAAAAATGGCGTTTGTTCTTTAAAAATGGAGAAAAATTATGCATGTTCATGTCTACCCATTCATATACTGAAATAATTTTGTATTATGTGTGGCTAAAATTAACGTCTTTTTGAAATTCTACATATCATTAGGCTGGCATGACATAGTAAAATTCATACTTAGTGGGTGGCGTTCGTCTACCTTTTGCTGACGAAAATTTTCCAATGTCAACTGTTTCAGTGTGTTAAGGAATTTTTAGAAATGCCCTGGTAGTTTGTACGATTCTTGTTTGCTTTGCAATTGGTCAATTTCAGTTCGTAGTGTTTAAATTTTTATAAAATACTCATAAGCTAAAAAAGTGTCTTCTCAAGAACTGATCAAAACGAACACCGTTCAGTCTTTAAAAACCTTTGTCATTGTATTTTGATTCGATACAGAAAATAACTATGTCGCCATAGACTGCGTGCTCGACAATGCTTCCCTTATTTAAATGAATTCTTATATTCACCAAGTTTGACTAAATGAAAAGAAAAGTAAAAAGATTGTTAAACGAGTTTTGAAAGAGTTGCCTGTTTTGAAAATCAGCATTTCAGGTCCTGGCTTTTATCTGAGAACGAACACCGATCACTGGCAAATATAATCCGCTCTCAGTCTCTTACGGCCATATCACGTTAAAACTCCGCTTCTCATACGATCAGCGGAGTAAAGCAAGGTTGCGCCTGCTCAGTACCTAGATGGCTGACCGCTCGGTAATACCAAGTGTTGTAAGCGTATATGTGTCGATATTGTAATGGATAATGGCTCGAGTTCCAATTCCAGTAAGGTTCGTTATATTCACTTATACACAAATACCCTTGGGAAAAGTATGAATCCATCTCTTATCACCTCCACGTATCGGTCGATTAATAATACTTGTATCATAAAATCATTATAATCTTAAAAAATTCTTAGCATCTAAAAATATTTTTTTCTTTAAAAACCTGCAAAGGGTTTATAAGCTGTAGAAAACGAATCAATCAATCAATTAATCCACCTTTCCGACTCGAGGCGATCATAGTGCAGCTCAGGTTACCTTTTTCCTCTTTTTTTTCCTCCTTTTTTCCGTTTTTTTTCCTCCTTTTTTCCGTTTTTTTCTCCATTTTTCCGTTTTTTTCTTCCTTTTTTTCAATTTTTTTTTCCTTTTTCCTTTTTTTTTCCCTTTTTTTTTCCTTTTTTTCCCTTTTTTTTCCTTTTTTCTTTTTTCCCCTTTCTTTTTTCTTTTGCCTGTTTTGTTTCTGTTTTCCTTATCTTTCTTTTTCCCCCTTTTTTCTTTTTCCCCCTTTTTTCTTTTTCCCCCTTTTTTCTTTTTCCCCCTTTTTTCTTTTTTCCTTATCTTTCTTTTTCCCTTATCTTTCTTTTTTCCTTATCTTTCTTTTTTCCTTATCTTTCTTTTTCTTTTTTTCACTTTCTTTCTTTCCTTTTTATTCTTTTTCTTCAAATTAGTTATCTGTTGTTCTCATTTGCTTCTTTTGTTCTTGATGTGTCTTATGAGTATTTAACTTGCAAAGCCTTCTATCCTAATTATGTTTTCACAAAATTTCAACTACATTTTTAGTATTTTTTTTTTTTTTTGTACTTACTTTTTTTTACCTAATCCTTTCAATTACCGATTATGGCAATCCACGCTCGTAACAACTTATGATTTAAGTGTATTCTGCAATGATAAATGGCTATCCGAAGGAGACAATTTCTGATGAACCTGATAGATGAATGAAATATTTAGCAAAGATTTACCAAATTTTACCTCATCACAAAAGAAACATACGGTCGAGAGTTTTCGTGGATGTTTTGAGAATCAATTTTCTTTGCAATAACCCAACCGTTATTGATGTAATATTCAGAATATAATTATATTTACAATACCAATCTTTATTACACATATATTAACTTGTTTTGTGCAGTTTCACTGTTTATTATGTAAACAAATTAAGTGCAACATATTTTTTTATTTAAAAATTAACACAGAATCCTGTATACCTGAATAATCCTGTATACCTGAATAATTTTATGTATTAATATAAGCTCTTTTTGACATTCTATAACCTTTACGTCTTTCAGCCAGTGATTTTAACATTTTACTATTTCAAATATTAACATTACTTGCAGCAGCTTTTATTTCTTCCGAGTTGTCTTTCCTTGGATATTGTTTTCTTTTCTCATAGACATTTCTTTTAATGATGAAAAATAAGTTTCCTATTGCAGTGATAAGTGAAAATGAATTTACTACCTTTTGAAATCTTTTTTGGCAACAGATAAAAGCTAGTTTTGCGAAATTATAAGGTGCATTAGCATATACTTAAGCTTAAAATATAGGCTGCAAAACATTTACTAAAATATGGTTCGTACCCGAATAAATTATTTTATGTATTAATATAGGCGCTTCGGCATTTTATAACCTTCTTCAGTATTTTATTCATTGATTTTTGTCTCCTTCCCGCTGACCCCCATTTTAACATTTCTTGCAGTTTCCTTTATTGATTCCCAGAGATATTTGCTTGAATAGTATTTTACATCCTAACAGACATCAGTATTAATGATAAACCATAATTATATTATTGAATTAGACTTGTGGCGATTACGTTAATCTGATGTCATTGAAATCTTTTTTTTTTTTTTTTTTTGTTTGACTAGGTAGGTAATAGTTATCTTAGCCGAAGGTAATGAACTATTGGTTTGGATGAATAAGCTTAAAGCTTCTTGGTTGTGGTCTATACTATTAAAAATATCCAAAAACCTAAAATAATTCTCTGTCTTCCTTTTGAAGTGGTTCTAATGCAATATTAACCCAAAGTCTTACTCTATCTCTGTCTTCTGTCGAGCATGGCTGATTATGTCGATGAATGACGCTAACTCCAGTCCAACTATCATGTTCATCTAATGTAGCTCTTCATCCATCACTGAGGGTTATTGCCGAGAAATCAGTTTTCATGTAATTCTTTGCTCAGTTTGCACGTTTCTCTTTGTAAATTTTTACTTGTAGTTGTTATCATGTCTTTAGATAATTCATTTCTATCCTGCATCTTTTATCTGTTTACAATCATAACATCAATTTCTTTAAATATTTTCTTGTTAATACATTTTATTACTTAGACATTTTCCCATATTTTTTGGTGACATTTTAATGTTATTTCTCGTGCCCATGCCAATGTGTTCAGCCTCTTTTTCGAATGTTCTCTGTTCAGTCATTCGTAATTTTGAATGTTTTATTCTTATCACTCAATAGCATCACTTAAGTTCTATGATAATTTTTTATATATCTGAAATTAAAAGATACATATTAGTAACTAATATATAAAAGTTACCTACCACAACGTTGACATAAAAATGCTACTCTGATCAAAGGAGAAAAGAATTCATCACGACGTAAATGTCTAAAGAGTGCTTTAATCGCAAGGTCATCAACAGTAAATCTGTGCTCTGTCTCTTACAGAATTTCACCATTCCTGAAAGGTCTTTTAATATCAAAGTGTGGAATACTTATTTACTTACTGACAAAAGTGATCGAAAGAAAAACTCTAAATAGATTCGGCTAGATAAAAAAAAATCTAGAATTTCCAGTACCCTTCTGTCAATCTGTAGTCCTACCAACATAACAAATTTAGTCCGATGAAGTCCTAAACGACGAACTGCGTCACAAGTGAAATTTTTTTCACATATATAATAATCCGCGACTTTGATAATAAAATCTAACACCACCAAATAAATTATTGTATATATTCGAGTCTAGTGGGAGTTTTTCTACTTTGTTTGTTAGGCAAAAATTAGGGGATTGCACTATACGTAGGTATTCTTTCTGGAGGGGTTAAAATTAATGCAAAAAAATATCAGGGCTCGCACTACACATGAAGTCGGCTTATACACGAGCATATACGGTATTAATAGCTTAGTGGATTAAAACGTTGGTGAATTAAGTGGCAGAGTAATCGACAGGTACCTGAAGAAGGCTGGCAGACACAACGTTCGAAACGTTGTGATAACAAAGATGAGAATATTAGTCTGAATTATTTGATGTAAATATCAAATAAGTTATTCTAATAAGATTTCTAATAAGAACACTATGAACTGAAATCTATATCATATATTTAACATATGAATAAAAACATCTGAAAATGTCAGAAACATCGATTGGTTAATACCAGTCTCATTGTTCAACTATTGACTTGCGTAATAAAATCAAACAGTTTATTGTACTCTTTCTAGTAAGAGTGTTTTTAATAGATTGCTACTTTTTTCTCTCCAATTGGGAATAGTGCATCTTCAAATTAGACGTTTGCTTCTTTACAAGGAGTTTTTAGTCGAAGATTCCATTCCAATTTCATCATACAGAATTATTTTCGTTGGATGATCATTGGATCTTTAATTTGGTCAGTTGTAGTTCCTTTCACTTGATCATGATCTCTTAGAGGAGGAAAGAAAGAGCGAAGAAACGGATGGCATTTCTCTCAAATCCATTCAATTTCACAAAGAAGCTGTTAGGGGAAAAACGAAGTGGTCAGTTGGAGAGTACCCCTAGTGAAATCAATGCTTTCCTACAAGAAACTCTGAGTGATCCAAACAGACAGCTAGAACTTATAGATAACACGTCCCTGATAATCCCTAATGCATGATTAACTCCTTTTGACTCGAAAGAACCAACTTGGGTGGAGATTAATGCAGTCATTAAAGCAGCCAGAACGGCCTCCACACCAGGTCCAAACGGAGTGCCTTACGTAGTTTACAAACGTTGTCCAAAACTCCGTCGGATGTTATGGAAGTTACTGAAAGTTATTTGGAGGAGAGGGAAAATAACTGGACAATGGAGACACTCTGAAGGCATTTGGATCCCTAAAGAGGAGGAATTCAGAAGGATAGACCAATTTAGGTGCATCTCCCTGTTGAACACTGAGGGTAAAATATTTTTTACCATCTTAAACCGACGCTTGGCAGATTTCCTCCTTAAAAATAAGTACATAGATACCTCTGTGCAAAAAGGTGGAGTACCAGGAATACCGGGATGTATGGAGCATATAGGGGCGACATAGCAATCGTGTGGTTAGATCTTAAAAACGCCTACGGATCAATACCACATAAACTAGTGGAAGAAGCTCTCTATCGTCATTATGTACCAAGTAAAATTACTGAATTAATCGCTGATTGCTATAATAACTTCCAAATGAGAACGTTATCAGGAAATACAGCGTCGGCATGGCATAAATTGGAGAAGGCATCATAACGGGATGTACAATCTCAGCGACCCTCTTCTGTCTAGCCATGAACATGTTAATTAAAGCGGCAGAAACAGAATGTAAAGTCACTAGATCAGGATTAAGGCAACCTCCTATAAGAGCCTACATGGATGGCATGACAATAACAACTACATCCGTTATTGGCGCGAGATGGCTGCTAAAGGGGATTGAAAAGCAGATCACATGGGCCCGAATGAGTTTCAACCCCGCGAAATCAAGGTCACTCGTTCTAAGGAGAGGTAAAATATTAGATAAGGAGCGATTCAGACTATCCGGGGGAAACATTTAAGGAAAAGCCCGTAAAAAGCCTTGGAAAACGTATAGATCACTCTCTAAAAGACGCAACAGCAAAGCAAGAAACAAAACACAAACTGGAAACTTGGTTAAAGAGAGTTGACAAATCCGGCTTGCCAGGCCGATTTAAAGCTTGGATTTATCAGCATGCCATTCTCCCTAAAATCTTATGGCCATTGTCTATTTACGAATTTACAAGATCTCATATAGAACAATTAGAAAAAAAGAATTAGCACACGACTACGAAGATGGTTAGGCCTACCGAAGAGTTTGACCAGTGCTGCTCTATACGGCAAAACAAATGCTCTGCAACTTCCTTTCAGAAGTCTAGTAGAGGAATACAAATCACCAAAATTAGAGCAATAACGCAGTATGAGTTATCCAAAGACCCAAAGGTGGTTAGAGCAGGCATTGAAGTCTACTCAGGAAGAAAATGGAGAGCAGAGAACGCATTGCGTGTCGCTAAAGAAAGGTTCCGCGGAAAGTCCATATTAGGCGCCGTAGCTACTGGACGAGCTGGCCTAGGGTTCTTTCCTACCATTCGGGTGGACAGAGTCAAAGGTAAAGAAAAGAACCTTTTAATACAAGAAGAAGTACGCAAGGGCGAGGAGGAGAAAAGGGTGGCAAAGATGGTAGGACTACGGCAACAAGGTGCGTGGACCAATTAGGAATCCATGATTTACAGGAAAATCAAATGGTCGGATATATGGAGCAATGGCATCAACATAAAGTTCCTGATCTAGACTGTATACGACACCCTTCCCAGTCCTACCAACCTCCATCGATGGTATGAAACAGAATCGCCACTATGCCATTTGTGTTCGCGTCCAGAAAGTCTAAAACATATTCTAAGTAGCTGTAAGACGGCACTAGCGGAAGGCCGGTATAGATGGAGGCATGATGAAATCCTAAAAGATATAGCAAAGATAGTTAGTATGGCCATCAGCACCAATACTTTAAACACAGATAAAAGAGCCATATAGTTTCATAGAGCTGGTGAGAAACTCCCCCCAAAAAGCACAAGAATACTCTGTCACTGGCAACAGACTGGGAATTAAGGGTCGACTTAAGGAAAAGACTAAAATTCCCGGACCACATCGTGCAAAAATGTTTACGCCCAGATTTAGTATTCTTCTCTAATTAATTCTCATTAAGAAAGTAATAATATGGGAACGGACAATTGCCTTGGGAAGAGCATGCAGAAGAAGCCCACGAACGGAAGATGTTAAAATATGACGAACTAATAGCGAGTTGCAAAAACAATGGGTGGAAATCAAGCTGTTTGTCAATCGAGGTGGGTGTAAGGGGTTTCGCTGCAAGGTCCCTATGCAAAGCTCTAACGGACATTGGCGTAGTAGGTGCTAACAAAAGAAAGGCGATCCAGACCATAACTAATACAGCAGAAAGGACAGCAAAATGGTTATGGATTAAACGTGATAGCTCTTGGACATGAATAATCATCAAGCCGGGTAAATTTGTAAATATTATTAATATAATTGCAACATGGCAATATTGTAAACATTTTTATTATTTTTTATTTTATTTTATTTTTTTTAAATTTTCTTTTCTTTTCTTTTACTTATTTATTTTCTTTTCTTTTACTTATTTATTTTCTTTTCTTTTACTTATTTATTTTCTTTTCTTTTACTTATTTATTTTCTTTTATTTTCTTTTATTTATTGATTTTTTTTTTTTTTTAGTATGTGTGTAAATATACGAATTGATTTGTACAAGTACAGCCAAAGAATATCTCGTCAATTTGTAAATTGTGCTATTTGTAAATATGTTGTTTTTATATTAAACCCATGTTATACGCGGTACTTTTTAAGTTACTTTTTAACGGTTTCGGCGCGACACATCTCTTAAGACTTTGTCCATTATTCTCATATTTTTTAAAAAATTTTTTTTTATTCGAACGTAAGACCTTTTGTCAATTTTCTTTTCGAACGGAATACCTTTTGTATATATATATATATATATATTCGAACGTAAGACCTTTTGTCTTTTTTAATTTCACATTTATACGAACATGTCGCATTTGTATATTTTAAATCGGAATCATAACCACGTATATAGTGTATTTATAGTGTTTTTTCTCTCGATCCTTACCATATATATATTTGTTTGTATATTATTTTTATTTTATTAGTTTAATTGTCAGCGGTTTTAAGCGATACTTGTATATAAATATTATATGAAGCTTCGTTAATACTTGATATACTTCAAGATCATTTCGTCGTCTATTATATTTAACGACTTCAAATTTGTATATAGTTTAAATCAATATTAAGGAATATTATAGTGCTTACTGTACTTTTATTTTTAATTTCATTTTTTACGGAAATACGGAAATATATATATATATATATATATATATATATATATATATATATATGCCATGTTTATAGACAATTATTATCTTAATTTTGCGAATACATCCAATAAAAGTTTACATGCAATAATGTTAAGAAAACAGGCTAAACGATAAAATGTGATAATAGGGTTGAGTTTAAGTCTCTCCGCCAAAAGAAAAGTAAAAAGTACAAATAAAATAAAAACGGCAAATAATTAAACTATACAATACTTAAGGAGAAGGGTAAGATTTAGGAAGATTAAGATTACCTCCTCGGTTATACATCGAAACTGCAATCCACCGAAATAAGAAAAGAAGATAGTTCGCACAGCGGATTGGTTGTTACAAACATCCAATCGGATGTGCGGAATATGTGGTCTTTCTTCCTCTTATTCTTTAAAAAGGCCAGAGTAGCTGTTAGCGTTTAGTTTGAAGGGGGAATCAGGGGTTGATCTCCCCTGATTGGGTCGATTTGGTGATGAGGAGTATGATATTGAAACTCCCTGATGAACCAAATCAAAACATCACTGACGACCCCCTCGGGCGCCTACTTAAAAACGTATTTGCGAATTATCTTAGATTTCACGTTGTGGTAAAGTATCCACTTTTCATCACTTGTTACAACTTAATGCTTAATTCTTTTTAAAAATTTATCATTGAATCCATATACACTTGGCGGCAGTTTAAACTTCTACCTTTTGTCCGCAAATAAACTATAATTATAAACTATAATTCTGGAAAGTGAAAATTTAATTGAAATATATTTAAAATTTCCAAATTTTAATCAGAAATTAAGACAATACAAATTTCAAGCAACATGGTCACAATATTTGAGGAAAAAGGCGTCTGTTTAAACTGATTCCAGAAGGATATGGATTTTGTGGTTCGCGGAAATACGGTCAAATAGATTTTTCTCCTCTTAATTTATGTGGAAGCTATACATCAAAGCGGCTAACAAAATCAAGCCGTTAAAAATGATTTTCAGCGATTGATATTGGCTATCTTTCGCGCCGAATAACATCGGTTATTTTTAAAGGAATGTTTTGACTTTGGCGCTATAAATCTCAACTGCTCTTTCTGGCTATGGAAACTCATTCACCGAGAAAAATCTTTACCGAGAAGAATCTTCAGCTAACCACATTTGAAAATATTATTCACGTGGCTCACTAAACTTCACAAATCTTTACGTTTTTACTGCTTAGGCGATCATGTATCTTTCGATACATGACTGACGAGGCAGATTATTTTTCCCGCAGTATGTTGCCATTTCTTTATGCGGTAGACCAGTTGTCATTCAAGGCTATAGAAACCGGTCTGTCCTGCTATTTACCCATAGCTGGGGGAGAAGAGGATTCATATCTTTCTCACGGATATTAGTACGTTAGTGAATTTAATAGATTCGAGTGGAAATCGAACTCGGCTCTCATATTCCTCAATTCGAGCCTCATTTGCGTTTACATTTCTTAAAATAAAGAAGCATATTACCTGACGGGGAGAAAATATTTAAAATAGTATGCTGGAAGCTGATTAAAAAAGAAAAGAAAAAGAATACAAACAAGAATGGCGGAGATAGACACTGGGAATTGAGGAAAATTACTTAGGCTTGACAGTGTAAAGAAATTATATTAACACAAACCGGAAACTGTCCAATAAAATAATAATATTTGCCCGGGAGCTAAGAAAATTATTGAATATGAAGGTAAGCTTAGTGTCAATGACTGGAATCTTACAAAAGAATCATTACAATCAAGACTGGATTAATAAAAGGATTCTAGGAATAATAATAAAACGTTCAGGCTAGTATTCCTGTGTTCTGCGAGTCTTCTGAGAAATATTAAGAGATTCTATGTCATTCAGTATTCAGCCACAATATATAGTGTGAACAAACAATATTAAGTATATAATAATCTAATATATATATGCTCAAGGTTTGTATGTCCGCATGAAACCCAAAAAATATATAAATTTATAACCAAAGTTTGTTTTCTGCCTCTCACCAAATATTACGTAAAAAGTAATTAAATTTATAATTTCTATATATTTTTTTATTCATTTCACTACAAGCAAGGCAATAAAGCTACTAAGACGCAAATGGTTACTGAGTGTGAAAGTATGTGAAAAACATTGAGAAAAATAAACTGAAATTAAAACAGAGCATAACGATATTATTATTACACTTTTTTAAAAGTATCTGTCTTATATCTTGCCCAACATGCTTATAAGAGATAACAAATTTGCATATTTACCTTATAAAAATAATTAAAAAATGTAACTGTCTTATTCGTTTCTAAGCATGTTCTTTGTGATCTTTATAAATAAGTGATTGTTTTGCTGATGGCTTGTATAATTAAATTTCTTCTATGTCTCTTCAGAATCTGGGAGATCATGGCTCTCCACAACTTCCTATCTTTTGTAGCTCTTAATGATTTGTCTTTTCACCATTCTGCCATCTGTTTGCATGAATACAAGCTTGATAGGTAGGTCATTCGCTGTTTACCTCTATCCTTCTTGCCTTCAGTAAACCCTGTGAGTGTTAGTTTCTCCAAGCCCTCGTTTTAAATTGTTTCTTCGAAATTTCAACTGTCACTTTCTGATTTTAATTAGAAATGTCCTTTCTGTTTTCATTTGTCTTGAAAACTTCCTTGTTAACCTTGTGTTCTATCCATGGTATTCCCAGCATCCTTCTGTAGACCCCTATTTCATTGGCTTGCTTAAAGTCTTTTCTTTGTCTGTGAAAGGATTGTCCAGCACAGTATTCATTGCCATAGAAGAAGGTGGATATTACATAGTTATTCAAATAAAACTTTCTATCCGGAAAATTGTAACTACGATAATCTTTAGATGACAGCTTGAGAGTAAAGAGAAGTAAGCAGTATTAAGGTTTTAAAAAAACCTACCAAAATGTTTAACCTTAGTGATTTAAAAAAAAAAAATCATTTCACCTCAAGCAAGGCAGGAATGCCACTAGTACGCAGGGGGTTACGGGGAGTGAACGTAAGAGAAAAGACCGAATATAAGGAGGATTCAGGAAAGGACAAAAGATGAACGGGATTCAAGAAGATAGAAGACCATCCTTGGTATGACGATAAACTATGTGCAACAGTAAAGCCTCTGATCAGGAGGTTATGAGGAGCGTAGAAACACATCTTAATTGCCGGTGTTCCCAGGTCCACCCTGGCTCGGGGTAGTAGCACCTGTTGGGGTCCCAGCTATGGGCAAATAGCTGATTCCCAATCTGATTCAAAATACTATGAAAGTGTAAAAATAGGTTTTAATACCAGGAATACATTGTAAAAAATAAATTAACAGCAATAAATTTTTGAAAAAAGAAAATATTACCAGCAATAAAAATCTTGTTGGCATTAAATAACCCATTGAGGTGTTGGTATGCCATAAAACAAAACAAAGCAAACTGTACATTTAAAAAAAAATTATCAGCTCTACATTTTTTGAAAAAAATATTATCAGAAAATTTTCGAAAAAAAAATATTACTAGCAATATAAATTTTGTCGGCATTAAATAACCCATTGTGATTGATATGCCGTAAAACAAACCAAACCGAAGATAGAAGATGGCGATTGATGTTGCATTTAAATTTTTGGAGATTGTAGTTATCACGGAAACAAGTAAACTGAAGGGAGTTCCAAAGGTGAGAAGTGCGACAAAATAAACTGCTGGAGTAGAAGTGGCGCTTGCATTTAGCTATTTTAACGGTAAACGGGTGAGAGATAAATGCCAATCTAGCAGCACAATTAAATTCATGTAGTCATGGCATCAAGGGAAAAAAGTTCGTCAGAGCAGTTGCCATGAAAATATTTGTAGAATAGACAGGGAAGCCACGTCACGTCGGCGAGAAAGTGACTGCAGTCCAGATGCTAGGTCAGGATTGATTACATTACAGATCCATCTATGGGTTTTGTCAAGAACCTCGAGATGAATAACAGGAGCACCAATCCAGATATGGCAGCAGTATTCTATGCACGGAAGAGTGGTAGATTTTTAAATGTGCAAGATGGACTCTGACGAGAAATTTTTTTGCTTTGCTAATACCATTTTAATGGAGACGCAAATTAAATCTCCCAAAGAAAGATCAGCATAACACAGCAAAATCTCTCAAAAGAAGAACTGCGCAATATATTAAAAGGACTAGGCCCACGCCGTGCTGGATATCATAACTAGTAAAATAATAGTTTTGGCTTTTCATCCAAGATGCTTAGTCCAAATAAACTGGCTTATTTGCTTGTTATGTTTGGCTCAGTTTTCGGCTGAGGTATGCCTAACCACTAAATATTTTTTCTCGGTACTTGCCAAAAATGTCTGGTATCTACATGATGCTACTAAAATCCAGAGTAAATTATGTGTATTTATACCTCCCCTAACATGCTGTAATTATATCAGTTTACAAAACGGTCAAGAAAATAGTTCCTGAAATAGTTATAATCATAAACTTCTCCTTTCTTTTGTTCATCTGAGAAAGACAATGTAATAAATTACTTAATCCTCCTACTTCGTGGGCCAGTGATCTCGTCAATTGGATCTCCAAAATATTTTTTTTTTCATTCTCGCTTTATCTGGATTGTTAGTTACAGAGAACAAGTTTGACCATTGTTTCTTCTTACGGTCAACTCCTCCGGTCACCATAGAGACAAGAGGATCCACGTGAAATCTTTCCCGATTCTGCTCATATTGACGTCGCCTTAGAGATTTTACCTACCCACCATGACTGACTAAACAATCGAATCCCCCCCCCACTACGACGTTTTGCCAGACAGTCATCGTCAAAGACTAAATTTTACAAGTATGGTGAAGTAATGGACAGTGGCTCGGATTGAGGAATTGGAGAACCGTTTTCGAATTCCAGTCGAATCTTTTACATTCACTTACCTGCTAATACCCTTAGGAAAGGTATGAAACCTCTTCTTCCCCCCCCAGCTATGGGTAAGTAGCAGGACAGACCGAGTTCTATAGCATTGGATCGCAACTGGTCTACCGCAGAAAGAAATGGCAACCTACTGCGAGAAAAAAAATCTGCCTCGTCAGTCATGTATCTTTCGATACATGATAGCCTAAGCGTGTATCACGTATGGCACATAACTGACTGATTCTTCTTCATGTGCCGTGTCCTCTCAGGACGTAGGTGATCATAGCTCTCTACAAGTTCCTGTCCTTTGTAGATTTTAATTAATTTTGTCTTTTCTTTCTAAAACCATGTTCCTCCATCGATTTATTTAAGCCCATCATGCGCTGTTTTCCATTGCCCTGTGAGTATCAGATTTTCCAATCCCTCCTTCTTCGTCATGTTCCTCAGAAATTTCAACTGCCTCTTCCAGCAAGTACCTTTTTTGTTTCAATTTTCTCTAAAACCTCACATGTTCGACCTATGGTATACTCAGCATCCTTCTGTAGAACCATATTTCTGTTGCTTCATGTCTGTTCCGCATCTTTGAGGAGATTCTCCAGTATTCACTGCCATATCGTAGGACAGAGTTCACGTAAGAGTTCAGTATTCTTTTCTTTATTTCTAACATTTATTTTCTATCTCTTAATACTCTGCTTAGCTTTTGGAATGCATCTTTGGCCATCACGATATACCTTCGGATCTCAATGTCGCGCTTTCCGTCCTCTGTTAGAATACCTCCCATATATTTAAATCTGGGAAGTGTTCTGAATATATTTAATTTTATCTGATATGGTTACGTGTCTTGCTCTCATTGGACAACATCTAATATTGAAAAAGGACTACTTACAGAATGTTTAAAGTTATTATGCAAATCACATAAACTCAATAGATTGCATTGAAGAATTAAAAAAAAAAAAAGATTAATTTCGACGACAAAACAAAGCTTGAGTTACATTTTTAGGTAGTTTCAGCATGTTTTGTTAAAGTTATTGAGATTATACTTAACATCAGAAAAAGCAACTGAAATTTCCAGGGCACATAATGGGGGTGGAAGAGGAGTTGTAAAAATTAACACTCGCAGAACGTATAGAGAGGAGGGTGGGGGTAGACGCCGCATCACGTACCCAAAGAACTTTTGTAAAATGGACGTCAGCACAGGGTTTAAGAGAGATAAGGGCAAAATATCCTAAGAGCTACAAAGAAACTGCGGAGAGCCCTGATTGTTAATGTCATGAAAGGACACGGCACATGTTCGCACACACACACACACACACACACATATATATATATATATATATATATATATATATATATATATAATTACTCTCATTCCTTCTGTATTCTGATTCTACAGAGGAAATTACACTAAGACTGCTTTTTCCCTAAAAAATCAGTACTTTCGAATAGACTCTTACAATGTTGCTTCCCTCAAAGAGTACAATCGTTACCTCTTCATATATATATATATATGCGATTCGATTAGGAAAACCTTAGTTCGGCCTGCTTTAACCTATTATCAATTTATTAATATTCCTGTTTGTATGCAGGATTAACAATTTCCTTAACATTTTTCGGTTTGTAAGACGCACGTCATCACTCCATAAAAAAATTATTGTCTCAAATGCTATAGTCGAACATGAATGAGTACGTATCATTCCTGCAATACAGTTAAGTTCGAGAGGTGTTGCCTTGCAATCAAAATTCAAAAATTTTCACTTTGCCTCGTTGTGGACTATTCTATTTATTAAAGTCTTCGTCAAGGCATTTTTGTTCGGTTTCATATTACTGCTACTTACCAGTTCTAGGTGACGTACTTTATCAAACGTTTTCGCATTAATTTTCGCTTCCGTTATTGATAAAAACTCTGATTTTTTTTTTTTTTAGATTTATGAAAATAATAGAAACAGGAAATAAAAAAAAATGTATTTATTGCGTTTCTTCATGTAATCTATAACAAATATAAATGTGACTTGTTTGTGTGCATCTGGGGTCTTCTCAAAAACTGACATGTAAAAATATATATATTCTGAATTAGCATCCTTTAGGGAAAGGATTTTATTCCATTTATTATAGACCTATTATAATTTGGATTGAAATTAATCTTTGAAAAGAAGTTTAGTGATAATTTTAGAATCTAATTACTAAGTATTTTTTTTTCTTTTACCATTTTGGATGTTGATTTATTGTATATAAAATACAACAGTTGTGGCACAAGGCCTAAAAGGGGGAATGGGTTGAAGCTAGTCGACATTAACTATCTTATACCTAGCTAATCAGATTCACAACCCATTCATTTATTACAATTTGCACATCCACCACAAAAACTCGTTTGTCGTCATTCAATCCTACATCTACCACAATACCACACACACACACACACACACACACACACACACACACACACACACACACACAACCTACGAAACACCTGATGAGATAAAAAATTTTGAGTATACAATTATATATAAAAATTTCATGATGGTAAGCAATGAGGGGGACATGAACCCCAAAACAAACTAGAATATAACAAAACACACAAACTAAAGATAACTGTTGTTAGTCAGAGAGGTGGCTGTATTCTGTCTCCATATAAAATCAAAAGGGTGAAATAAAAGACGTAAGTGGCACACGCCTCAGCCCTACCCTTCAAGGACAACCGCCTTCGGCTCCAAATCTCGACCGACGCACTGACCTTTGCCTGTACCAATTTTTCTCCTGCTAGAGTCTGGGTCCGAACAACAATCCGAGAATGCGGACGGGCCCGTCCGTCCAACCAAAGGGTTCCGGGAGATCGATCCCCTTCCGGGTACCTAACCGCAAGCCGGAAGACTTGCCGCAGTTAATCTTGGTCACCGTCACCTTTTTTTACCATTCAAGCGTCTTCAGCAGCACCTCGATGCCGCTGCTGGACGACACGAAAGTGGACACGTCATCGACGTAAGCGGAAACCCTAGCTCGAGCCCCACCAGAGACAGCGATTTCACGTAGGATTTGACTGCACGCCCTGTCCCTCAGCCGACGAAGGAGGGGTTCCAACACCAAAGGATATAAAGTAGAGGCGACAGTGGGCAACCCTGACAAACCGACCGAGACGGCGCAAAAGAGTGCGACTGCTTTCCGTTCACCTGTACCACAACGCTGGGATTACAGGAAGCTAATCCACCAGCAGAAATCGTGTTCGAATTCGGCGGCCTGCAGGACAGCATCCAGCGATCATCGACTCTATTAAATGCCGTGGTGTGATCGAAATTGATCAGCGCGGCTTGCTCGTCGTCTTTTACACCCTCTAGGATTGTGCGGGTCAGGCGCAGGTTGCTCTGTAGTGTTCGGCCCTTCACAGAACAAGTTTGCTCAGGTCCCAACAGAATCTCGGCAACTGACCGCAAACTCTCCAACAGGATCTTGTTCATAATCTTAAACTCTTATGAGCCTATAATTATCTAAACCCTGCCCAACACCATTGTCCTTTTTCAACAACGTGATCACACCCCTGGATACCCGGTCGGGCACGAACCCCTGGCGGAACCAGTTGTTGTATACGGCAGTCAAAATCGGAACAAAGATATGCGATAGCCTCAAGTACAATTCATAGCGTAAACTATCAAGTCCTGGAGATTTGCATCTGCCGACCATTTTCAATGCCGCGTAAAACAGATTTCACTAAGGAATCTTAATCATTTCATCTCAAGCAAAGCGATGACTCCACTAAGGTAATACTTGGAATGAAAGAAAATTAAAAAAAAAAAAGAATTTAGAAAAAAAAAACGGAAACCCAATCCTAAGCAGGAAACAAGGGATAAACCTCTACTCTTGTTCAAAAGACCGCGGTGACTGTGAATCTACTCCTAATGGGAGGGAAAATAAATAATAAATAAAATTTCAGAGTCTAGGCGGAGACGTTAGAAGTATAGAATTGTAGTAGACTTTAGAAGGAAGCGGAAACCAATTCCTAAACAAGAAACAAAAGATAAACCTTGTTCAAAGGAGAGGATTAAAATTGGACGATAGGCGAACCTATTAATTCAAACACACTTTATAATAATCCATTCTTAATAATTTAAAAATGCAATTATTACGTACTTAATACATTAGCCAAAATAACCTTTGAAGATCGTTTACAAAACTCTGAATGAAAATCATTGTCAGAATATCAGAGTACTTTGATTGGCAATCGGCCACATCGTTTTACTGTTAAAGTAGCTATATTGGAATTCACTTCTGGTTTCTTGCAACCTGTAATCTTCAATAATTTAAATGCAACCTCAGTCGCCATATTCGGTCATCCTCAATACCATTCCTTTACTGATTTCTTTCATTAAAATGTTCTCATTCTCTTTCACTCTCAGTAACACCTGGTGTCTTAGTTGTATTATCGCTTTGCTTTGGGTGAAATGATAAAAAATAAATTAAATTTTTATTAACCTTTCCTTCAAATTTGTTTGAGCAAGTTTCCACGCGCAGTCTGTATATTGTGTTGGACGTAAGTGAAACAAATTATCGTTCGTCATGATTTAATGTGATTTTCAAGGATAGAATAAAGCTATTATTATTATCAGGAAAAATGCTTTCTCAATCATATTAATATGAAATATGTTGGAAAACGTTTCGCTACTGAAATGCATTGAAAATGAAGAAAAGAGTTTGTTGGGATCAGATATAAAAGCATGTCTGACGAACGGTAATAATGTGAAATATATAAATGCTTTTCTAATAGAAATATATTGTAAGCAATTTTGTTTGCGCGTGCCTGGCTAATCGGGGGGAAAAGGGCCTGTGCATGTTATTTTCGGACCAGGATTATACATACGCAAAAATACTTTGTTCATTGTTATTGAAATACGTTGCGAATGATTTTGGGAAAATGGCAAATGGAAAAATCTGCGATCAGAATTTGATGCGAGTAAAATTGATAAAACAGGAGAGTTGAAAAGTTCTCGGCTCAACAAAGTGAATACAAAAACTATTCATTTGGTCAAATTTTAGGAAGTCGGTTTCGCTGAAAACTGTTTGATACCCCTACATACAAGGGTTGCAAAAGTAGGTATACAGTAAAAATAAAAAAAACAAAATGCACAATGTATTGTATTTATTATACGAAAATATCATTAATGGTATATATACTTTTGCAAACCCCATATATAATATATTTATTTATTTATTTCCACCTACCGGCCTGAAAATTCAAGAATCTTGTTAGATAAATATGAGCCCTGCGTTCAATGTCATTAGATCTGACGCGCCTTGACCTCTCAGCTACGTATGACCTCCTGATCAAACAAAACCTGACTAGTGCTTTTGAACATATATCTTCCCGATTCTCACATTTAATGACAGTTTACGCTAGAGGACGCAGGTTCGAATCCTGCCGGAGTTCGTATATTTTTCTAACACGATTTCTCGAATATTCAGGCCGGTAGATAGATAGAAATAAGTAAATATACTGTTTAGTAAATAAATAAACAATATATATACACACACACAAAGTGGAAAAAGTTGAGTTTTATATATATATATATATATATATATATATATATATATATATAATCAAGAAAAATATTGTGGAAAGAGTGACAAGAAAACCTTTTACACTTCGTCATATATTATATATATATATATATATATATATGAACACTAAGAGGCGACAGGCTGTTTCATGCTCGACGCAATCGTCAGGCCTGACGATATATATATATATATATATATATATATATATATATATATATATATATAACCCTATGCAAGGAAGTAAAGCCATTAAGACACAAGGGGTTACAGGGAGTGGAAGGATTAGGAACGGAACCATTCATACTGAGCCAGAAGAGAAAAAGTAATCAGAACGACAGCTGATGGCTATTGACATTGCATTTAAATTTTTGCATATTAAAGTTGACTGGAAATCATGTAGCCGGAAGGGAGTTCCACAAACGAGAAGTGCAAGAAAAACTGTTAGCATAGAATTTACGGCTCCATCTAGCCAGCTCAACTGAAATTTGTTGAGATTTTGACGCCAGTCTAGTATCGCGCTAAAAATTAAAAAAAGTTTGTGTCATAGCGAAGAGCACATCTGAACAATTGCCAGAAAAGTATTTCTAGAAAAGACATAGAGGCAACCTAATGGTGGTCGGAAAGTGACTGAAGCCGAGCCTCCAGATCAGGACCTATAATATTGCTGATTCTTTTTCGGGATTTTTATCAAGGAGCTCAAGGTAAATAGCAAGGACACCGGACCATATGTAGCAGCAATATTCTAAGCATGGATGAAGGGTAGACTTATAGATGGATTCTGCAGAGAAAAATTGTGTCGCACGACACGGTGAACAAACTTTCATAGCAGCTGACTTAACAAATATATAAAATACTGTAAACTTTATCTCATTATATAAAATGCAGAATGGTGAACAAAATAAATAAGTAATCGGGGTAAAAAAAAAAAAAATTGTGTAATTTTCATTACGATGCTGTAAGTATTCGATAACGTGGAGTGTCTATTGTCATTCCAGATTGAATGCAAGTTATCGTGTTGACGTGACAAAAAGCGTGAAGTGATACCGAAAATAAGGCCGGCAATATTTAGAAGCCACTTAAAATTTCATCATCCCAAATTAAGTTACGCGTGTAAATTAGTCTATTAAATGATCAAACATAGATTGAAGACTTGAGCCTTTAACTCGCCTTTTTAGCGCAGATGATTTAACTTCTGAAAAAGGGCCTATTCTTATATGTGTCGCGTCCATTCAGGACGTGGGCGATCACGGTTCTCCACAGTTTCCTGCCCTTGACAGCTTTTAGCAATGTTTGTCTTTTTACTATTACTCTTCGTCATTGTTCTGACAACGATTTACACAAGCTCATTAGGTTATTTGCTGTTTTTCATTTGTCTCCCTTTCCTTCAACATGCCCTGCGAATTAAATTTTTCAAACTCTCTTTCCTCATTAAGTGCCCTAAAAATTTCAATTGTCTCTCGCTAAGTTTTTTATTTTCATTTTCAATGTTGTTCACATCTTTCAGTCCGTGGTATCCTCAGCATCCTTCTGTAAAACCATATTTCCTTTGCTTCAAACGTCGTCTGTGAGGAGATTGTCTAGCATTCACTGCTATATAGAAAGACTGATATTACATAACAGTCCACGAAATTTTCGTGTTTCTTAATACTTTGCTTAACTTTTGGAAGGTATTTTTCACTATTCCAATGTGCCTTCAATTGTCCGTGCATTGAATACTGCTGTCATATGTGGTCTGGTGCTCGTAATGTATATCTCTAGATTCTTGGCTAAATCCAAAGACTCTGTAATGTTATCGATCCTGGTCAGGCATCTCGAACTCAGTCACTTACTCATCAACGTGATGTGGCTACCCTCTGTTTCTTTTTTTTTTCTATAAATATTTTCATGGAAACTTTTCTGATGAGTTTTTTCCCTGATGTCTCGACTTCATGAATTTAAACGTGGTACTAGATTGGCAATTAGGTTTCACCGTTTTACTTTTGAACTAGTTAGATGCAACCGCTATTTCTATTTTAACAGTTTCTTTTCTCGCACTTCCCGCCTGTAGAACTCCCTTCTGGTTTCTTGTTTCTAATCTTCAAAAATTTAAATGCAACGTCAATCGCCATCTTCTATCTTCTTGAACTCAATCCTCTCTGTTTTCAATCTTCTCATTCACTCCCTGTAAACCCCTGTGGTCTAGTGACATTGTCGCTTTACTTCAGTTGAAACGATTTAAAAAATGTCAGTGTTACCTTTTCCATCCTCTGTTAAAACATTTCCCAAATACTTAAATTTTTGTATTTGATTGATTTTGGTGCCCCCACCATCTTGAATTGTTTTCTGGTTTGTTGTTTGTTTTTTTTTTTATTGCTGACGACCATACAGTCAATTTTCTTATTATTGGTGTTTAGTCATTTCTTTTCGCTGTTCTTTTGTCTCATTTGTAGTTTATTTTCCGTGTCTGCTATCAACACTGCGTCATCTTCGTATCTTGTATTAAAATTGTTGCCGCCAACAAGGGATCCTGGTAAGACTTCTAATTCAGAATCACCTCGCTGTGAAGGTTGAATAAGTTCAGAGAGAAGACAGCTTCGTAAAAAAAAAAGGAGACTATTTTTTGGACCCTGATTCAACACAGGACAGACTAGGTTCTATAGCTGTTGGTGGCAACCGGTCTAGGAGAAACTCTGAATTCAAAACCAGCTTGGTGATGTCAGGCTATCTTGCCCTGGAAATACCACTTCTACTACAACTGCAGTATATATGGTGTACCTTAGACCTGAAAGGTTTACGGGTTTCAAAAAAAAAAAAAAAAAATCACCTCATTTTTTCATGTAGTGAGAGAATACACTTACTACACCGGACAAAGGAGGCACGTGCCTGTTTGGCGTGTAAATCCAACATGGCCGACGTTGCGAGGGAGCGACGATTTGCAATCTCCTCATTATGCATGTGTGACGTTACTTTTTTTTTTTTTTTTTAATATGATGTGTGTCTGTTGGATGGTGCGGTTAATTTCTATCCGTTTTACGTGGATTGGGATTTTTTTTACATTGGGTCTATATTTTATTTCTGGATCTTGCGATTTGTTTGTTTCGTTTTAAACTTAAACTGTCACAACAACTTTATTTCCCCTCGGCCTGTCTGAGCTAAACAACACTTTTTTTTCTCTCTTTTTTTTTTTTTTTTTAAATCTACGAAAATCATTTTATCCTTATGCTTTGCGTTTAGTAGTATTCATCATTAGCCATTACTCGTCCACTGATGGACAAAGGCGTTTCTCCCAAATCCATCCACCGCGCTTGTGATTGTCCTATTCTGCCATCTTACAATTAAACCCCTCTATCTTCTCTTTCCATCATCTATCATTTTTTAAAATTACTTTTGCTACTCATTTGGGCACTAATCAAAGAAACCTCTTACTCCATCTATTATCCTTTCTTGCTACATATGCCATCTGCCATCATAATATCTCTGATCGTTGATGTTTTTCTATCGCTTAGAATTATCACTAGCATTAAGATATACTTACCTTTTATAGACTTTACGTGTTAAGCATATTGTTATCAATAATTTTTCCTTCTCTCGGAAAAGCTGCTATCCAAGGCCAGAAAGCTCAGTCTACTCTGCTATTTAACCTATACCTGTGGGAGAAGAAGAAAGATAGTCATACTTTTCCCCAGGGACATTTGTAAGAAACTGAATACACTAGGCTAAGTTGGAATTCCAAATCGACTTAATGATTTCAATTTTTGTGGCGATAACCGCTACACTGTCCTCATAATCCTCGATATAATACAGAAGAGTTAATCTGTAAGGATGGGATATAAACGGTATTGAAATTTGAGCTACGCTCTTAAAATTAGTAAAATTTAGAAATCGAATCGATATGGAAAGAATGAAGATAAAGGAGACGTTAACTAAGCACGTGTTAGTGACCCCCAAATAGTTCCCTAACGTTTGCCTCCTACGATAACTGAGCCGCAACTGCGCCACATCCCCTGCCAC
The DNA here is from genome assembly GCA_903632075.3 of Acanthosepion pharaonis. Classification (NCBI taxonomy): domain Eukaryota; kingdom Metazoa; phylum Mollusca; class Cephalopoda; order Sepiida; family Sepiidae; genus Acanthosepion; species Acanthosepion pharaonis. The sequence continues at coordinate 772,168 of CAHIKZ030005093.1, read as the reverse complement.
ACATTCTCATTGAGTCGAGAAGATAATGGGAGGGAGAAAAAGAAATTATTTACACTATTCGGTCAGTTATCCTCATCTTTGTTATATTCAATATATAACATTTGAATATGACAATAAAGATGAAGACAACATTCCAAACCATGTATATATTTGCAATAACTCATCTCAAAATATGGACAGATGTAAAAAGAAACAAGTTGTCAACTAGAAATTACAAGTACTTTAAAAAATTTGGGATAACAAAGCACCTCATGTGACTAATGTGGGATTAAATGATTAACAATATTTGCTTCTAAATTTGATCATTAGCTATTCTTTTCTTAAATCCATTTGACAAATGAACATCTCCATGGAACACATTATTTACATTATTCGGACTATTGTCCTCATCTTTGTCGCCATATTTATCCCAACGTTTCGGCCGTTGTATGCTCCGGCCTTCTTCAGGTGGCTGGAATGTCGAACTTAACCCTTTATTTCGCTCACTGGGGTAGAGTGTTCTAGTTCCACTTGCCATGTTTAATGAATGTCAGTTATCTACTGTTAATTTCCCTCTGAAAGTTCTCCACTGCCTTAACCGGGTATTGAACTCACACTCTTTGGGTCCTGTCACTGGATCTAACCAACGCCTTTATCCACTGTGCCATGTGTTCTTGAGGCCGGACCGGACAGATAAATATGGCGACAAAGATGAGGACAATAGTCCGAATAATGTACATAATACCTCATCTCGGAAATATCCAACATATACTGCATGAAATAGTTGCTAACTATACAGTGTCCAACCTGACAACTCATCTCCGCAATGTTTTTATTTTTAGATATTACGAATTAAAATAAGAATATTAATTTGTATTTTTGTATTCTGATGTGCAATTGAATTTTCATGGAGTCATGATTTTTTTAAGTACAGTAAACCTTATTAAAAACTGTTCTTATTAAAATTGGAAACTAATATCGGGCGTTTTTCTCGCTGAATGACAGCCATTTTTCAGTTGTTAAGAAATGATCAGCGCTTTGGCTCTTAAGTTTTTTTGTAGAAGAGGCCGAAGAAAAGGCCAGCAAGCTTAGAATACCAAGGTGAAGAGTGAAAATAAATACTATTATCTCTTTCCCATAATTGTTGTAATATTTGCCTGTATATTTCATATACTGAAAGTAACACCAATTACTGTACAGATGTCGTAATTTACAGAGTATTATAAACCAGTTTAGGCCTGTCAAGGTCGAATCGTAGTAGCAGAAAGACCTTTTATTTCGGGCTGCTGTCGATAACAAATTTGATAAAAGCGAGACATATTCAGATAAAGGTAGAATATTTATTTTTGTTTCTGAAAAATATTTACTTAAACATTTCAATTTTAGTTCGCATTTAAGCAATAAAATATTTAAAGTTCAAATAATGAAACATTTTTAAGAAGAGTTCAATGAAAAACAAGTGACAAGCGTTAATAATTACAAGTTTAAATGATACGTATGAAAGTAGACAATTCGTATTGTTATTGTATCAGAATGGATGGCTGGCGTCACCCGTGTGTGTCAGTTGACGAAGATCTTTCAGCCAGATGAAATTTCCAGCTTATTTATAGATTTCCAGAGGCTCGAGAATAGGATTTTTGCTCTAAACCCTTTCTTAATGTATCAGCCACTTGCGCGCACAGGCATTTTTATTCATTTGTCTTAGCCACGGAAGCATTAACCCCTTTCGCGTTCAGTTAACAAGGTTTTTTCTTCCTGCAGAGGCGCCAGATTGTCATTTCGTCAGCGAAAGTTCAGTCTGTCTTTTTTCTTTTTTGCAGCTCAGGATAGGGCTAGAAATTTAAAGACAACCAGTCAAGAAGGGGAGAAGATGAAATGAGACCAAGTTCTCCATTAAAAAAGACAAGACATAAACCTCAAGAGGGAGAAGAGGAAAGATGTAGATGTTCAAGAACAACTAAAGATATTAAAGCTCTTCGGTTCAGGGAGATGTAGTGGATTGCTATATAGGACTGTACTTATATGCATATGTTAAGTAGAAGAAATATAAAGTGTATAGTAAAGAAAGAGACAGGCAATAAGTTGACTACTGATCACGTGTCGTAAAACAACAATACAGTACAACAATATGACATTGCCAATAGGTTTATGGTTTAAGTCACTTGAATGAACCAGAATTTGTTGAGATTTAGATCCGGTGATTTACAACCCTGTGTGACACTATTTAGCTATGGTAATTGGCTAACCATAGAAATTAAAACGGAAAATAGCTCTTTTTCGCTTTAAGAATATCTATCTCGAAAGACAGACTAATCGATGAAGAAAAAAGATTTTAATTCTATTTACGAAAAAAAGATACTTTTCACAAAAGACAGTAAAGACCGTGGAAGAAGCCACGTGTGAGGTCTTGTTGATTTATGTCTCGCCGAGGGAGATAGAAAGAAAGGCAAATATTAAGATGTCGGCCAAACCATGGCGGTCACAAAAATTTTGGCTTGAGACGAATACAGGCAGGGAGAATCAATGTTAATTATCTTTCCAAGATATCGTTTATTTTTTTCTTGGATACAGACGAAGAGAAGCAATGTGACAATTATAAAACTTTGGCATTGTCTCGATATAGGTGAGAGGATTGTTATCATTTACTTTAACAACAGACGCTATGACGTTGAATAGCAATGTAGCAATTGTAAAATTTTGACATGAGATAGAAAATAGTGGAGAATTGAGATTTGGCGAGATAAAAGATTTTAATTTCTTAACAAGTCAAGGATTCCATTATAAAGCTAACTTAACGTAAGGACCAGATGGCAAACATTGGCAGTGATTGATGAGTCGGTAAAGAGTTCTGGCTAAGTGACTTTTGGGTGTACCAGGAAAAAGAGAAGATATGATAAAAATTTAACTGGCAATGTGGAATTCGTAAAAAATTTGGCCGATGGGAAAGGAGAATTTTGTAAATTCAAGATTATAATTTTAAGGAGGCCAGCTTAGCCACGCCCACACTATCGGAATGCTATTGGTCGGGTGGTGTCATGGGTGATGGGCAGAGGTGAATGGATGAGAAAGGCGGAGAAGTTGTTAACGCTCACTGAAGGGATTGGTATGAGATATCAGTGTGAGAGAGAAATAGTCTAGGAGGATAACTCTCCCCCGACCTTCCCTCACGGACGACGGAGAACCCCCCGAAATGGAAAGTGATTAATTTTCCAAAAATGGGAAGTAATCAATTTTCCTGGTCTGACAACAAAGAGATTTCTTGTTAGAAATCGAGATTTACCGAGAACCCCAGGCTGCGTCTTGCTCACACCGGGTTTTGGTCGGTACCCATATAAACGAACGTCCTGTGGTCGCTCGACAGTCAGTTGAGTCAGTTAGTTTCAGTTGAGTTCGAGTTAAGTTGGAGTTAGAGCTAACCGGAGTGTTGCCTCGCAGAAGCTGACCGAGAGATTCCACGACCTCCGACTTCGCCTAACCTACCAATAGCAAGTTATACTGATGAACGAAGCCAAGCCAACAGCAAAAAACTAAACCAGTTGACTTAGAGGACCAGAACTTGCCTAAGAAGCGTAAAAGTGTCACATTTCGTAGGAAACGGGCTGGGAGAAAAACACACTCCTGTATATAACAGAAGGATAAAGTTAAATTGTTATTTCTTAACATACTTGAACCTCTTGGGTTTTTCTTTATTTTTCTTCTTCTTTGCGCTTGTGCGATGCCACCTTCAATCTGGACTCAGTTTACACTACGACCCGACGCCTGATTGATCTCGTCTACCTAAGATCAAAGTCACAACGTGGGTAGGTTAGACTTGAGATCGAAGCAGTTACTCCAGTAACCAGACGTTGCAAGTGAGCTGGGAACGATAGAGTTGGTATTGAACCGGTACAGCTGATGTGAAGCCGTTAACATCGACGACCAGACTTCGACCCTGGACGGGCCAGTGTCCCATATTGGTATCCTGACCAGGGAATTTCGCCGAGTAGCGACGACCACTGATCGACCAGGATACAGACTGGTGGCAGCGACAAAGAGTCAACCCCCAAAAGGCCGGTAGAAGAAACATTACAGCTTCGCGCCGCGACTGAGTGTTGACCACGGCCCAACGGCTGGTGTCACACCTGGCTAGAGCTAAAAAACAGAAAGACAAATTAGATCTCCATTAACCCTAGAACACTAATCATAGGTATAGAGTACCCAGCGCAAATTTTCCTATTTTTAATTACAATTTTCAGTACCTGATTTTTCAGTTTCTATTAATGTTAATTCAAAGTACAAAGTTTGAAGTGCCTGCATGTAAAATATTTCAAATAAAGATTTATATTTAATTTTTTTTTTTTTTTTTTTTTTTGGGGGGGTATTTTCAAAATCGGGTATGATATTCTCATGGTTAGTAGTAGTGTAACTTTAATTAATGGTTAGTGTTCTAGGGTTAACAATGTCTTACTCGACAAATGAAAGGATGTGATATAAGAAAAACAAAATAGCAAGTTTTCAGTGAGCTAAACTTCTTCATGCAAAGGGAATATAACACAGCAATTATATTGAAGAAAGGAAATAAACCTAGTGGCCCATTCTGGCCAATTAAGACTCAAAATTGTAAGGGAAGACATTGTGATGGAAGAAGATCTTGAAATGAAAGGATGAGTTCTTCAGATTAGAATAATGCAGTAGAAGACAAACCTATGAATGATAGTGGAAGTGATTCAGACACGGAAGATGAAAAGAGACTATGATCTCCATTAAAAAGAACAGGACATAAATCTCAAGGGTGGGAGGAGGAAAGAGGTTGTAGAAGAAGTTTGAGGACAATCAAAGGCATTAAACCTCTTCGGTTCAGGGAGGTGTAGTGGATCGGTATATAGGATTGTACCTATTTGCATATTTTAAGTAGAAGAAATATAAAGTGTATAGTAAAGTAAAAAACAAGCAGAAGTTGACTACTGATCACGTGAGGTAGAACAACACAATACAACATTGATAAAAATGTGAGGTTAATTTTTTTTTTTAGAGGGTTTGAAGGAAGATAAGAAATACAAACAAGAAAGAAAGTAAAAAAAAAAAAAAGTACGAAAATGATGAATGAATAAAAAAAAATGGCGGAAAAGGAGCCTTCGAAAAAGAAGGTAATTGAATTAATTAATCGACGAAAATCATGGGCTCAGAAGAAAAAAAAAAAAAGCAAATAAGGAAACTGCAATGAAATGAGAAAGAAAAAGTATAAAATACAAAACCCCAGTATGCCAAGGAATAAAGAAATAAATTGTTCTGAAGATGACATCAGTCGTGTGATTATTTTAGATATTGTGAGGTCAGGCTAAATGTGCTTCTATTTTTACCACCCACGTATATGCATTCGTCTGAACAAGGCTGTCCATCCGAATATGCTTTCCTAACAAATATCTTTTTAAATCTCTCTCTCTCTTACACACACACACACAGAGTACAGGTAGGACGATAAAGTCGTGGGTCGGTGGTGTTTTAATGTATTAGTACAGAGACGATGACGTCATTCAGCTCGCCGTGTGGCTTTAAGACTGATCCAACGCACTATAGAGAGAGAGAAGAAAAATAAAAAGGTGTCAAAATAAAGATATAAATAGAAAAAAAAATAACTTGCTGTTCGTAGAAAGAAAAAGAAAAGAAACGACAAAACATGCTGACAAAAGAGAGACAAGTGTTTTTATTGAAATACAGAGGAGGAGGGGAGAAAGGAAAGTGAAAGAAAAAAAAATTTGGTTAATAATTAAAGGCAGCAAGCGAAAGTAAAAGCAAATCTTGTCATTTCAGAAAAAGAAAGAGTAATATGTAAAATAATTCGAAGAAAGGAATAAGCAAATATTAGAATTGAAAAAAAAATTGATTGTGAGGAGAGGAGGAATTTGAAATTGAGAAAGAAATAGGAGTAAGAAAGACAGAAACAGAATAAAGACAGAAGCAAAAAAAGAAAAAAGAACGGTGTGAGGAAGAAAAACAAAGAAATGACGAAAAGAAATAAGGACACTATTTACATTATTCGGACTATTGCCCTCTTCTTTGTAGCCAAATTTATAAATAAATATGGCAAAAAAAAGATGAGGACAATAGTCCGAATAATGTAAATAGTGTACATAATACCTCATCTCAGAAATATAGACAGATACATAAAAAAGGACGGAAATAAGGATAGAAATGAATGATGGAATGAAGAAAAGAAGGAAAGAATTTTGTTAGATGCTAGGGAATTAAATAACATAAAGGAAACGATAGAAACATGAAATCCGTTAAAGTGAAAAAAACAACCCCCACCAAAAAAAAAACAAAGTGTTAAAAGAAAAGAAACATTTTCTAAGAACAGTAGAAATCTGAATATAGTCCGGAAAGGAAGGAATAAAAGAAAAAGGTAGCATTCAGTGATGTTTCCTCCCACGCGATTTTATTGATGTTTTCGTGTTTGCCATCCACCCAAACGACCAACGAGACTTTACCGAAAAGTCTCCGATGACGTCAGTCAAGTAAATGTATTTCGGTGGCATTATCACTCTTTTCTCTTTTTCTCTCTCTCACACACCTTCTATTCTGTCTCTAATTGAGCGGCGGTTTGCACGAAAGAGGAATGGGGCGGAGCAAAATTTCAGTGAAATGTATCGAGGGGCGAGCACAGAATACGATCGTCACACTGCTGACGTCAGTAATATTTGTTGTTAATAAACCAAAATTAAGAAGAGAAAACACAAAATGTTAGATGTGCAAGAATTTCATAGCGTTTACGAGATACTGAAATAATTATGTGTACGACGAATAAAATAAGAAAAAGTTAGGAAAACCTCAGTATCATGCTAATGGAACTTTTATGAGTGGAGTTATGATGAAACGAAAGATTGAAAAAAACAGCAAAAAAAAAAAAAAAATGGAAGCTTGGTGTCCCACCCTACAGCTGAATTAAGTGAAGTTTATTTTCATAGGGTATTCTATGAAAATGGAATTCCGACTTTCAAACAGATTAACGGCCTATACCATTAACATCCAGTTTTATTTTCTATGGTTTCCATGATAGATATGTGGCATTAATATCTACTACCGAGATATGTTAATTTGATTATGTGGCGAAGTCGGAAAAAAATAAAGGTCATAAGACACATTTATTTATTCTTTGAAAATGTCTTGTTTTGCAACGTGAGAACTTCTGAAAATATATTCGGCAACACGTCAGGAAGCAATGGTTATAAAGCTCGTCTCGCTCATCATTATAATTGAAAAATGGATTCGATTATCATGAGGTGGCAGAAAAGGTTTCACATATATTTAGTAATTCACTCGTCTTTTCATAAAAGATTACAGATGAAATTTGATAGTGATATTATTATTATTATTATTATTACTTAAGCGATATTTCTAGTCGATACTCATATTTGAGTAGACGCTCCGTTTATTTATTAAACAATATATTTATATTCGTGTACGGGTCTGAACATTCGACTTGATCATCAACACATTTCAGAGCCCAAAAGACTAAAGCACGTCAGATCTAGCGACTGTTCCCCGTGCCTAGGGAGACGCAGGTACAAATCCTGCTGGAGAGTGCGTATTTCTTTTTAATATGATTTCTCGGATATTCGGGCCAGTAGAAGAAAAAAAAAATACCGTTTAATAAATAAAGGGGGCGTTTATTAAAATATGGGTATCCACTAAAAAATAGCGTTTAAGTTATAAAATCTAATTAATAAATAAAGATGTTAGGCATTCTGGCAAGTTGTCTGTTGATCACACAACAACGTAGTTGTTTTTTTTATTTAGAAATGTAATTATATATATATATATATATATATATATATATATGTGTGTGTGTGTGTGTCATTATCTTTTAGAAAAACCAATAGAAAATAAATAATTGTTTAAAGGAACTTTAATTACGAAGTCAATAAAAACAACATTCCAGAACATTCAGTCCTCAATAACGATAGGAGATATATATTATTTTTCCCCCGCTGATCGATCTTGTCTCCGTCCCTTATTTTTCCCCCGCTGCCGACCGTGTTTCCGTTCCTTTTTTCCCCCGCTGATCGACCTTGTCTCCGTTCCTTTTTTTCCCCAGCCGCCGACCGTGTTTCCGTTCCTTTTTTTTTTCCCAGCCGCCGACCGTGTTTCCGTTCCTTTTTTCCCCAGCCGCCGACCGTGATTCCGTTCCTTTTTTACCCCAGCTGCCGACCGTGTTTCCGTCCCTTATTCTCCCCCGCTGCCGACCGTGTTTCCGTTCCTTTTTTTTCCCCCGCTGATCGAACTTGTCTTCGTTCCTTATTTTTCCCCCGCTGATCGACCTTGTCTCCGTTCCTTATTTTCCCCCGCTGCCGAACGTGTTTCCGTCACTTATTTTTCTCCAGCTGCCGAACGTGTTTCCGTCCCTTATTTTTCTCCAGCTGCCGAACGTGTTTCCGTCCCTTATTTTTCTCCAGCTGCCGAACGTGTTTCCGTCCCTTATTTTTCCCCAGCTGCCGACCGTGTTTCCGTTCCTTTTTTTTCCCCCGCTGATCGAACTTGTCTTCGTTCCTTATTTTTCCACCGCTGCCGAACGTGTTTCCGTCCCTTATTTTTCTCCAGCTGCCGAACGTGTTTCCGTTCCTTATTTTTCCCCAGCTGCCGACCGTGTTTCCGTTCCTTATTTTTCCCCAGCTGCCGACCGTGTTTCCGTTCCTTTTTTTTCCCAGCTGCCGACCGTGTCACCGTTCCCTTGTATCCCCGCTGTCGACGGTGTCTCCGTTCCTTTATTCCCCCCTCTGTCTACGGTGTCTCCGTTTTTTATTCCCCCCTCTGTCTACGGTGTCTCCGTTTCTTTATTCCCCCCTCTGTCTACGGTGTCTCCGTTTCTTTATTCCCCCGGCTGTCGACGGTGTCTCCGTTCCTTTATTCCCCCGCTGCCGACCTTGTCTCCCTTCCTTATTTTCCCCCCCGCTGCCGACCTTGTCTCCCTCCTTATTTCCCCCGCTGCCGACCGTGTTTCCGTTTCTTATTTTTCCACCGCTGATCGAACTTGTCTCAGTTCCTTATTTTCCCCCGCTGCCGACCGTGTTTCCGTTCCTTTTTTTTTCCCCGCTGATCGACCTTGTTTCCGTTCCTTATTTTACCCCCGCTGATCGACCTTGTTTCCGTTCCTTATTTTTTCCCCGCTGATCGACCTTGTTCCCGTTCCTTATTTTCCCCCTCCTCCGACCGTGTTTCCGTTCCATTTTTTCCCCCACTGATCGACCTTGTCTCCGTTCCTTATTTTTCCCCCTCTGCCGAGCGTGTTTCCGTTCCTTATTTTTCCCCAGCTGCCGACCGTGTTTCCGTTCCTTTTTTTTCCCCCAGCTGCCGACCGTGTTTCCGTTCCTTTTTTTTCCCCCAGCTGCCGACCGTGTTTCCGTTCCTTTTTTTTCCCCAGCTGCCGACCGTGTTTCCGTTCCTTTTTTTCCCCAGCTGCCGACCGTGTTTCCGTTCCTTTTTTTTTCCCCAGCTGCCGACCGTGTTTCCGTTCCTTATTTTTCCCCGCTGATCGACCTTGTCACCGTTCCTTATTTTCCCCTCCTCCGACCGTGTTTCCGTTCCTTCCCCCTCCACTGATCGACCTTGTCTCCGTTCCTTATTTTTCCCCCTCTGCCGACCGTGTTTCCGTTCCTTTTTTCCCCAGCTGCCGACCGTGTTTCCGTTCCTTTTTTTTTCCCACAGCTGCCGACCGTGTTTCCGTTCCTTTTTTTTCCCCGCTGATCGACCTTGTCTCCGTTCCTTATTTTTCTCCAGCTGCCGACCGTGTTTCCGTTCCTTTTTTTCCCCAGCTGCCGAGCGTGTTTCCGTTCCTTTTTTTTCCCCAGCTGCCGAGCGTGTTTCCGTTCCTTTTTTTCCCCAGCTGCCGAGCGTGTTTCCGTTCCTTTTTTTTCCCCCAGCTGCCGACCGTGTTTCCGTTCCTTTTTTTTCCCCCAGCTGCCGACCGTGTTTCCGTCCCTTATTCTCCCCCGCTGCCGACCGTGTTTCCGTTCCTTTTTTTCCCCGCTGATCGACCTTGTCTTAAAATACCGTTTAATAAATAAAGGGAGCGTTTATTAAAATATGGGTATCCACTAAAAAATAGCGTTTAAGTTATAAAATCTGATTAATAAATAAAGATGTTAGGCATTCTGGCAAGTTGTCTGTTGATCACACAACAACGTAGTTGTTTTTTTATTTAGAAATGTAATTATATATATATATATATATATATATATATATATATATATGTGTGTGTGTGTGTGTGTCATTATCTTTTAGAAAAACCAATAGCAAATAAATAATTGTTTAAAGGAACTTTAATTACGAAGTCAATAAAAACAACATTCCAGAACATTCAGTCCTCAATAACGATAGGAGATATATATTATTTTTCCCCTCATCCGACCGTGTTTCCGTTCATTTTTTTTCCCCCAGCTGTCGACCGTGTTTCCGTTCCATTTTTTTTCCACCTCTGATCGACCTTGTTTCCGTTCCTTATTTTCCCCCTCCTCCGACCGTGTTTCCGTTCCTTATTTCCCCCCGCTGATCGACCTTGTCTCCGTTCCTTATTTTCCCCCACTGCCGACCGTGTTTCCTTTCCTTTTTTTCCCCCAGCTGTCGACCGTGTTTCCGTTCCATTTTTTTCCCCTCCTCCGACCGTGTTTCCGTTCCTTATTTTTCCCCAGCTGCCGAACGTGTTTCCGTTCCTTATTTTTCCCCAGCTGCCGACCGTGTTTCCGTTCCTTTTTTTTCCCCAGCTGCCGACCGTGTCACCGTTCCCTTTTTTCCCCCGCTGTCGACGGTGTCTCCGTTCCTTTATTCCCCCCCGCTGTCGACGGTGTCTCCGTTCCTTTATTCCCCCCGCTGCCGATGGTGTCTCCGTTCCTTTCCCCCCTGCCGACCGTGTCTCCGTTCCTTTATTCCCCCCCGCTGCCGACCGTGTCTCCGTTCCTTTATTCCCCCCCGCTGCCGACCGTGTCTCCGTTCCTTTATTCCCCCCCGCTGTCGACGGTGTCTCCGTTTCTTTATTCCCCCCGCTGTCGACGGTGTCTCCGTTTCTTTATTCCCCCCGCTGTCGACGGTGTCTCCGTTCCTTTATTCCCCCCGCTGCCGACCGTGTCACCGTTCCCTTTTTGCCCCGCTGTCGACGGTGTCTCCGTTCCTTTTTTTTTCCCACGCTGTCGAGCGTGTCTCCGTTCCTTTTTTTTTCCCACGCTGTCGAGCGTGTCTCCGTTCTCATTTTCTTCCCCCGCTGTGTCTCCTTATCTTTTATTTTTCACCTGCTCTGTCTCCGTTGTTTTTTTTTTTCCCCGCTATCGACCGTGTCTCCGTTTCTTTTTTTTTTTTTTTTTTTGACCCGCTATCACCTGTGTCTCCCCCGTTCCATTTTTCCCTCCGCTATCGCCGGTGTTTCCGGTCATTTGTTGGTTATTTAAAAATGCCATTTTTTTTTTTTAATGTTTCGAAATTCTTTGTTTTATCGTCAAATTTTGATTGTCATCACTAAATTACATTTCACACTTTCTTTACTGCTATGATTTCCATCACTGAAGAAGACAGAAAGTTTTTAACAGTCCTTTTAACTTGTTTAATATCGTTCTCTTCAATGTTTCACTTTGACTTACTGTAATGTTTGCTTGGCCTTGGATGTAAATAAAATACATGCTGCGAGCAAGATAGAGAGAAATCTTCTTTAGGGCGTACCTGATCATGACTCTCCACTGCTTCTTTTTATATTTGTGAAATACCATGACTTTTTGGAAAAGATAGTGGTAGTGGTTTCATGTTGCTTTCTCAACAGAATTGTATTTGGAGTTGTCAGTCTTCTAGACTGACTGCCACCCAAGGCTTTACTCTGATATTTAACCTATATCTGTGGACAGAAGAGATGGGTGTATATTTTTGCTTCAGATGAGTTCCAGAATTTGAACTCTGCTCGCGCATTCCATTTTCTGTACCAATAATCGTTACGCAAAACGCATATAAAAATAATTACAAGCTTATCACGAGAACTATACAAAGAATATATTTGTGTCTTCTAACGCTTGCATTATTCTCAGCATTGGTCAATCCTTTTCTTCCTTGGTCTATATATTGTATGCTTTTCTAAGGAGGAAACGCGTAACGTAGGATTTACATTTTGCAATTCAATTAACCGCTTTTTGTCTTTATAGATTTTTTTATATCATAATATATATATATATATATATATATATATATATATATATATATATATATATAAAAAGAATTAATTTTTGTAATCCGGCACTTTTATTACGTCAAACGTTGGTAGATACTCGTATTTGAAATAGACGCCCCATTATTTTACTTTTTTGAATACGCAGGCCGATAGACGTACTGTTATATAAATGGAATGACTGTTTAAAAAAAAAAAAAAAAAAAAAGAACAAATGTACCTGAAAATTGAACGATACCGTCAATATTTTTCCTGCCAAACTTATTGCCGCCAGCTTAGTTTGAAATTAATATTAGCTCAAGTTTCACAGGAGTATCCCCACCTATGGCAGTACTTCCGGTTTGGGCTGGGGTCATTAACCCGCATTTGAGGCTCGCCTCCAAAAGGTCTTGAACAATTTTTCAACGGTATTGCCGGTAAACCCACATTAAACGTCGACCTTGTGTCACATTCGGTAGCCATGTGGACGCACTGGAACGTCCCTTATTGCTACTGCGGAAAAATAGCGTTTGGTAGCTGAAAACTAGTTTCTGTCCTACAGTATTACATTCTCTGTAGTTGCTATGAAAATAAAGACATTATTTGAGAGGTGTCCTTCGTATTTACTCATTAGAATGAATCATATTTTTAACTTATTTATTGAATAAAACCTACACATAACGTCACGGTTTAGACATTTACGGTTTTCAATGTATTTTTATGGTAAAATAATTTTTAATTGAATTTTGCATGTACTTTTGTTATTATTTTTGTTTCCTTATGTCATCATTAGAGTGAATCAAAGTTTTCATGTATTTTGTAATTTGTGACACCATCATGGCCAGGTAATGGTGGGGAAACCTAAGGCATTAAAAAGAGATTTTTCTGAAAGAAAATCGTAATGTTGGGTTACCAAATACATACTGGGTGATTTTGTTAGCCTCTCTAGTATCTAGCTGTGATTAAACAGTTATTTACACAAACATTTATAAGAAAAATAAAGACGGGTAGGGAGAGATTGGAAGAAGTTAAATGAAGATTTTTTTTCTTTTCTAAAAAGAGAATGTTCCTACAAAGTATATAAATGTGTTACGTGCCTTCTCTCTGATTCTGAAAAGGAAGGCTAGTGGCTATTACAATCTTTTTACTCACTAGTCTGACACTCCATCTTACTGCTTTTACCCATGCATCAGGATTGCATCTTATGAGTGTCTACCCGAAGGTACTCTGTTCATTGGCTATTGAGAGCCACATGATCCAAGCGCGGTGTGAACTGATTAGGAAAGATTAAGGAAAGTTAATTCAATAATAAAATAGTTTGTGATTGAATAACATCAGTTTTGAATCACAGTTGGGCTGAAAGTTTTCAACTACAATGGTTTTCCTTTAATTTTGGTTTTGCTTTCGACGATGTAAGTTATCCGTGGTCAAACCCAGAAAAAACAACTCATCACTTTTGATTCAATAAGGATCTCAAAGTGCAAGAATTGTTGTGTAAGAAATTCTGATATAACAAAGCGAAACCGTAAAAATACTTCTATAAATAAATAGTTGAAAACAGGTTGCTAAGATCTACGATAAGACTTAAACTCTCGACGTCACTTTAGTACAGTATATACTTGCACTATTACTAGTCATTGTTGCTAATCTTATTGAGTCGCAGATAAAAATTAAACTTAAATCATGTTCATAACTCTTATAAGCAATTTAGGATTTTGATCAATGCTCGTGTTGCTTAGTTTCTGTTCAAGAATTAATCCAGTTGCTTAAATATTTGAGACTTCGGTCTAATCAATCGAAAAGAAAGGAATGTTATTGCTTATAAAATAGTAAAATTGGTAGAACTCTTTAATACAGTATGAAATAATGTATTTAGTAATTTAATTTTGCGTTTTCTCTTTTCCCCTTTACTTTTATCTTTGTTTCTCTTTACTTTTTCTCGCTTTTAGCTTTTTTCTTTTTTACTTTCTTTTACACTTTCTTTTATTTCTGACTTCTTTTTTTTTCTTTTTTGACTTCTTTTTTTTTCTTTTTTGACTTCTTTTTTTCTTCTTTTTTTTTCTTTTTTGACTTCTTTTTTTTTTCTTCTTTTTGGGCTTTCTTTTTTTCTTTTTTACTTTCTTTACTTTTTACTGTCTTTTCTTTTTTTTTTTTTACTTTTTTTTACTTTTTCGTTTTTTACTTTTTTTTTCTGACCTTATTAGTGAAGTTAGTGCTTCTACTTCTTCTATGTGCCGTGATCATGGCTCTTCACAATTTCTTATCCTTTGTAGCTCTTAGTAAATTTTGTCTTTTTGCTATTTCTCCTAAACCCTCTTCTTCCATCCATTTAGACACGCTCGTTAGGTAGGTTATGAGCTATTTTCCTTTGTCCCTCAAGTCTTGTTCAGTGAGTGTTAAAATTTCCAAACCCCCTTTCCTCATTAGAAATTTCAACTATCACTCTCTAATGTTAAGTATAAATGTCCTTTTTGTTTCCTTTCCCCTTGAAACTTCATTGCTGACATGTTCAGTCCATGATATTCTCAAAATCATTCTGTAAGACCACATTTCTGTTGCTTCAAGTCTCTTCTTCATTTGTGATAAGATTGCTCAGCATTCACTGCCATATCGGAGGACTGATATTACGTAACGGCCCAATACTCTTTTCTCTAACAATCTCCCTGTTTCGTAAGGCTTTGCTTAGTTTTTGAAAGGCATTTTTCGCTATCCCAATGCGCCTTCAGATTTCATTATCGTATTTTCCTTCATCTTTTAAAATCCTTCTGATGTAATGGAATAACCAGTCATCCCCATGAATGATTACACGATATGTAGTAAGTACCTATAAAGTCAACTGTCTACGAGAGACTGGAGTGAGGGAGAGAATATTTCACATGCCCGTACATATCTTCTCCTTTTCCCACTCCCTTAGCAAGAGAGCTTCTTGATTTTGTGCAATGGACAGAATACAACGGCCTCTCTTTTTTGAGGTTTGGACGGGTCCTACTAACATCAGTTATGTTTAGTTTGCTTTGTGTTTATATTTAGTTTGTTATTGGGTTCATCTCCCTCCCCTCTCATTCTTTATGATTAGATTTTTAAATATAATAATTTATTATCATTAAATTTTTATGGCATAGGATGCGTTTTGTAGGTTCCCCTTGAGAGAATGCAGTATTATGGTGACTGACGAGTTTTTATGGTGAATATGCAAATTGTAATGAGTGAATGGGTCGTGAATCGGATTAGCTAAGTATAGGATAGTTAGTGTGGGCCAGCCTCAACCCCCTCCCCTTTTTCAGCCTTGTGTCACAATTATGTATTTTTACATAATAAATACCAGAGTGAGAGGGAGAATCGTGCACTCTCACGTTCTTCACTGTCAAACTCTTTATCTTGAGCAGAGAGGAACCCGGATGAGGCTTTGTCGAAGGGCAAAGATACGTCCGAGAAGGTAGACAAACACTGAACTCGCTTATGCCGGTTCTAAGGGAACATTTTTGGTCGAGCCTTCGGGCTCGGAGAACCCACGGTAAACTCGGCCTTGTGCCAAATACATCTCTCGTGGAGGGGGGGCTGTTAAATATTAAGAGTGAGAGAGGAAGAAGACGCAAGCACGTCCAACTTTCCAATTAGTGGCACTCACTACTAGATTGACCTGTGTTTTAAGACATTTTCATGTTTATACATTCTTTTTATAGATACAATATTTAAGTAAATGCTCTGTTTATAATAAACAATATTAAACAAGCCTGAATGTTCGAGAAATCTTCATAGAAAATATTCGTCCTCCGACAGGAATCGAACCTGTATCCTATACGGAACCGTCATATAGCCTGACGTGCCTTAACCGATTGGGTCGCAGAGGATCGTTCGGTTAGCAAGGTCGATTTTACTGTTTTTAAACTACAATCTTCCATGATTCTCTCACGTACGTTCATATTTGCCCATGGCGTATCCAAATGTAAACAAATGACGTCACACATTATGAAATGATTAAAACATTATAAACAGAGCATTTACTTAAATATTTGTATCTATAAAAAGAATGTATAAACATAAAAATGTCTTAAAATAATTGTCGGACTTTGTCCATTTCATTTTCATTGACCCGTATGTATAACTGTACCATATTTCATATTGTACTCATGGTGTACAATAAACCTTTCTTCTATTATCCACCTGGTATTAAGTATTTATTCCCTTAGCACGGAATATAACAACTTCCTAGATATTTAAATTAATGTACTGGCATGAATTTGATATCTTCAATTTGTAAATTGCATATTAGGCTGTTAGTTTTACTGGTAAGCGTGGATGCCATGTTCTTGTAATTGATGTTCTTTCTTCTCTCTTTCCTTCAGTACCTTTTGTGGAATTTCTTGTAATCCAGTTTGTGTCTGTTATCAAATCAACAATGTCATCTGTATATCTAACGTTGTTAAGATTGTGACCACCAGTAATGAATCCTGTTAGGACTTCTCTCTCAGAATCACTTCACTGTATAGGTTGAATAACTTCGGTGAGAAAATACGTCCTTGTCTTATATACCTTTTTATTTTATATATTTACTTCTATCCATATGCAGGCGGTTTGATTTAAGTATAGGTTCTGGATAATTCTAATATCCTTCGAGAATATGTTATCTAGCAGTTTCAGCAGTTCTTAAGATTTATTGAAATTTATTTGCTCTCTAGAGATATCTTTATATTTTGATCACATGTTGAATCCGAGGTGCAGAATAAGCGTATACCTTAATGTGAAGAGATTGAGTAAATGGATAGCGGCTTGGGTTGAGGAATCGGAGAGCCGAGTTCGAATTCCAGTCGAATCCATTACATTCAATGATGTATATAGAATAGGTATCTCCACGAGAACGCTAAAAAATGAGCATAGCATGACGAAAAAGACGCCAAACTTGACGAAAACAAAATTTTATCGTCTAAATGTTTGTTATTATTAAGAGGAAAGATCAAAGTTTATTTTAATTATTTTTAAAACTTTTTCCTTCTTTTTAGAACATTCTAAATTTTGATTTTAAAAAAATTGTTTCTTTTTGTATCACCGGAACTAGTAAAATAACATACAATTTTTAGCACGGTTTTTTGTATGACACACATTAATTTGGAAAATCTTGCAAAAATATAAATAATTGTCGGATGTTAAACTTTCAGAAACTATTCACAAATGATCGAAACTATTATAAATGTTGTTTTTTTTATTATTAAAGTCATGGCAAAAATATTTTTTATATTTTATGAAAACACTACAAATTCGATCGAGTCCGCTTTAGGAATTACAATAGTTAAAAACACCAGGCTTTGAGGAATGCAAATCATGTTTTTTTTTTTTTGTTTTAATTAAACACCACCACCACCACCATCTGAAAATCAGCTCTGGATTGTAACATCCAAAACTCAATAAAGCAAATATATTATTTAATTTCAAATGCTTTTATTTGTTTTTATGAACAATATTTTCTGACCGCAAAAAATGTTTTCCATGAAAAATGAATTTTTAATACAATTACTTGTTATTTTTTAATTATAATAGGTTTTTACATTTAAGTTGTTAAAATATTATAAAATTAGTTAAAAGCCGCATCCACTTTCGTAAGTGTCCTTATGAGATACATCTTTTCTAGCGCGTTGTAAATTGTATCGTTTTGACTAATTAAAAGATCCGCAGAAATTAAGAAATGTAATTTTGTGTTTATAATCGGGCTGTAATTATAAAGTACGGAGGACCAATCAGAATACAATTAAGTTGCGTTATTTGAGTTAAGCATTGTTCTCTGCTGTTAAGGTCTTTACTTTTGCGAAACACGTGTGCAGAAGTTAATTTAATTTTTCAATTTCAACTGGTCTACCGCAACAAGAAATGGCAACCTACTGCGGAGAAAAAAAATCTGCCTCGTCATTCATGTATCGAAAGATACATGATCACCTAAGCGTATATCACGCATGGCATATAACTGACTGACTGTCTAATTGTAATGGCAATTTATATCAGTGTGAGAGTACTGAGATAAAGCAAAAAGTATTTTAATACCTGAAATCGTTTGATTATAACATAAAAGGGACCCAGAAGGTAATTTCTCAAAGTATCAAATGAATCGCACAATATAATTTGATTTATTCGAACTACTGTTCTTTTTGATTTTTTTATAAATTTTATTTCGACCGAATAGCCACTAACCATCTCCAAGTGTTAACTCTTTTTGTTCAATTTCTTTTGTTTCGTTTTTTAAGTCACGCTGACGTCAGTAATGGAGCCGTTTAAGAGTTAATCAAACATGAGTACAGTTGCTTATAAACAAAACATTGTATATAGATTTCTCGTATTCCCCGATTTGATCTCGACTGTTTTAATTTAAATGTTCTTTCTTGGTGATATGATATCAGTATTTGTTTATTTTGTATGCCATCCCCTAAACTTGAGGGTCACTGTCATGAAATTACCTTAGTATAAAAGAAAAAATTAACCTCTTATAAACAATTACAATTACCCAAGGCTTGAGGCTTGTAACTGTTATAATATTCTGTGTCGCTTAGGCTACTCGCTGTGACGTCATTAGAAATTCTCATCGACTGACCCCAACGGATTGGTATTTACCCAGTCCCCCCCCCCCACTGAGACGAGATGTGACACAAGGTCGAGTTTAGTGTTGGGAACCCTAGCGCGTACACATGGCCCATAGGTCAAATTTACCCATCTCCCTCAACTGTGGGATCGAGCACTTAGCATTGTCTGTTTTTCTCATCTGAGTCTCCATCCGTAGGCAGAGCCCCGACTGAGTCGCGCTTTACTCGAAGACAGAGAACTTGACAATCGCGAACCAGACAGCGGACTGCCTTTTCTTGACTCACTTTGAGTTCTTTATTTAAGGCGTCTTGGCTAGTTCATTTATGTTACCGGGGCGTCTTATTTACTCCACAACATCCCCGCTTTTAAGATTGTTTTTCACTAGTAAATATTTAATTCACTCCATCCTTTTTTTGGAGTTCCAACAACTGCTGTGGTAGCTGCTTCTGTTGTATTTTTACCACTTGGGCTGATAAGTCTTCCATATATAAAGAATATGTTTCTTTTTTTTTTCTTCTCCCTTCTTTTCTTCCACAGACCAAAGGAAAACAAAATTAAACCAACATGGTTCTAATTTCTCGTCGTCACTATCATTATGTGCGCTGAAGCAAAAAAAAAAAAAAAAACCCAACTTTTTCCTACTTCATATGAGTTTCGATCCCTCGTCGTTACTGTTATAACTTGTTACTCGCGGTTATATTATCCACTCGGAATTTTAGAATAGTTTCAAAACTGGGAGGGAAGTATTTCTTACTAAACTTAAGTATAAAAAAAAATTAAAGATAGCATTACACTGGGTTATGTCCCCCTTCCCGATTTATAGAAATAGGTAGTGTATCTGTGACAGTGTAGTTATGGCTGGTGTGGATGTGATTTAACAACTTTTTATCACAATGATTTTAGGGGTGGGGAGATAAGACCCTTAATCGCCGATATGCTGCAAAGCTCAGTGTGTGACAGCTATTGAAGATCGAGCTCATTTTAAGTTATAAGGGTCAGAGAGATTAGCTTGTTAATCACAGTGTGCTGCACTGATATTTACAACAGGGAGTGCGGTACAAAGGCAAAACTATTGGATACGGCACATTTATTTATTTACGTATTTATTTTGTTTATTTGGTGGGGTGGGGGATTTTCCGAGCTCCAAATTTATCAAAACTACCCCGTTTATTTATTTCGCTATTTTCGACCATTTAAATAATTTTTCCACACTGCTTTTATTAAGACCCTCGAGCGTTTATTGTATGGAGAAAATTCAGATCCACCTCAATAATCAAGACTCCACGTTTATTTGGCATTTAAATTGTAGTCGGTTTCTTCTTGCTTGGGATAAAGTTCAGTAATTCGTTTCTTTCACCAAACGGCGCAGCGAAAGTCAAACAATCTAACACACGTGACTTTATTTGCTGTCGCACTGCTCTGTCGCCTCGTTCAGCACTTTATAGATTGAGTGACAGGTCAAATTTGCATAGGTGCAGAAAAAGAGTCCCGCAAAAGTATCCGACTCGTAGATCGATCTATTCTCGTAAAGCCGTCATTTTCTTTTGGGGATACTTTACACGCGAGACGCGCCCGAATTCATTTTCTGCCAGAAGGTAAGCCTTTTTCACTCGTGTTACCGTAATCATAAACGAGCCAGATGGTTGGAATGTCGAACTGAACCCTTTATCTCGCTCACTGTGGTAGACTGTTCTAGTTTAATGGCTGTCAGTTATCTCCTGTTAATTCCCTTCTCCAAGTTCTCCACTGCCTTAACCAGGTATTGAACTCACACTCTTTGGGTCATGTCACTGGATCTAATCAACGCCTTTATCCACTGTGCCATGTGTCCACAGTGAGCGAAATAAAGGGTTCAGTTCGACATTCTAACCACCTGAAGATTGTCGGAGCGTACAACGGCCAAAACGTTGTAATAAATATGGCGACAAAGATGAGGACAATAGTCCGAATAATGTAAATAGTGTAGTATAAAAAATTATGTTTTTTCGTTTAAAAAAAAAGTCTTTCAAGATTGGATCGAGATAAAAGAAAAAATGTCACCAGCGAAAACCAATAAAGAATGTAGACAGATGTTATTTAGTCAAACGTAAAAGTCCACTTGATATCAGCAATAGCCGGATTTAATAAAGAAAACAGGCAGGTTTATTTAATCAAACGTAACAATCCACTTGATGCTAACAATACCCGGATGTAATAAAGAAAGCAAAACTATAGGGCAGTTTACATGTCACAACCCCTCTGTCTATTGGTATATAGTTTTCCTGACGTAAGATCAGTATTTACCCCCTGACGTCACGGTATGTTATTTTTTTCTTTCACTTCCGTGCTGATAACGGCTATCTATGCAAATATCAAACCGAACGCATCAGTCTTTTCGAAAGCGTTTTCTACTTCCTGTTCATCGTACTTGAATATTTATAACCAGTACAAGAAAATATATATTAGGAGTTTATTTACTTGTGAGAAGGGATATTTTTATATTTCGTATTGCCAAGTTCTTTTTCGTGTGCCATGCGAATTATTTTCCACCCTGCAACGTCTTTCCTACAGACGAAACGTCAGTAAACTCTATCGCTATTTCCATGGTAAGTGTTCCTTAGTCCCACTAGTTCTAATCTTCACAGCTATGACCCTCCATGTCACACATTTTGTAGTGAACCACCCTCATTCATTTTGTATTCCATTGGTGAGACCTAAGTTCCATTCTAGCAGCTTCTTCCCAAGAAATGCTAATTTGTGGAACCGACTCGCGAAAGGATGCTTCCCTGATCACAACAATCTTAACCTGTTCAAGTCTAGGGTTAACCATTATCTTCCCCACATATCCCCAACCTATAAAATGTGTTTTTTTTACCTTGTTGCCCTTTACCTCGAGTGGCTCGTGAGACCTTGTACAGGGTGAACATTATTGTAAAAAAAAAAAAAAAAAAAAAAAAAAAAGTCCTTTCATGATGCAGGCGACTATGACTCTCCACGACTTCTTTTTTTGTTCTGTTTTAACCCTTTACTATTTCTCATTATCCTTGCTCTGCCATCCATTCTTGTTAAGTAGGTTAGTCACGGTTTTCCCATGTTTCTTTTTCCTTTTAATCTGCGCTGTTAGTGTTAGACTCTCCAGGCCTTCTTCAGCTTTCTGATTATAAGTATGTTTCCTTGTTCTTCCTATTTTTCTTAAGACTTCCTTGTTGCTCACATGCCCTCTCCATGGCATTCTTATTTTAAGGTTGAAATCTTTTCAAGACTTGCAAAAAAAATAAAATAAAATCGGACTCTTTGTCGCTGAAGTGGTAACATATTTTTTGCCGTGACCTTTGTTCGATTTCCAAACTAAGGTTAGAATTGTTAATACCTAATATTCAAAGCAGACAGAGAAACTCCCCACTTAACGAACTGATGCTAACAATACCCCGGATGTAATAAAGAAAGCAAGATAACGGCTATCTATGCAAATATCAAACCGCACGCATCATATTTATTTATATTAAAAGGAAAGAGAAACATGGGAAAACCGTGACTAACCTACTTAACAAGAATGGATGGCAGAGCAAGGATAATGAGAAATAGTAAAGGGTTAAAACAGAACAAAAAAAGAAGTCGTGGAGAGTCATAGTCGCCTGAATCATGAAAGGACTTTTTCTATGTTTCTCTTAGTTTCATTTTTCAAATTTTTGATTTGTGTCGGGCTAAACAGAATTAAATGTAAGAAGTTCAGAAAAAAACTTTTTTTACGCTGAATTTCTATGTATTATACGCATTTAGAAATGTTCAATTGAAAATATATATATATATATATATATATATATATATATATATATATATAATGTGTGTGTGTACTGTTGAGTCGATCAATCGGATAAGTCAAACTTTTATTGAATATTATAGGCTTTGTTATCCATTAAGCATTTTTGGGCAGAGGTTCTCCGAAAGAACGTTGTCCAGACTAAAAATTACATAAAACGTTTGATTTCTTTGTTTTCTGTGACTTGATCTATCATTAGAACGTCAAACCTATAAAAAGATATCGCAAGTAAATATTTGTAAAGGATATATGGTAGCCTGGTGTTGAGTCGTTTTTAGGAGTCGGAGTAAAAGAAGCAATTGGGGAGTAGACCAAACCACGTAATTACTACTACCACCAAAAGTGATATAACTATCTAATCTTGCCCCGTACTATAAGAATATATTCCACTTTTTCCCCATGGCCTTTTGCCAGACTAGACTAAATGTCGAAAATACTAATATCTGTAGAGTAAACATGAGCAAAGCATTTGTTTGATTTAGTGTAGTGACTTCGATGCTCACATAGTAGCTTCTGTTTTGCGACCTTGAAGCACGACATTATTTGATAAAGTTTTAAAAATGTCCTTGATAAAAGGTCACAGCGAAAGTTCAAAAGTACTTGTTAATGTTCTGATCTGTTAGAAGCTGTGAGGTCAATCGTAATAGCAAAGGAAAGGAGTTATGGTGAGTGAAGAATTATGGTAACAGTCATGAATCCTCGTGGAAAGCTCGGTCTGCGTCGGCCTGGGGGGTAATTTCAGAAGAATTTTTTTTTTCTTTCGCTTGTTGTCCGCAGTTTGACTTTATCCATATGCCGTTTCAGGCTCTGAAGCCATTCTCGCTCTCGGCTGAAAATTTTGATTGATGCGTTTGACTATCCACTGACGAGGCGTGAGTTAATAGTGACTTTAACCACATTTAACGATATTGTTTATGTTTAGTTTGACAGGCTAACAAAGATATCTTTTGTCGCCGGTTTTAAATTCCGTTTTTCTGATATGTTGAAAATGAGCGAAAGAATGTCTTTTCCTTTGCGATCCTTTTTCGCCAGACATTAGATATTTTTTATTACCTTGAGTCAGACACCGTATCGCCATAAACAGGCTGAAAATCAAAGCTTATCAAGAAAGGTCCCCTCTCAACACCTCATTGTTAATAATGCCTTTACTCCTAAGAAGTGTTACTGGGCATAGGGTTGAGTTTTTATTTCACAAACTTTTATAGTATAGTAGAATAACAATAAACTGGCATCGAGTATAAAAAGCTTTAGAGTTTGAGATTTGTATAAAAATGAAGCTAAGGAAAACTTAAACGATTAAAAAAACAACTACTCGACTTAAAACAATTCAATATTTGAAGGTACCTAATAAAAGAATATAATATTTATTTTTTTCTAAAGAAATTTTCCAAATCGCCTGGGACTGGGGCTTATTAACCCCCCCCTTCGAATCCCCCGCCAACGAGCTCCGTTCTGTGACTGACGATAAACAACATCCGCGTCCTGGGTAAGACCATAAACTACATCCAACAGCAAGGCCTCTGATCCGGAGGTTTTGAGGAGCGTGGAACCACTTCTTAATTGTTGGTGTTCCCAGGCCCACCCTGACCGGGGGGGGGGGGTTAGCACCTGTTAGGGTCCCAGCTATGGGTAAATAATTAAATCCTAAACTGAGGTCAAAACACTATAAAAGTGTAAAAATTAGTTTTAATACCAGAAATGCTTTGTAAAAAATTATTACCAGCCATAAATTAAAAAAAAAAAAAAAAAACTACCAACAATAAAACTATTGTCGGCATTAAATAACCCACCGAGGTTGATATGCCGTAAAACAAACCAAACCAAAACCTACAAGAGCTATCTCTTAATTGCTATTGTTCTCAGGTTCACCCTGATCTGGTGTGGTAGCACCTGTTAGGGTCCAAGCTATGGGCAAAATA
This sequence comes from Acanthosepion pharaonis, assembly GCA_903632075.3. NCBI lineage: Eukaryota > Metazoa > Mollusca > Cephalopoda > Sepiida > Sepiidae > Acanthosepion > Acanthosepion pharaonis. Next base: position 747,750 of record CAHIKZ030005093.1, on the reverse strand, counting down.
GTGAACCCCAAACACAAACAAAAGTCTATGAAAGTATAAAAAATGCATTTTTATAGTAAAAATACCAGCAATACAGTTTTATGTAAAATAATTACCAATAATACACATTTATAGTAAAATGACCAATACATATTATTAATAGAATGACCAACAATACATTTTATCTATAGTTAAAGGCATACAGTTGTGTTAAAAATATTTAAATTTCGGTATTAAATAACCAACAGATGTGTTGATATGTCGCTAAGCAAACCAATCAACGCCTAAGAGCTCAAACGGGAAACAGTAATTATTATAACTGGTTGAAGTTTTTACTTGTACGCTGTATTGAATATTGAGAAATAAGTCCAAATTTTTCTCTCAGTTTTTTGACTTCTCCACTTGTATCCGTCATCTAAGAGTACATGCGATAAAACCCACTTTGCAAAATTTGACTCGATGATCTAACATCATATTTTCTTTTAAGGGCGTTGTATAGTGTAAGAGATTTGTTCTGTTTCCGGTTGTATAGTGAAATGGACTCTTGTGTTGCTGGTGTTTATAAAGCCATGGCACTTGTGGTTTTTGTTACGTTTGTCTTACTGCTTCTTGAAATGTACATATCTAAATAAAGACTTGTAATACAGATATCCAGCAGCAGGTCTTCCTCTTCGAATTCCGTTGCAAAATACGGAATTAAAGAGCTACATATATCTGTGTGTACATCTAACCCAATTTTTGTAAGTGCAATGAGGTTGCTCTCTCCGGGGAAGGAATCACGAGTCACCAAATCTTCAGTGCATTTTTTTTTTGTCCGAAGATGACGCCACTGGATGGAAAAGTACACACAGATATTTTTGATGTATTAAAAATCTTAGAGATGTAGATCGTGACATCAATTTTAATCATTCTCACTTTTTATTTTACAAGCAAACGTTGCATACGTGTTATGATACTGTGCACAAAATTCCCATATTCTCTGATCTTGTCTTTTTCGAAATCTATTGTATCATCTAAAATGCATCTGAAACCCCTTTAAAAGTCTACTCGGTTCTATGTAGTGCTGAAGACATTTTCTTAGTATACCGGAATATTTCCAAGGATATGTTGTCCAAGAAACTTATTAATCTTTAATGACAAGATCAGCACATCCTTGTCACGACGAAGCAATCAAGCCTGATCTCCCACCAGTTAAACTAAGATAGCGATAAGTTATTTGTCCTCAATTCCTCCCCTGCGTAAATGTTTAAAATGTATATGTGGCAAGCCAATTTACAAAAAGAAAATGAAAAAAAAAAAAAGCTTCTGTGTCGAATACGTATATTTTTTTTATTTAAGTGGTTTTGGGGTGAAACCGATAAGACACAAGGGGTTACTGGGTGTTGAAAAATTAGAAACAGAGACATTAATAATGAAAAGAGAAAACACCAATCATATGGATAGTAGACAACGACTGAGATTGCGTTTAAAGTTTTGCAGTTTAAAGTTGGTTGCAAATCATGGAGCTGGAAAGGAGTTCCACAAGCGACAAGTGCGAGAAAAGAAGCTCTTAGCATCGAATTCACAGTTACATCTCGCCAGCTCAACTGTTAATTGATGAAATCTCAACGCCAATCTAGTATTGCGCTTAAATTCCAAAAGTTTAGGTCCCATGGCGTAGAGATTATCGGAACAATTACCATGAAAGTATTTATAGAAAAGACACAGAGGAAAGTTTATGGCGGTGGGAAAGTGACTGAAGTCAAGCAGCCAGATCAGGACCGATAATATTGCTGATTCTTTTTTGGATTTTATCAAGGGGCTCAAGATAAATAGCAGAGACACCGGACTATATGTGACAGCAAGTATGGACGAATGGTAGACTTATAGATATGGAAGATAAATTCTGGATAGAAAAATTGTCTCACACGACACGGTGAAACAACTTTCTTAGCAACTGATCTAGCAATGTATTCAATATAGTCTTTCCACTTCATGTCAGCTGAGGACGTTATCCCGAGAAGGATCAACATATCACATTCCTGGACGTTAGCATTAGTCATGCTAATGGAAGGCAAAGGGAGTCTCTTAGATGAGTAGTTTACTTTTTGGAGGCGTTAAAATTAACAAGCCATCTTTTGCTTCAATTAACAACGTACTTGGGGTCGTTTTAGACATGATCTGCCATGTATAGAAAATTCGAGAGCTCAACATGAAGATGTTTGGACAGACAAACTATTCGCAAATAGATATACAGGGTGCAATGGGTAAATTGTCGCCATATTATATTTTTAATTTCGCGCATGCGCGTTGTTTATTTTTGATTTTGTCGATTGCACAGTATAGTAGGGTCAGTTGGGCACCGTCTGTGAGAAAAAGAGCATCTGACGCAATTAACTCCGCCAGAAATTTGGAAATGGCATGCTGTACTGCGTAGCATTCGCACCGGAAGCTCCATTACGAATATTTGACAGTGTTTGGGTGTCAATCTGAGGACAATGCGGAGGATTCGGAAAGGGTTGGATTAGTCTAACGGTGATTACGAAAGGGTTTGGAGTGATCAATAGTGATGGTGAAGTTATACCTTCATTCATCTTCCCACAGGGTCTCAGACTCGACACGGAAGTCTACATAAAGTGCATTGAGGAGGTAAGGCCGCCCTGGATCAAGAGTGTGGTTGCTGGAAGACACGATGTCTGGTAACAGGACACTGCGCTATGCCACACAATAAAAACTCAGTCATGAATGTCAGATAATTTTTGCGACCACATCACCCTTATATCTTGCCACCTAACTCCCCAGACTTCAACCCCCCTTGATTATTATGTGTGGGGTGCAGTTGAGCAAGAGATCAAAAAAAAAAAAAAAAAAAAAAAACTCCTTGAAACACCAAAGATGAACTGAAGGCAAGGATTATGGCAGCATTCAACAACTTAAACAAAGAGACCGTCCAGAAGAGTTGCAGGAGATTCCGAGTGTTACCTGGAGGCCGTGGTTGAAACGAATGGTGATTTTATTGAATAAATTTACTCTTTAGTATTTCAAGATATTTTTGTGTAATTTTGGTAAATATATCTGTTAAAATGAGATGCCAGTGTTATTTCATTTATGCGTAATTTAAACGACAATTTATAAATCGCACGCGCGCGCACGCACACACTAATATATATATATATATATATATATGAACAGTATTGGGGAAATTGTAAGACAAAATGGAAAAGTTCGCTAGTGACGCGTTTCGTTCTTCAGGACTTCATCAGACTGAATTTGTTATGTTGGTGGGACTACACATGCAGTGATGTTTTCGCTTCTTGAATTCTTAAGATATGTTTCCTACTTGTTCTTTATTCTATTATCTTGTCGGATTCCTATCCATATCTGATCTACATATGATCTTCAACTCTATATACCCAAGTATAGGATTGGCGTAGAAGAAATAAAACTCCAATAGCCAAAAAGACTATTCTTAAAAGAGTGCTCAATACAGATAAGAGCAAATATTATTTATTCAAAAATTATAAGGTATGTTATAACATCACTACAAAAATAGCCTTTTCGCTTCAACAGTTCTGATGTCTTCTCAAGTGATGGTGTTGAATAAAGAGTTTATTCTTTATTTTACATTCAACACCATCACTTGAGAAGACAATAGAAGTGTTGAAACAAAATGGCTATTTTTGTAGTGATGTTATAACATGTTTGTTATAATTTTTGAATAAATAAATTATATATATTAGTGATTTTAACACTTCTTCAACAGAAACAAATATGTAATTCTAGGTGTCAAAGCTTCATGCTAATATAGTTCGATAAGCTTTGTTAGTGCTTTTACCGATTATGTAATATCTTAGATGACACTTAGATATTTCTTCTCCGGAGATTTGAATTGTTGGGCGACCTTTGTGGTATTTTGGCCGTCGTAATCCGATAATTATCTAAAAATAATAAAATAAAATAAAAAAAAGACGGCTAGGGAGAAGCTGGAAGAAAGTAAATTAAGTTTTTACTTTCTAAAAAGCGAATACATTAAGAAAATATAGAAACGTGTTGCATACCTTCTCTCCTATCCTGAAAAAGAAAAGAAGTGGATGCTAGAAAAGCTATATTCACTCATAAATCCGGCACGTCATATCGCAATAAGCTGTTTGGAGACATCTTATCTTAATGAAGTAAAGAGGCTGTGTCTCTTTACAGACGTGTCCACTGATTGGCAGTTAATGGTCACATGGCCTGCTAAGCGCTGTATATAATAATTGGGAAAGAGGAAAGTACGTTATCATGGCAGGACCAATATTTCCTTCTCTATCTCCGCTATAAATTATTCTTTTCAAGTTTATGGTAAACATTTTTTAAGAGATTTGCATACAAGTTCGAATAACACTGGAATTATAACAACGCTTTATTTTTAGATTTCACTGGAAATATATTTTACTGGAAATAGTAAATTTAATCATTTAGCTTTCAATTAAAGCTAAAATGAAATTTTCAAGAATGCTTTCTCATTTTAAAAATTAATTTTAAACTTGAGGTATCGAAAATTCAATGGAGGTCCCTACATTAATATATCCTATTTATAAAAGCAATTAAAAGCTTTCCTAATTAAGTAATGTCATAGTTTTATTGCTTTTTTAATTTTACAATTCAGAAGAGATTTTCACTGCCTATTTAATGTTATCCCGGTCTTTTTCCCCCTTCATTGCTTGCTTCCTTCCTTCCTTGAGAGTTTTATTTATAAAGAAATAAACATCAATTAGTGAGTGTCCTCTTATCGATTTCGTATGTTATTTATAAATTCGAATATTTTGAAGAGCCATCGATCTAATCAGTGCTTGCCTGAACGAGTTAAGGCTTTTTAACTTCAGAAGCAGAGTTCGTTTTCATTGTCGTCTATTTTCCGAATCGAATAAGACGAATAGTGTTGACATTAAGAAAAATTTTTGTTATAGGATAGTGTGTATATTGGAGTTACCCAAACAAGAGGGTAAGAATTAATAAACAATTACATATTTGCAGCGAAGACGGAAATAAACACCAAGACAGTCAATCATCAAATGACTAAAAAATGGTTTCTGAGTCGGAGGATTCGCGCATCCTACGGGTAATAAATGAATCCTTAGAAAATAAGTATTTAACATTTCTCAACCAATGGGTCGCGTTCCCGCCGACTGGAAAAAAAAACATGCTTCATGATCCCTTTGAAAAGTATATAAGCAAAGTCACCAGGCCAGACAAACCAGTAAGGAGATAGTTGCGACGACGCCACGGCTTAAAGGAAAATCTTTTACTCATTCAACAGTTTTCCTCATAAAGCTACGTGACATTCAACACTCTTCCTCACCAAGCTACGTGACACTTACACTTTCCTCATGACTTTCACCCTTACCTCTTTTTTCACACATACACGCGGAGAAATCATATTTCTTTTCATCTTAACGAACGACTACAAACAAGGAACTTTAACACAAAGTGAGAAAAATTTAGTTGTAAACCACGAAAATAAAAATATTTTATATTTTTATATTTAAAAAAACATTTATCGCCTTTTTCTTTGATGTGACTTTATTCAAATCCGCAATACATACAACTAACTAAATGATAAAAATACAAAAGGAGTGAATGTCGTGATTTTTTGTTTGTACGCCTTTGTGAAGTTCCGATAAAACATTGTGACAGACTCCAATTAGGAAACAGTTATCGGTTGGTTTAGTAGAATTATTAGCTATGCTCGTGTATACTCTGGTAATCTTCGGGTTTTGTATGTTATATACTACTCTGTGTTGTGTTGAATGCGATATTCAATGTTATACGGTTTCCCTAGAGAGGAACGTGACACACCCCAAGGCCTTGTGTAAGTAAAAACCGTCTGTTCTATTCTAATAGATTCTTTTGTTGTCTTTCTCGCCTGTTGAGCTCCCTTCCGATTTTTTGCTTCCCTGTCAACTGCAATCTTCAAAAAATGTAAATGCAACGTCGATTACCGTCTTCTGTCTTAAATTCTGTTCCTTTATTGTCCTTTTCCTCACCACTTCTCACTAAAGTCTTCTCCTGTTCTTCCTCGCATTCACTTGCATCTTAGTGGCTTTATCGCCTTGCTTGGAGTTAAAAGTTTTAAATTAGGATGAAATGTATTGGCAAGGCCATCTATTGGTCTTTCGCAGCTGTGGCAATCTCACAGTGAAGTTTGCAAATTGACTCTGCTTAGATAATTATTTTCAGTTTCAAAATGAACATTATCAATGTTTAACTTAGATGTCAAATTTGAGAAAATCTAAAAATAAAAATAAAATAAAATAAAATAATAAGCAGATGATCTCTTATCAGCCAATCAAATACTACAGAAATCGACGAATCACAAAATGGAAACACCTTAGTTTCATGGATTATCAATTTTCATTTATCGAATATAAGTATGCCATAACAAAACTGATTAACAAAGCAGATATCACTTACGCACTGATCCAGATCGTGAATAAGCTCAATCGTGTTCCTTTCACAAAGGGTCATCACACAAAATTTCTAGACCTATTTCTCACATTCTGTCCTGAAATATTATCCTGTGATGACGTCTTTCGCTCACTGCACCTGTGAGGACATCCAAGGTCGGCTGTCTCTGCATATACACCTGACTCGCTATGTGCAGCTACTCATTCACTGGTCACCTACCTACTCCTCTGACTGCTGGACCCCTTTTTTCTTGACTTCCTGCCTCTCTCTGTTTATATGGATAATAGCTGGGGTTCAATTCTGGAACAAGAGATCACCCATTCAGCTTTTTGATGGTCAGCTTCTTCAAAGGACTACTTTTATGATTATCTAAACTCATTAACAACATTTTATGTTTGCCAATTCAAAGGCAGTTGGAGACAAAAAAACCCCAAAACACTGATACTTAGATCGACTCAAAGATAGATTGGAGACGAGTTTCTTGACAGCTTTGGGTGCTTAAGTTGGCTCAAAGGAAAAGGAATCTATCTACTTATCTCTTAATGATGCGTGACAGTCGTATTGTTACAATCCGCCGAAGTGTTACCTCCCTTCAGTACTTGAGAACATTCATTGATCAATTTTGAAGTTGATGCCTAACCGAAGGCATCGCATGATGTCCCATTTCTAAGGACGAACTTTCGGTCCACCAAAGCTGACTGGAATAACTTTAGATCTTATATTGCAGAAGTTCACCTTTCAGCATTGTTTAAAAAAATGGCGCTCTTATTTCTGAATGGATATTTTCTGGAATCGAAAATTTTATTCCACATGAAAGAAAATACCAACAAAAACCAAATAGACAGTCTTGGTTCAACCCAGAATGTGCTACAGCTATAATAAACTGTAACCACTACTATCATCTTTACCACAGAGAGAACGGCGGAATAGGGTCCTTCCTGCATTCTGAACTACCCACAATGATTGCGTTCTAAAAGATGCAAACAGTAGTAATGCACAATCAATCCAAGCCAAAGTTGGAAATCAAAGACTTGGTTCCTTTAAATTCTGAAAGATTTCAAACAAAATTCTCAATATAGCCAAGACGTCATTGCCTACTATTATAAATGGCCGTTAGATTATTTCATTACCGACAGTTAAGGCAAGGCTCGTTGTAAGGATTTTTGCCTCTAATTCCACGATAGACGATAAGGACTACTACCTACCTGACTTCTTCTCAAAGAGCTCAAAAAATTATAATATCTCTATCGCGTCACGGGAATTTTCTAGATTTACCAAAAAGCCTTGATTAAGGTTACAGGTCCGGACAAAATCCCCATGGTTGTTCTTAACAACATTAGTCCAGAGTTATATCCAATTTTGGCAAAATTGTTCAACCGCTCCTAAAAGGAGAAATGCTTCCCAAGTCTCTGGAAGATGCCATGATTATTTTATGTTTTAAAGAATGCAGGTGAGCACTCATCCTTGTAGTGATATCGACCCATTAGCCTTCTTCGTGTCATTAACAAATTCTTTGAGTCTATTATTAACAAGGGGTTTGTTGGTCACCTCAGCATGAACAACCTCCTGAGCGACAAACAGTATGGGTTTTGCTCTGATAGGTACACTGCTGATGTCCTAAATATCATTTCTCAAAGAATCAGTGAGGCACTACAGATTTAGTGAGACACTACACGATAAATCCATCCCGAGTACGACCGTCTTCTATATAATAAACGTGAATTTTAGTGTGTCACGGTGTCAAACTTTTCAACTTCTATTCCTAGAGGCCCTTGCCTAACATATCATGCCATTTTGGAATGAGGCCGACTCTGTGAATAAATGAAAAACATTCTGGTTCGGATCCGGACCCGCAATTCTGAAATTTTGCATTCCCAAGTTTTCATTACTGCGATTGTTTTCAGCAATTTTTTACGTGATTTTTGGCGATATTTTTTTTGTGTGTGTGTGTGTGAAAATAATCTTTTATAACTTGGAAATAAATTTAGGAATAATCGAAATTAATTGGGAAAGTTACTCATGAAACAAAAATAATTGTTTGTACGAAAAGTAAGGACCTACGTACATCAAATTGTTTTTAAATTAAAATGGCGACAGAAGAATTATCGTTGAACTTTTAAAAGGTCAGCTTAAATATTCATGCAATACTTAAATGCAACGATCAATTTTGAGTTCTTCTGTAGTTTATTGTTGTTTATCGCATCTACTCCCCACCTCCTTATTGTGATGAAGGCCCAATCACGAGCGGCACTTAAGCTAGTAGATATATAAATAGGGTCTGACATGGGGAGTTGCTGCACAAACACGCCATTTATGGAATGTCTGGAAGGGTTTCTACTTTATACTAATGATCTGCCGAGGAATAGATCTTCAGTGGATATATATGCAGATGATATAACAATTTCTAGGTGCACATCAAACAATCTAGATGACAAGAGCCTGGCAGCTGATCTCTCCTCTGATCTAGCTCTAACAGTTCAATGGCTTGTAACATTCAACACCTCCAAAACCAAAACTAGTAACGTGTCATCATCCCCGAATAGATCCTGAATTTTGGTATATTATGATGAACGGCGGTTCTCTTAGGGAGGTCCCTTACTTTGAAACTCTGGTTCACCCCTGCGATCTATCGATAAAGATGGTGAAAAAATGGGCGGTTCCCTGTACGGCTCCAGTAAGTAGCTGACTCCTCCTGATATGCTTTATCTTTACAAGAGCCAGATACAATCCCTTTTCCCCCCACCACACGCTGCTACTCTATCGCTATTTCCATGGAAAATGTTCTGGCGAGCTAACATTCATTGTTTCCATCAGTTTAGACTTTTACAGCTGAGATTCATCATGTCACGTACACTGAAACAAATCCTCCCCATGACCTTCGAATTCCATTCTCAAAAAGGAACTTCCTCTCGGACAGCTTCTTCCCAAAAACAGTTACTTTGAGGAACAGACACCCGAGAAGATGTTTTCTCGATCACTATAATCTTAACCTCTTCAAATCGCTGGTTAATATTCCTATATATCCTCTTAATCTACACTTCTTACTTCCGCCTCTTACGCTCATACAACAACCTTATTTCGTAACCCTCTGCCCTGAATGGCTCTTGGGCCTTATATAGGGGCATTAGAAATTTTAGAACCAGGGTTAAGTTTAACTAATTAACTTTAAAGAATCGCTGTGTATCCTTCAAACAAATTCCCTGGTTAGTATTAGGTTGGAAAGAAAGTTCTGTCACCTTTTGAAAATGGAAAAGAAACAAATACCACTTTGGGCTTAATTGATCTATTTAATGAAGATATTTCCCCTCCTCATCGATATCTATTTGGCAAATTGTTGACCCTTCGGGTTTTGATGCAAAGAAACAACTAATATCAGTCTTAACCACATCACAATTAATAAACTGCATTCGCTCTAAAAATATTGCAATAATGAAAAGATAATAGTCACATGGGGCATGATCAGGAGATTAAGGTGGATGAAGCACAACTTCCATATTTATTGACATAATCCTTTTCCGAATGACATGGGCAAGGATGTGATCTTTAATTATCGTGTAATAGTAACATACCTTCATGATTGACGAATGGTCAGCAATTTTTCTGTAAATATTTGTGCAACGCTTCCAGATGACAATACTTCTCTGCATTAACGGAATCGTTTTTGGTTTTGCACTTGATGACATACGATACTATTCATATTACACCAAACACTGTTCATAACTTTTTTCATGTATAATCTTGGTTTAGAGTTTGTTTTTTTTGTTTTTGTTTTTTTTTTCATTCAGTGAGTTCTAATCATTGTCGTTTTCCTTGTATATAATTATAGAGAACCCGCTTCACATCATTGTTGATGATTCTGCCCAGGAAAATTTCGGTAGCAAGTCTGCTCTTCTCAGCGGCAATCAAAAAGAAACTCTGATTGACCTGAGAAACGTTCCGATGATGAGACCCATTGGCTATAAATTTAGACAACATTTTTCTAAGTTCATAAATATATTTAGTGATCGAAGTGTGATTTGTATTGAACTACTTGTCGAATTTTCGTACAGTTGGCTTAAATCTTTACTCAACTACGGTTTAAAGAAAAAAACGTGATCGTCCAGGTCGAAAGGAATCTTTGGGGCGGGAGTGGGGGTAGGAATTTGTCGTTCGAAACTGTCGAAACCATCACTGACAGATCCAGACATGGAAGAACGAATATTTCTTGCCGCTTCCTCTCTTCAAGAGCTCTCTTTGAATTCATGCAACATAAAGTTTCTGATATAATTTTGACCTGAATTAACTTTCAAAGGTTAAATTCGATACAAAATTTAATCATTGAGATATTAAGTCATCTGCAAAGAAAGAAAAATTACTGAAAATGTCACATCAAAGTAATCCTACCAGAATTGCGAGAGATTTTTCTTTCCAACTTAAAGAGACAGTTGAAATTTCTTGGGCAAACAATGAGGAAAGGGGCTTGGAAAATTTTGACACTCACAGGACATATTGAAAGGAAGAGATGACAAGTGCATAACCTACCTAAATGGCAAAACAATATTTAGGAGAGATAAGAAAACAAAATTTACTAAGAGCTACAAAGTACAGGAAATTGTGGAGAGCCATGATCGTCGAAGTCCTAAAGGGACACAGCACAAAGGCATAGTTAAAAAATAACTTTGCAAATATTATTCTTTTAGTGAATTAAAGCCCCATTGAGTACTCCATAATTTGACCTTTTACCAGACTCTGCTTTGTAAATTCCAGCGGACCAAAAATGAGAGGTTTCATTGAGTAGTAGTGGCTATCAAGCTAGATTTTCAGTCTTTTATTGCCCTTGTGAATTAGATCCTCCTTGGGTGCTCCATATACGTGGCGTTGTACCAAAACAAGACTTCGTAAATAATGATACAAAGGATAAAATTTCTAATCTCTCGTATGGTAACACGAAGTTTTGCGACTAAGCTAGATGGTAGGAACTGAAGTCACACGATAAACTCAAGATTGGATTTTCACCTGAATCCTTTCAAGGTCACAATGTTGAATTCAATTTCAGATTAAGCTAATTCTTTATATGTTTTCGCAATATTTTCCAAAATTTAATTTAATAGCAGCACTTTATATATTCATTGAAATTTACTCCTTCAATGAATTCGCTTATGAATATTTAAATACAATGAACGAAGTAGATACGCTGCTTCGACAGACGATTATTAGATTTAAATGCTCCTGCATTCGGTGAATAAGTGCTTATTAAAAATCCACTTTAAAAGAAGATTTGAGAAAGAAACTCAATTATTCTGGGAGCTGCAAACGTTTCAAACCAGATGTTGTAATTATAGCCGTCATTGAAACAATTATATCTATAACATAAAATGCATGAACCAAAAAAAAAGGCAACATCTTGATTGACGATGCCGATTTAAACTTGGATACAGCATGTAAATGCTTGATGATAGTAGGTATTTTGATAAAACTTACAAAGTTTTCGGCCATCTTGTGACGTAGTGACATGGATACTGATGCGCCCTCTGGTAGAGAGAGATGGGATGAGAATTTATTAGCTTCATATTTCAAAATTTTTTGTTAGGTGACATCATGTGAAGTTTTGTTACAGAAGGTTTTTCATGGACAAAAAACAATAATACTTTTTATTTTTTATACATTAATTCACTCAGTTTTTGTTAAGTTAGACGCAGTGTAACAAGTCACTTACAATAGCTCATATCCCTGTGAGGGTATATATGTTGTTTTGGAAGGTTTATTTACTTTTTATAAATACAAATTCTATCCTTCTTGTGTGACAGTTTGTAGCTCGCGATACATTGGAAGAGAGAGAGAGACAGACCATCTCTTGTTCTTCGTAACAGACAGTCTTCCTGATTAGTTACTTGGTGGTTAATGGAGTGGATCAGCCTGTCCCGCTTTCTGGTGAAAGGGTAGAGAGAACTGACAAAAGTTATTTTTTCATGGCTTTATATTGAGATTGGCAAGCGAGTGGGGCTAAGATTGTCCTTTGATTTCTACTGGTTCTTGGATATTTTGTCTCGCTTATCCAAGTGACCGTTTTCCGAAACGAGGTCATCTGATTGAACTACCCATAAGAATGTTGGTGTTAATGTTAATGAAGCGTGAAGGAGATAAGTAGGTGACACTTTTCAAGGGATTTAATTTTTTTAATTCTATTCATTAAAATTTTACATTATATATATATAATACCATAAATTATATTTTATCCTATATATATATAATACCATAAATTATATTTTATCCTATATATATATATATATATAATACCATAAATTATATTTTATCCTATATATATATATATATATATATATATATAATACCATAAATTATATTTTATCCTATATATATATATATAATACCATAAATTATATTTTATCCTATATATATATATATATATATAATACCATAAATTATATTTTATCCTATATATATATATATATATATATATATAATACCATAAATTATATTTTATCCTATATATATATAATACCATAAATTATATTTTATCCTATATATATATAATACCATAAATTATATTTTATCATATATATATATATATAATACCATAAATTATATTTTATCATATATATATATATATATACCATAAATTATATTTTATCATATATATATATATATAATACCATAAATTATATTTTATATATATATATATAATACCATAAATTATATTTTATCCTATATATATATATATATAGTACCATAAATTATATTTTATCCTATATATATATATATATATATATATATATATAATACATAAATTATATTTTATCCTATATATATATATATATATATATATATATATATAATACCATAAATTATATTTTATCCTATATATATATATATATATATATATATATATATACCATAAATTATATTTTATCCTATATATATATATATATATATATATAATACCATAAATTATATTTTATCCTATATATATATATATATATATATATATATATATATATGATACCATAAATTATATTTTATCCTATATATATGATAAAATATAATTTATGGTATTATATATTATACACACACACACACACACACACACACACACACACACAAATGTTCACCCTACCTCATGGTAGATGGATAATAAGGAGTTTGTTGTATGAGTGGTAAGTGTAAGAGCTAAGTGGTGCTGTTAATGAGGCTATGAGAGAAAGATAACGATTAACTCTAGACTTGAAAAGATTAAGATTGTAACGGTCGGGAAAACACCCTCTCGGGAGTCCGTTTCGCACGCTAACGGTTCGTGCGGAGCTGTTGTAGAACCTCCTTATTAATGGAATACTAAGGGAATGGCTATAGATCACTTCAGTGTATCGTGGCATGGGGTTTCTTATCTGTATGGATGAGAGTTGATGGGACCAGGGAGCGAAACGTGCCGGAATATTTTCCATGGAAATAGCGATAGTGTAGCGAAAGGCATGTGACGTTTCTTTTGTGGGGGGGAAGGGGTTGTAGGGAGGCCAGTGGTGCTGGAGCATTTGTGAATAATAAACTTAGTGAATTATTCTTTACATATATATTAACTTACTACAAGGCTCGAGAACTGCTTAAATGTCGAGGGTTATTGTGAAAATGGTAATGATGAATGAAGGAAAGAGGAGGCGATAGGAGGTGTTGATCATAAAGCGGATAATTAACGATTAACCCTTGACTTGAAGTGGTTAACATTATAATGTTCAAAGAACCTCTCGACATGGGATTTTGTTTCGCAAAATGGCAGTTCATGCGGAAAATAGGTGAGTGGAAGTTCCTCATTTACAAATGGAATACGGGGGAAATAAGGCTGATTCGACTCTGAAAGTAACATGGCTTGTCTTAGCTATAAGGGTCTGAACTGGTGGAACTAAAGGTATTTGCCTGAACCTTTGCCATAGACATAGCGGTAGTCATAGACATGCGACATTGTGTCTGTGTGAAAGTGACTGTAGACTGGAAAACAAATCATCTCCACAAGGCCGCATAAACGATTTTAAGATCAATCAGTGCTAGAGAATGAGGATTGACTAGCGCCAGCCTAGATATGGCAGCAGTAATCTCTTCAATCTAATCTTCCACGTGAGGAGCGACATAATTAATAAGCTTATTTTTGTACAGGTTCACAATATTATTTACATGCGGTATATTGTCCTCATCTTTGTTGTTGGTATCATAACGTTTCGGTCGTTGAGCTTTCCGACCCTCATAAGGTGTATGCCGATCTGGGTAACATACAGGGAAATTCGAGCTGAACCCTTCATTTAATTTACCGTATATCATTTAGTTCTTGTTTTAGTACTACCAGTTAAGTCTAAGGCTGCAAGTTTTCCACGCAAAATTGTCCCACGGGACAATAGCGTTGGATATTGAATTTGGTGATATAGCAATTGTGAGTTCAATCCCTGGACCGAGTAGTATTTCCAGTGGGAATGGGGGCGAGCAATGACAGAAATTCAGTCAGAAACTAGGTTCGCAATCTGGTGTCCCGACTACTTCTATATGCCACTAGATTGGCATTTAGGTCCCACCTTTTACTGTATAATTAGTTATATGTAACCGTCACTTCTACTCCAAAAGTATCTTTTCTCGCACTTCCCGCCCGTGGAAATCTCTTCCATTTACGCGCTTCTCTGAAATCTAGTCTTCAAAATTTTAAATGCAACGTCAATCGCCATCTTTTGTTTTCTTGAATCCCGTTTATCTCTTATTTTTTCCTTACCCCACCCCTATACCTAGTTTTTCTCTCACTTTTACTCTCCCTTGCGTACCAGTGACATTCCCGCCTCGCTTTAGGTGAAATGATTAAAAAAATAGTGTACCTAGCTCGGATCGAACTCACTACATTGGCATTTGTTAAAAAATATCATCATATTTAGCAATTGCTCTACAAGAGGCGGCCACTCTTTATGTGGACCGAAAATGATCGAACACTTAGTGATAGTAAACAACCACTCAACATGTTACAAACTGGGAAACTTGTTATGACATGAACGCTGTCATATTTGTTATATATCATGCTCATTGGAGGCGTGTGTTGGTTTAAAATATTTCAATTTATATCTTACTAAAAACAAGACGTGAGCCTCAGACTTTTCACACACCAACGACTGTTATGTCTGTGTGGGTAGAAAAGTCCTTTTGCTCAAGAGTTATAAATATCAATCATGTAACTACTTTGAAAATATACAGCTTATCCTCACTTAGATACTAGGACAAAATCGTTACACCAAATTTAACATAGCGTCTGCGTGAAATTCGCACTAACAATTTGGGCCTAGCCTTTTTGGAATGTTTCGTAGGTTGATATATAAATATATCAATGCATGTTTCATTTAACAATATAGACATAAAAAATTTCAAAACAACGACAAACTCGTGTATACGTCATATGTGACATCATGAGCTGCGACGCGATTTTCGCTTCCGCGTCTCGTTTACTCGTATTCATGCAACAAAAACAGACTATCATTATTGTTTCGTCCGTGTGTTGTTTGATATATTGAAATTTAATTGTCATCTTTGATAATGGCTTATGTAAGCCGAAAGCTTAGATAGGATTTAAACATGTATCATATGGTGATTTCCTTTCGTCTTTCAAAGATAATGTTATTAAGCTTATTAGACAATATGAAAGGAACTTAAAATAAATAGACAAGTTTTGTCTATATTATTTAATGAAACATGCATTGATGAAGAATTGCTGCCTAAATACACACACACACACACACACATATATATATATATATATATATATATATATATATATATATATATATATATATATATATATATTACAATAAACAATTTACAAATACATGAATTATTCATACAAAACTAATGCAAAGGTTAATGATTTAAATGGCAAGACATCCATCTTGCAAACGATTCAAATAGTACACAAAAAAAACTCTAAATCCGTTATGCATGAGTTGATCCTTGTTTATATAAATTTCTGCCGTATTAGTTGTTATTTTTTACTACAAGCTTTCGTCTGTTCCTACAGACATCGTCAGGTATATAATAGATGTTGTTCTTGGTTTTTCTCTTAGTAATAAGGGACATCGAAAATATATGTGTATTGTATCCGAAATGCTATTAAAAATGAGTTATTGGTTTTTGAACGCGCCAAAGCAACGCTGAGTTTGATTTTGAATTTTTTTAAAATGTCTGCGTCTATACCAATTATGGTAATGAACAAATGTTTTTACTGGTAAATTTTTTACTGTCAAAGTGGCATTAACTATATTGTTCAATAATTACAGTAATGTCGCACTTATTAACCAAAAGTCGCACATGGATCAGATATTTAAATTACAATAAACGTGCAATCAATTTACAAATACATGAATTTTTTGTCTTGCCATTTAAATCATTAACCTTTGCATTAGTTTTGTATGAATAATTCATATATTCATATATATATATATATATATATATATATATATATATATATATTCAATCACACATGTTTCAATAGTGAGTCTTATCGGTTCGATAAGGTCAAATTCGCGGCTGATCTCAAGTGACCTAAAATCTGCTGTTAACTGGGACAGGCAATGGCTTAATTTTAACGTCTCCAAAACAAAACTGCTATCTATTAATCAGCTGAGAGACCATTTTCTGCTTTGCATTGATTCCGTTTCTAGGTCTGGTGTTAGGAGAGTCGGTTCATTACCTGTACCTGTACCTACCTGTAACGTCATTCACCCGAGGTGGGTTGAGCCAGCTCCAATATTGGAGTTTCATGGGAATTTGGAATTCACAAGTGGTCCCCAACCGAATGTATAGCACATGAGATTTGATTATAGTCATGAAAGTTTCGTGCAGGACCATCCACACTTTTTGAAGGGTCGAATACAGAGACCTGGTGCACTACGTGCCACAGGGTGCCCAAACGACCCTCCGCAGGTTTTGAATTCAGAGTTTTTCCTTCTCCTAGACCAGTTGCCATCCAAGGCTATAGAACCCAGTCTGTCCTGCTATTTACCCATAGTTGGAGGGAGAAGAAGAGGGTTCACACCTTTCCCAAGGATATTAACACGTAAGTGAATGTAATGGCTTCGAGTGGAATTCGAACTCGGCTTTCCGATTCCTCAATCCAAGCCGCTATCCATTACTGCAACGTGCCTCCTCTCGCCACCGTGTCTCCTCGGTTCACTGTGTTGTATTAGACAATTTTTCTATCCAGAATCTATCTTACCTATTTATAAGTTTACCATTCGTCCATGCTTCGAATAATGCTACCACATACGGTTTCGTGTTCTTGATATATATTGATAAAATCGAATGAAGAACCTTCTGTTATTGGTCCTGATCTGGCATCCCGGCTTCAGTCACTTTCCTACCCGCTGTAATTTAGCTTCCCTTTGCCTTTTCTATAAATACTTCCATTGTAATTGTTCTGATGAACTTTTGTTTTTGTTTGTTTTTGTTTTGTTTTTGTTTTGTTTTTGTTTTGTTTTTGTTTTGTTTTGTTTTTGTTTTGTTTTGTTTTTGTTTGTTTTGTTTTTGTTTGTTTTTGTTTTTGTTTTTTTTTTTTTTTTTTTCACTTAGACTATAAATATAAGCCCAGTACTAAATTGGTAACAAGATGCCGTCATTTTAAAACTGAATTGGCTAAATGTAACCGCAAGTTCTTTGCTAACAGTTTTCTTTCTCTCACTTCTCGCTTCTGGAAGTCTCTTCCATTTTCTTGCTTTCAAAGAAAAAGAAGAGAAGAGGTGGATCCACACTTTTTCCTGTCTTTTGAAGAAGTAAGAGATGTTATCTTTTTAGACTAAGAAAGAAAAATGTCGTTTGAGAGAAGAGAAATTCTCTGTCTGCTGATCACTTCGGGAATGATTTAGTTGCACTCAACAAGCAAAGTTATGAAGTTATTATTGTTGTTACTAATAAATACAAAATTTGAGAATATACAATCTTGAATGGTTGCCATTATATTTAAGACATGAAAAGAGTTATTTTTTTATTATATACGTGCAAATACCTAATGGGTAAATAGGACTGACCAGGTTCTATAGATTTGGATGGCAACTGGTCTACCGCAGAAAGAAATGGCAACCTACTGCGAGAAAAAAATCTGCCTCGTCAATCATGTATCGAAAGATACATGATCGCCTAAGCGTGTATCCCGCATGGCACATAACTGAAGCTAAAATACCAGCAGGACCAGTGTATTCCTTTAAAGGAATTCATGGACTTAATTCTGAATACATTGTTTCTTATTAGGGTTCGACCCTATTTTAGTCGATACTCATGTTTGAGTCAAGGTCTCTTGATTTTTTTTTTTTTTTGCTTTTTTAACATGAGGAATTACGTCTACCGACCTTCTAGTGACTTATTGGAAGGGGTAATATGTTCAAAACCTGCCGGAGAGCCCATTTTTTTTTATTATTAAGTCTCTCGAATTTATACTGTTTATTTTCTTTTTGTTTTTTTTATTTTTTTAAAGGGTCTTCCCATGGATAACTTCTAAAAAAAAAAAAAAAATTCTACGTCTTCAGATGAATATCCACTAAAACTGCATATACAATTATATAACATTTCAAGGGTATTTGGGTGGACGTAACGAACGACCTGAATTCGAGCTCTGCCTTCCGATTTCACTTTCCGAGTTTCTAACCTCTACGCTACCTATATTTGGGTACATGTAACCACAGCTGACCTTCATTGCCAAGAAATAGCGAAAAGTAAAAACAACATAAATAAATCTCGTAAAAAGCTTCTAATTTCGGAAAGTGTGCCACTGTTTCGAATGAGAGTTTCTGCCCACAATTGGTAAAATAATCAGCGGACATTTTAGTCCATTCCAATTCCCGATTCAAAGTTCTCAACAGTTAACATTTCCACGTAATCAAATCACTGGAAACAGTTGCCAAGTTGCATAACATTTAAAATCTTAAAAAGAAATCATATCAACATTCTTATTTATTTTTTAGCGGGATCCGACGTTCTTTTAACAAATAATGGAAAAATTTCACAATCTCCTTTAAAAGATCGTAGTATATAAGCATTAAAATTCAATATTAAAATCTGTGTAGTATATAAGCATTAAAATTCAAAACAAAAAAAAATACATTTACTACCGTATAAAAATCAAAATCAAAAGTCTTTTAGAGAAGAAACCAGTATTTAACAAGTGTCATATACAAATAGAATCAATTATTTTCTCGGGAGCTGTCATCAGCATGGCTGATGTTAAACTCCAGGAGAACAATACTTTGCGCCTTCTTGGCCTCACGTGAGATGAAGTGGATGGACTATATTGAATCAACTGCAAAATCTACGGCTAAGAAAGTTGGTTCATTATGTCGGGCTAAAATTTTAACTTTGTTAGAATCCATCTTGACATTATTCGCGTCAGAATCCATCATGCACTTTTATAAATCGGCCATTCGTCTGTACATTAAATACTGATGCCATGTCTGGTCTGGTCTGGTCTGGTCTGGTCTGGTCTAGTACTCTTACTGTCTATCTCAGGATTTTTAACAAATTTCAAAGAAGAATCTGCAATATTATTGGTCCTGACCTGGTATCTCGACTTCAGTCACTTTCCCACTGACGTGATGTGGCTTTCCTCTTTTTTTTTTCTACAAATATTTTCATAATTGTTCTGATGAGCTGTTCACCTTGGTGCGTCGGCTGCATCAATTTAAGCATGCTACTAGATTGACAACTACATTTTACTGTGGAACTATCTAGATACAATCGTCTATTCTATTCTAACCGTTACTTTTCTCGCACTTCCTGAAGTAGGGGCGATAGTGGACAACCCTGACGAACCGACCTAGACAGCGCAAAGGTGCCCGACAGCTTCCCGTTCACCTGTACCACAGCACTGGGGGAACGATACAGAAGGCTAATCCAGTAGCAGAAGCCGGGTTC
Organism: Acanthosepion pharaonis; assembly: GCA_903632075.3. Lineage (NCBI taxonomy): Eukaryota > Metazoa > Mollusca > Cephalopoda > Sepiida > Sepiidae > Acanthosepion > Acanthosepion pharaonis. The sequence goes on along the minus strand of CAHIKZ030005093.1, from coordinate 727,440 downwards.
GAATCCGGCGGCCTGCAGGACAGCAGCAAGGTAGCGATGGTCAACCCTATCAAATGCCTGATCAAATTGACCAGCGCGGCCTCATCGTCGTCTTTTACACACACTATGATCGTGCGGATCAGATGCAGGTTGCTCTGAATTGTTCGGCCCCTCACAGCGCAAGTCTGCTCAGGACCCAACAGAGACTCGGCAACTGACTGCAAACGCTCCTGCAGGATCTTGGCCAAAATCTTTAACCCTGTGTTTAGCAGAGTTATGGGCCTATAATAATCTAATTCCCACTTAACACCCTCGGACTTTTTCAACAGCGTGATCACACGCCTGGTGAACCGGTCAGGGACGCCCCCCCCCCACCTGCCTCAACCAGTTGTTGAACACAACCGTCAAAATCGAGACAAAGATGTGCGTCAGCCTCAAGTACAATTCATAGGGCAAACCACCCAGACCGAATGAATTGCCTCTGCCGACCTTGTTCAATGCTGCGTAGACTTCGCCCACCGTCATCTCTCCCTCGGAGCTAGTCGTTTCAGTCGGCGAGAGCCGAGGAAAGTCTGCTGCGAAACTCCTCATCATGGAGACCAGGCCCCTTGGTAAACCGGCTCTCGAAACGCCACGCACATGTCGTCAGTGGCCAGAAGAGTATTCCTCTCCGAGGTTTTGACTTCACGAATGTGCCGACCGGAACCTCGACGGATCTCTTCCTTGCGCCCATGTTCACCGCTTCGGAAGACATCTTGCTTAACTTATGTCTAATTACCTGGCTCATTTAACGCTCGCTAGTCAAACGCTCCGGGGCTTCCCTAGCTAAGGCTATCTCTAGGGGATCCCCCCAGCCACCGCCCGGGAAAAACTAGCCTTAAGCGTCTTCACCTTGTTAGCTCTATCTAAGACGAGCTGTTTGCTGAAATCAGTGGTGAAGGACCTAATCCTATTGTCCCTGCCACCACCTATTCCCGAAAACCGCTCCCGCTGCACTAAGCTAGTTAGCTGCTCCTGGAAGTCCCGCCTGTCCAGTAAAGACAGATTGAACTTCTAGCACTCAGCCATTCAAGGCCTACAATCTAACGACATCCGGGCACAAACGAATTTGTGGTTCAAATAGCCTACCCAGTAGAACGTAGGGCAATCTAACAAGTCTACGTCGGCTCCTCTAACTAACATTCTATCCAGGTAGCTAACCACCCGAGTAGAAGGCCAATTATGAGCCTACGTTCATATCTTCCCACACCCGTGGTGATCGACCCGGTATCTATAGACGAGACCAAACACTTCGGTCAGATCAACCAAGCTACGATCGCCACTTCTCCCGCTAGCTCTCGCCCCCTATCTAACTTGGGGTCCAGGATGGCATTCCAACCCCCATTAAGACTAGGCGCATTGATTCCACCAGGAACGACCCCAACCGCCGAAAAAATGAGACCCCCTCCTCCTGGTCGTTGGGCGCATAAACCGCAACGACTCGGAACGAACCACTTTTCACGGCAATATCGGCCACGATCAACCGGCCCTCGGCATCCTCATAAACAAGGTTCACCCTCGCATCCAGGCTACGTCTAACCAGCAAAGAAATTCCTCTGGTATGTCGCTCCTCATATGCTGAATAATCAACAAAATCGCTACACAACACACACGCATCGACGCTGCAAACAAAATGGGTCTCTTCGATCGCGGCGACGTCCACTCCGAAAGACAAGAGATCGCGGAGCAGGCGGGCAGCCTTACCCCGATCCCTCAAGCCTTTCGCATTTCAGACTTGCTAACTTGATAGACATCTCTTAGGCCTGAAAAACAGAAAAGTAAGAAAAAACCTACTCAAATACCAGACGGAAATCTGCAGCTGAAAGGACATCGAAGGATTGTCCAAGGCTTCCAGTTGCGATTTCGGTCGTAATTCGATCATCCCTGACAATACCGCCGATGTCCGTGGAATATATCAGTTTTAGCGTTCTATATAACGAGGGATGGAGAATAACTGGGTCCCTCCCAGCACAAAATTTTTCCAATTTTCGAAGTTCTGGTGTTCAAAGTTCGACTATTCGAACTTTGGGAAAGGCTTCTCTAGCCTCAGGGAGGGAGCTAAAAGAGCATTTCCATATGTTCCGGATCCAGGTAATCACCCCAGAGGCTTTGGGAAAATTCCTCGTATCCTCCACAGACTTACCATCAATGGTAGTCACTTTAAATAAAGGACGTAACATAACGTTTTTTTTTTTTTTTTTTTTTTTTTTTTGAGATGACAGATCTCGTTCCAAAGCTTGCCTGTCTATCCGACACGATTTTTCACCACTTGGGAATGATTTTTTCTTTTGAGAGGTGTTACGGCAAGGAGGGGTGTTGAGAGAAGGTGTGTTGAGAAAAGGGGGTGGGATTTGTGGCGGCGTGCTCTGATGAGGGGTATTTTGAAGGGGTGTATGAGGCTGATGTGTGCTTGGGGGTTCATAGAAGATTTATAAGGGGAATATGGAGGGCTTGCGAGAGATACTACTTTTTCTTCTATTCTGGATGGAGAGCTTTCTCCGCCCTTCGACCACCGCGTTTCTTCTTTTGTTGTTGTTCTTCTCCTTCTTCTCTCCCTCCTTTTTAAGGATGTGGACCGCGTTGGATGCGTGTCTGCCGTGAGGGGGATATCTTGTATGGTTTGTTACCCCCCCTGCTTCTGCTGACATTCTGTTTAAAACTTACCTGCTGTTGTTGTTGCTCCTTCTTCCTTTCACTTTTTCCTTCCTGTTTTTCAGCTTGCTTTACTTCGTCTTGCTGGTGGGTAGCAGTTGTATTCTTTACCCTCTTCATTTACCTGGGTTGTTGTCACTCTTTGGGCTTGTGGCCGCGTCTTTGGGGGGGGGGGTTACAGTTTTTTGGTGATCCTCTGGCTTCTTCCCCGGGCCTGCCTTAGACGGCCAGCTGCCCCACGCGCCCAAAAGATAGGTCTTCTTCCTTCAACTACTACGTAAATAGGCCTGCCTCCACACATGAGAATATTCGGAATGTCACCGAAATTCTTCCTGTCCACAGTTACATATATGTCGACATCACCAGTGGCAATGCCGGTTTTTCCTTTTACGGCTGATACTTCAGCTACTTTGCCGAACTGGGAGAAAAAAAATATCCCAAATGGTCGTCTGTAATAAATAATGGCACGCCATGTAACGTCACTTTTGTTTTCCTTCGGCGCATGTGTTCACTTTGTAGACTGCCTGACTTAGTGATGAGTACATTGCCAACCAGAGCCTTTGCTGCTTCTGTTGTTGGGAGTAAAATGTCCCACATCGCGTTGCTACGACGCGATAAAACTCTTGCAGAAATATTCAGGGTTTTCAGCGCCTCTTCCATAACTTCCCTCTTGACACCTATAAGTTTCCGAATCTTAACATCGGATGTCAACAGGGATAGTGTTTTGGTGTTTACCGCTTTCAACAATGTCGGTATTGGTAACAGTTCATTACCGGAGATAAAGTCGCCATATATTTCCTTCAGGCCCGTATAATATTCGGGGACGTTTTGGAGAGGTTTATCTTCCACCTAAACTGGGGCATTTTCCACTGTAGGTGTCGCGTCGACAGGCTGAGACAGTGCCATAACGTCGGCGTTCCAACGACACCGGTTACACACAAAACAAAACTAGTTTTCACAAACAGGCCAAAAATACTTCACAAGGCAACAATAAAACAAGTTCAACAATTGATGACAAAAATCCAACACTTACTTTTTAAAAATAAAATCTTCACTGGCACAAAGACAGGGTAAAAATAGAAAAAACTGAAATTACAACAGTATTTCACTTAGACGGAATAATGCCCCCCCCCTTAGAATAGTGTCCAAAGTATTTATAAGGATTGGGACATACCTATTAGTGTTTACAGGTATGGTATATAACACCTTCCACCAAAAATCTTTTTAAAAAACCAAATGCAACGTCAATCGCTATCTTCTGTCTTCCTGGACCCTGTTTCTTTATTGTCCTTTCCCCACTTCACATTAATGTATTCTCATTCTCTTCCACCCTCTGTAACGCCTTGCGTCCTAGTGGCATCATCGCCTTGCTTAGGGTGAAATGATTAAAAAAAACAAAAGCTCTGTACAATAAAGTATTAAAAAGAATCTATATGAAACGATAAGAATAATACAATGAAGATCAGTGTGTCAACGTAGTCAAACGTCAGTGATCAAGTCTCAAAGATCATGACTGTTGTGTTTCACATTTGGATCAACACTAAGCTTCCTTTATAGCAAACAAGATCAATATTTAATAGAGCCAAGTCGCAAAGAGAAAAGCTTATAAGTACATTAAGTGAACAGAGAACTTAAACTTCAACATGAAAAATATATTCAAATTAGTCTCATTCGTAAAACTGAACGGTTGATGTGTTGAGAACTCAAAAGTATTTCTTAGCCAACATAATTTTAAACAGAATCTTCTTTCATTTTCCGTGACCCTTCAGGACGTTGGCGATCATAAATCTCCACATTTTCTTATACTTTTTAACTCTTAATAAACTTTGTCGTTTTGTTATCTCTTCTAAACCAAGCTCCGCAATCTATTTACTCAAGTCGGTTATGCGCTGTTTTCCTACTGATTCTTATTTGTACTCGTTTGAAAAAGGAACCAGAGATAAAAATCCAATATTTAAACCGAGGCATCTCACCAGCTTCCCTTTGAGAAATTCACGTTGTGTCAGCATCTTTAAATATAGATGCATATTCACAGTCGACAGGCCGTAAAGCCATATTTCGACCAACCGACCAGGATATAAGGCTGTGAGCCAATCGGAAGTGAAGCGGCACTTTCAAAGCGGGTCTCTGAATATGTATATAATGAAATTGACAATCAATCTAAATCGGAATAGATTCATTAATTTTGCCCGTTCTCCAATGCTGCGGTCATCGTAACATAACCAGAGACGAAATGCGGCACTTGCACGACCAGTTGACGACACAGTCTTACAACATTTAAAAACATACGTCTTTCACCACCTTTATAAGCAACCCGCTGCTGCATTTGAAATCCTACATACGTTCCTTACCCCGCATTGTTAAATAGGCAGCTACTACATTGGAACACATACAGATATATTTACTTTCTGTCGGTCTCTCTCTCTCTCTCTCTCTCTCTCTCTCTCTCATATGCGCCAGGACTTAGACACTTGAACCTTTGAAACTTCACCTTTCACCTTATCCTTCTGTTTTATTATATTGTGTTATATAAAGACTTATTTTATATGTATCAATACTCGTGCATTTTATTTTAATCATTACACAAGGCCAATATACACCCAGTCAAATATAATAATATATGATGTGAGCAGAATTTAACAGAAGATAACCTCTCACAGTGACCATAACTCCAACACAAATTCAAATTCGTACATTCGAGGAGGTAACACAATGTTCCCTTGGTGGTATTGAACCGTTCACCGGAAATGTATACGCATCTGAAGCTCATTTGAACGAAACCGACTGGCTCAGTAGACTGTCCACTCATGTTCAATTATTACGACATTTTGTCGCACAGTATTGGAACGGCTCTGCAATCCCTACGATAGCTAACAAACGTGTTTGCATCTAATATTGCGAGAATCTTGGCAAATTTACGACTGAGACTCTCCAAATACATCACCAGGCGTTCGAGGAAAATTCTTTAGATTTTTCTCGGTGGTTCGCGCCTTTCAAAGTCGGATCGGGTTTCGGTTCAAGATTATGAAAATACCAGACGATCAATCGCAAGCAGAGCGACAGAAAATTTATCCTTCTTTAACTTTGCAGTGTTCCCCCCCCCCACCGGCCCCAAATCAAATTAAAGTTGAAGGGACTCATCATCAAAGCCACAGATAAAATTCAAACGGAATCGCAGGCGACATTGTACAGCATTCAGGAAAATAATTTCTGCCGGTGATCCTGGAAAACTAAGTATGTTTCCAAGGGGAAAGTTTTGGAGAGGATGGTCGAATTGAAATTACTATATGGCGTAATGTATTTTACTGGAGTTATATTAGGTTGGTGCAAAAATAATGACGTAATAATGTCGTTTTTCGACGTTAAAAATACGTCAAAAAACGACATTATTACGTCATTATTTTTGCACCAACCTAATAGTTTACTTTTTTAAGTTGAGTCAAGACACTTTCTAGTACTGCTTCATTTTTATGTGCAGATAGCCTAATAGTTTCAGAATGGAGACGGCGCTCAATGTTCAAATTTCGCTTGTATATGTTGGGTTCGCATCCCATTTATGCTCTTAAGAAAATCTCCAACCCCAATTAAACAACAGAGTAGATTATGCCCTCTAGCCTTGTCTGGGAGCCCGTCTAGGGGGAAAAAAACTCTGAATTCTAAACGTTTGGTCATTGGCTTGTGCATCTTTGTCTTGACCATTCATTAAAACTACTGCTCCGTCAGCCGTTCTGGGCCTCAATTTGCCACAATCAAACAAGAAAGAAATATATGCTTATCAAGTTAAATTTACAGCCAGGTGGAAGAAATAAATTCAAGACATTTTTCCTTTCTCGCTCCAGTCACCAAAATGACCAGTAAGTTTGCAAATACAATAAATGCAGCTATTTATAGACAAAATATCAACAAATACTAACTGGTGTACTCTTGTAATGGGAACGCCACAGACATAATAAAACACTGGGTACTGTGCGGGCAAAACGTCAACAAATGGTCTTCTATATTAAATTTGAATTTAACAGACTTTCATTTTGTTTTAACGGACTTTTGACATTAACGAACCCAACCTTAGCCATTAATTCATTAGATCAAAAGATTACTGCAGCTACATTTACTAATCACAGTAAAAAGAAAAAAAAACTCACTAGAAATAACTTAGTAGACTACTAAACATTGCTCTGTCTTTTGACACCAAGTTTAGCTCAGTACATATATAATCTTTTGTATACGATAAACAGTAACATCTGTAGCAGGCTTGAGGTGACGGAGAGTATATCTGTTGAACGATAGAAACATGGTGGGTAAGGAGGAAAAGATTTTAGTTAGTCGAGAAATTTAACCGACCTCATGACTGACGATGGCGGACATAAATCACAATATATGAGAATGAATGATCGTCCATATATAATTAGTCGTGGACAGAAAGATATAAAGATAAACAGAAATGCAACAAATGAAGGAGGTATCCAATGTTAAACTTTTTCATTTTACCGTCTGCTATAAAGTAGATATTTACGAAGTTTAGTGCAAGGCCACTCTTGTTAAGTAATCACTGACGATTGAACTATCTTCTATGTGCCGTGTCAATTCAGAACGTTGGCGATCTTGGCTCTCCACAATTTCCTGTCTTTGTAGCTCTTAATAAATTTTGCATTTGTTATCTCTGCTAAACCCTGTCCTACCATTCATTTACACCAGCTCATTAGGTGAGTCATGCGCTGATTTTCTCTCTCCCTTTTGCCTTCAATAAAACGACATAGTAATGGTTGACGAGCTTAGCTCGCAGATCAGTACACCAGGGCGGTGCTCCAGTAACTCAGCTTCGCTTATTTTCACAGAAATCCATGTCTAAAGCACCAAAGTTAAGATCGAACTCATATATATAAGCAGACAACCCTGTGAACAGTCGAGTTACCCTTTGAGAGAAAAATATGATGAAAACTGATTATCGTTGAATTTACCTTCTAGAGTTCTTTTGTAAGGTTCGCAGGTAAAATGAGGTTCCCAGGGATTATCTTGATCCCCGACTGGCACGCCATAATATGCCTTGTAGGCCTCACACATTTTAGCAGATGTTGCCACAGAGTAACTTTTCGATCTTGTCTTTATAAATTCGCCACACACATAGCAAAATGCGTCTATCGAATGATTACAACCTCTTGATGCCATCTGTGACGAATTCATCTATCAACGACGACTTGTCTGCACTTGGACAGCTAGATGTAAACTGTTGATTTATTATTGTAAAATACAATTGTGGCACAAGGTCAAAAGGGGAACTAGGGTGAGGCTGGTCATCGTTAACTATATTATACTTAGCTAATATGATTCACGTCCCATTCATTCATTCATTACCAATGTAACCTTGTATATATTTTTCTATAAACATTTGTATATATAAAAATTTAATGATGGTATTAATCCCAACAAACTAAAATATAACAAAGTATCGAAGAGAAAATAACAGATCTTAGTAGGACCCGTCCAACTACGCAAACAAAGTTATTTTCTGGATAACTATACGCCGAAGGACAGGAGATCACGAAGCAAGCAGGCAGCCTACATTCAAACTAGTTATCTTGAGAAATATTTTTCAAGTTTTGTTCCCCTGGTACAGACTGGATGAAAATCTGTGATACCGCCAAAGTCCATAGGATAATTTAAGAGCCTTGTCTAAGGTGGGATGGTGAATAAAAGGGACCCTCCCGGCACAAAACTTTTTTTTTTTTTTTAACTCGGGATTTCCCATTTCTACCATTCTTATTTTGAGAAAAGCATCTTTAGCCTCAGAGATGTGGTCCCACACTTTAATGTTCCACCTGAGTTCCGAATCCAAGTTATTCCATTGACGTCCGTCCACAGAAAGTACTTTTAAAAGGGGTTTTAACAGAGTTTTCCTCTGCGAAGAGAGGTCCCGTTCTACGGCTATCCTGATAATCTCACACGACTTCGCCACCAAGGATAAGTTTTTGTGTGTGTGTGTGTGTGTGTGTGTGTGTGTGTGTGTGGAAGGTGATGAGGTATTGTGAGGAGAGGTGTATTTGAGGAGTTTTGATAGGAGGAGGGGTGTTTGGGATGGAGGACAGTGGAGTTTTAGGAGAAGAAGGTAGGCTCCTAGAAATGCCTTGGTGCAAATGTTCTTTTTTTGAGCGGGGAAGCAGGGACGGACTGGGACTGGGTTTTTTTTCCAGGGCCTTCTCCGTTCTACTTCGACCAGTTCGTTTTTCCTTTTTGGAGATTATAAAATCTTTTTCTCCTCTTCTTCTCTCCTTCTTTTTAAAGACGAGGACCCACTTCGGGGTATCTCCTCCATTACCGCCTCTTGACTTTGTTGCTGCTCTGATTGGTGGCCCCTTTTGTTGTTGATCCACCTGCTACTGCTCTTTTCTCTACTCTGGTTTTGGGTGCGGTTTCTTGGGTCATCCTGCTGGTGGGAAGTGGCTGTAGCCTTCCCCTACTTACTACCTCTGTCCACTCCCCTGGGCTGTCATCACGTTTTGGACTTTTGGTCACGTCTGCTTTTCCCTTGGATGTTTGCTGGTTTGGGTTGAGTTTCTGGCCTCTTTCCAGGACACATTTTTGACAGATGGCCAGCTGCCCCATAGGCCCAGCAGAAAGGTTGTCATCCATCTACTACAAAGGACAGCCACCACAGATTAACACATCTGGAATGTCCATAACATTTTTTCTGTTTACCGTGACCATAATTTATCTCCAATAGCAATGCCGGTCTTGTCCTTTACCGCTGTGACATTAGCTGCTTCCCAAATGGTCTCCTGAAATTTATAATGGTACTCCATGCAGAGTAACTTTGGTTTTTCTTCGTACCATATACTCGGTTTGAAGTCTCACTGATTTTATAGTGAGAATGTTACCGGCCAGTGACCGTTCGGGGCAAGATATACCACATCGCATTGCTACGACGAGCCAAAACTTTGGCTCCAATATTGAGGATTTTCAGGGTTTCCTCCATGATTTCCCTGTTGACACGTATCAGCTTACACGTCTTAACGTCGGTCGTCAACAGGGATATTGCCTTGGTATTTACCGATTCAAAAAGCGAAGGAATGGGTAAGAATTCATTTCTGGATACAAACTTTTCAAACTGCTCTTTAGGGTGGGGGGTGTCTATTTCCCGCCCAAACCGAAGGGCTTGCTGCAGTGGGTGTCGAATCAACAAGCTGGGACTGCGCCATAGCTCACGAATGCAAAAATATAATAAATATAAGTATACATATTTCAACGATAACGACGAACGTGGACAAAATTAAACACATATTTTTCGCAATGTATCTTAAAATCAACTGACGTGAATACAAACCGCTAAAAGTAAACGATATTTATTATGTAGAGAATACATAATTTTGGCACAAGGCCGAAGTGGAAGTGGGGAAAGGCTGGTCATCACTAATTATTCTAGTTCTGATTAATCACAAGCACAACCCATTCATTTAATGCAATTCCTACATTTACCATAAGAACTCATCCTTCACCATTCAATCCTACGTCTACCACAATACCGCATATATACAGGGGACCTACAAAATACCCCATGACATAAAATTTCGTAATGTCTCTAATTTTCTTTTATAAAAATATATAAAGGTTTGTTATATTCCATGCTAATGGAATAAACACATAACACCAGGTGGATAGTAGAAGAAAAGTTTTATTGTACACAACAAGTACAATATGAAATACGGTAAAGTTATACACACAGGTCAATCTAGTAGTGAGTGCCACTAAGTGGAAGGTCGGGCGTGCTTCCGTCGCCTCGCTCATTCCTTCTCCCTTAGTCTCTCGTAGACGGTTGACTTTATAGGTAGTTACTATAATGTAATCATTCATGGGGGTGACTAGTTATTCCATTACATCAGTTTACTAAAACCTGAAATAAGGCGGGGAGAGGATGAATCCAGTAAACTAACAAAAGACTGAAACAAAACAGAATAAAACAAAAACAATGTTAGTAGGACCCGTCCACCCCTCAAAATAATAAGAGTGACCGCTGTATTCTGCCGATAGATAGAATCAAGACGCACCCTCACTAATGGAGAGGGAAGGGTAAAAATAAATGACGGAACAGGAAAATCAAATTCTGACCTCACCGAGATGAAAAAAAGGGGACAAAAACAAACTGATGAAGTTGTGAATCTCGACATGGGTCATAGCAAAAGAAAATGACAGGAACAGGCTAGGAACAACACTTATTCACATTAAATGGGAAAACACATCGTGTCTAGCTTAACCGGGGGGGGGGTAATCACAGTAAAACCGCCCCCGTTGTGACAAAGTGGACTTAAAAAAGGAACTCAAGGATTGCTCCTTTCACCCGAACAAAGCTCGCTACTTCCACACACCTTTTGCTGAAATCTGTCGACGCCAAACGCTTTATATGAATTCTGATCTTCACCTTTAACTGATGCTGAAAGAATCCGACCAGATCCAGATGAGAATAGTGTTCGTATAGTGAGATTCCCCCAATTCGCGTCGTCCAGATTACCATTCTTGCCTGAATACCTAATACTAAACAAATACCTGAAGAAAACCAAGATGTACAACGACCGAAACACTGTTTATAACAACAAATGACACAGTGTTGATAGCAAACAGAAAGGAAATTATAAAAACTCCGACAAAATGTATAGTGAAGGAAAGCAAGAAGAAAGGATTAAACATCAATTGCAAGAACACTGAATGCATTTTTGTTAGATATCTGGGAAGAGTTTTAAGTGGAAAGTACGAAAACAGAAATCCAAAGGTGTATTGGAACAGAGAAAATCGCCTTACAAAACCTAAGCAAAGTATTAAGGAACAAGAAAATTAGATAAGAAGCCAAAAAAAAGTGTACAGAGCGGATATGTATTATCAGTTCTCTTATATCGCAGCGAATGTTGGACAGTCTCCACACAGATGAAGAAGAGATTGGTGGCAACAGAAATATGGATCTACAGAAGGGTACTGAAAATATCATGGGTAGAACATGTGAGTAACAACGAAGTTTCAGAGAAAATGTTAAAAAAAAAAAAAAAAAAATGGACACTTATACATAGCATCAGAAAGAGATAGATGATAGGGAACATAATCATAAAGGAGAGCTTGGAAAAGTTGATACACCAAAGATGGATTAAAATTAAGCGAGACAGAAGGGAACAACTCATAATGTAGCGAACAGGAGTGAATGAATGTTGGAGCAGAATTGGGGAGAGATAACAAAACGACAAATTCATTAAGAGCGTAAAACGACAGGAAATTTCAATGGACAATCCGATTATTTATTAAATATTATATATATATATGTGTGTGTGTGTAATGTGTCCTGACTCGTGTGAAATGTAATTTTGTTTCGTGTAGGTTGGTATTCCGCGACCGTTATCGTCGAATAGCAATCTTCTATGTGAACATAACAGAATGTCATCTTTGATGGTGAATATCTTTGTTTAAATGTCGGTATAACCAATTTGAAGATGGCTCATGCGAGAGGAAAACCTAGATCAAGGAACGGCTTTAAAAAAAGTATCCAAATGTTGGACAATTTTTTGCAACCCATACGGAGTTTAGGACGGCTCATGATCAAATATAATATACATATAATAGACATTCATTGTCTGTTATATTTCACAATATATGTTTAAATACATACACACATTTTATATATATATATATATATATATATATATATATATATATATATATATATATATATAGATAGATAAATAAATCGATGTGTTACTTGTCGCCATTTTATATTTTTAATTTCACGCATCTACGTTGTTGGTGTTTGATTTTGTCTGCTGTACAGTATAGAAGGGTCATTTGAGCACTATGTCGCAATTCATTCTGCAAGATATTTGGCAACCGTATCCTGTACTGTTTGGAATTCGCGCCGGAAATCTAATACGAACATTTCAGATTGTTTGTCATTAGCGTTTTTTTTTTTTTTTTAACTAGCCAGACGCTTGTCTGTACTTAAATTGTGTAGCTGTTACATCAAATGTCGGTGTTCTCTCTCTCTCTCTCTCTCTCTCTCTCTATATATATATATATATATATATATATATATTCTGTTTATACATTCTTTTTATAGATACAAATATTTAAGTAAATGATCTGTTTATAATAAACAGTATTAAACAACATTTACCGGCCTGAATGTCCGAGAAATTTAGCTTGACGTGCCTTTACCGATTTGGCCACAGAGGCGTGTTCAGTTAGCAAGGTCGAACTTACTGTATTTAAACTTCAGTCTTCCATGAATCTCTCATGTACATTCATATCTGCTCATGGCGTATAAGTGTAAACAAATGACGCCACACATTATGATATATATATATATATATATAATTATATATATATATATATATATATATATATATATATATATATAATTATATATAAAATTATATATATATATATATATATATATATATATATATATATATATATATATATGGCTCGAAATAGAATGCTTCTTTTGAAAACAACCCAAAAATCAGTTACATTTTAAATAGTCAGAGAAGTAAAAGCATCTATACCAAAAACACCACGACCTTGAAAATTCCGAAACAATGAAAATTATGGAAAATTTCTCTGCTAACTTACTCCTTAAAATACGGACACACGGAAGGTTGCTGTAAAAACTAAATTTAAAAAACTAATAATTAAATCTTTCTTCTCTGCTGTATGTAATGAAAAATGTTTAAAAGAATGAGAGAATTATATGATTCTTGTAAAAATTCATTATTCATTGAGATTTTTTTCTTAAAACAATGGTGTTTATTATAGTTCTTATTTATTAAAGCTTTTTTAATAAAATTATGTCTAAATACTGTTGCATTGTTATTTTACTATTTAGAGCAGGTTTTCAGTAAATGTTTTTCCTCTTTGACAAAAAAACCCCATAAAAACATTGATTCGAATTCTTCAATGGTTTTTTCTTATAAAAATATACCTTTCGTAAAATTAACATTAAAAAATGTTTTCTAAAATAATTTCATTTATTTGTCAGTAAGTCCTGAAAACTTCATTAATATCTGACATTTACCCGATTTTTGCAAGAATTTCCAAACTGATGTTTTGATTTTTCCCACCACAGCCACGAGACACAGATTTCCCACAGAAATTTATGGTCATCTGCTGACGCAAGAAAAACAAAATGTTTATCGAAAATTTCGAACGCTCTAAAAAGCATAAAAAATATAATAAGACATCCTTTGGTCTTTTCTCTTAATAATGACAAAGATTTTGACGATAAAACTTTGTTTTTATTAAGTTTGTGACATTTTTTTCATCATATATGCTCAATTTTAGCGAAACTTTCGTATATCAATAGATTTCGATATTAAATAAGCTGAAAGGCTTGATATATTAAATCCTGCAACTCAATTCAACCCAACCCAATCCATTGGCGTTCTTCTATTTGGTGGACTTTGTTCTGATTGGTGGTTTACGGATGACTGTCAAATAAAAACATCCTAAAGTTGAATATCCGGTTCAAACAAGTGTTGAAGATTCTGTCGGGATTTTTATTATTTTTTAAAAAATTTTTTAATGGCAGTGGCGTATGTAGGATTATGGGTTGCAAATGGGAAAATTTATGGCGCGTGCAGTTGGGGCGGGAAATTTTGTTTTTTATGGCTAATTTATGATTACTTGGGATTACTATTTGTTAATAAAATATCGTTATCTACATATTTAAAACAAAATTATTAATTAATAGTGCCTTGCCTGTGCGCTGAGGGAATTCGGCAATTTGACACCCCCGCCCCCTAGATTTGTGCCTGTCATGTTACGTATCTCATAACATATGAAGACTTTAGGGGACACAACATGTGCTACAGTCGTTGCTGTGGTTAAAGCCCATCCCTCGTCAAGCTGATTTTGAATATAGTTTCCCTTCTTCTAGATTGCGACCAGTGTAATGGATAGCGACTCCGAATGAGAAATCTGGAGCCGAGTTCGAATTCCAATCGTGTTCGTTTTATTTATTTACGCGTAATTACACTTTGGAACGGTTAGGAAACCATTTCTTCCTTTCCAGAAATTGTTAATGCAATATTCACTCGCAGAAAAATAAAATATGCTTAAAGTGTAGATTTTTTTTTTCTTTTTTTTTTTTTTTAAAGCATTTCACACCAAGCAAGGCGGGAGTGCCACTAGCATGCAAGGGGTTTCAGAGGATTGAGAGCAAGTGTAAAGAGTAAAGAGGAGGGGGGTTGAGGAAAGGATATAAAGAAGGACGGAGGTCGGAATCAAGGCCTCGGAAGATGTCGATTGACATTAAATTTGAATATTTGAAGATTATAGCTATCATGGAAGCAAGTAGGAGGAAGGGAGTTCCACTGATGGGAAGTGCGAGAGAAGAAGTTGTTGGAGTAGAAGAGGCGGTTACATTTAACTATTTCAACAGTGAAAGAGTGGGACCAACATACCAACCTAGTAGCACGCTTAAATTCATGCAGTTGGAGCACCAGTGAAAGTAGCTCGTCAGAGCAGTTGCCATGAAAATATTTGTAGAAAATACAGAGCCTCACCACTCTCTGTGAGAAAAGTGACTATAGATGAGATACCAGATCAGGACCCATCGCATTGCATATCCGTTCCTGTATTTTGTCTATGACCTCGAGAATAACAGTAGGGTCCCCAGACTATGTATGGCAACAGTATTCCATGCAAGGACGAATGGTTGATTTGTAGATTTGAAGGATGGACTTCTGGCGCGACACAGAGGACCAACTTTCCTTAAAAGAGGTTCGCCTATCGCTGGGTTCACGTACTTCCCCGGTCTTTTGAACAGAGATAGACGTTTTTCCCTTGTTTCCTGTTTAGAATTGGGTTTCCAGTTCCTTCTAAAGTCTTTTTCTTCTCTTTCACTTCCAGTGCCCCCCTCTTGCGTCTTAGTGGCATTATCATCTTGCATTTTGTTATTGATTAAAGAAAAAAATAAAATATGTTTCAGCTTTAAATACCCTGCAAAAAATAATAATCAAATGTCTTTGATTTGTCGTCACATCAGTACAAGAGAGTCAATTCACGCTTGCTGTTTAACTCTGAGATTAAAGGACAAAGAGTAAAGAGATGAATCTATGACTTTTCCAAGGGTATTTGGGCGAAAATGAACGCAACAAATATGACTCCTTGATTTCTTTTTCCGTGACCCTAACCGATAAAAACGACCCACACATCCGCTGTCCTTGCACATTTCTTTTGGTAACAAAGTTCTTGGTCGAAAAATCTTCGAAGCCGCGCTAAATCGGAATAAAGAAATAGCTTTCAACGAAATTTAATCGGAAAAATTTCCGAAGTAATTCAACACTTCCTTGTTTTTATGTAATATCAATTCTCCAATGGTGGGTAATTTCTTCACAGATGAAGAGAAGCAGCAGAAAGTGCATTTTTGGTGTGGTGTAATGGTTAACAAGCTTGTCTAGGTAGATCAATTACGAGTTTATATTTATATATCATATTTTGTATTTATATAATATAATATATATATATATATATATGCTCGAATCTCCGCAGGTTTTAAATTCAGAGTTGTCCTTCTCCTAGACCAGTTGCCCTCCAGTCTGCCCTGCTATTTACCCATAGCTGGAGTGAGAAGAAGGGGATTCACAACTTTCCCAAGAGTATTAGCACGTAAGTGAAAGTAATTCGGCTGGAATTTGAACTCGACTCTCCGATTCCGCTATCCATTACTCCACCGTGCCTCCCTCTCTCTTTTATATATATATATATTAACTCGTTCTTAGTCTTTTGTCTTTATTCATATTGTCATTTTAGAGATATATTTTATTTATATCTGAATTTTTATACAGACACACACATATATATATATATATATATATATATGTGTGTGTGTGTGTGTGTGGACATTGTTATTGACTTCAGTGTCCACTTGTATATTTACATACGCTCTATCCTGATATTGTGTACTTTAACCCATAAATATAGCATACCTTAAAAGTATATATATATATATATATATATATATATATATATATATATATATATATATATATATATAACAATGAAAAAATATAAAAAATTTTTAAAAATTAAAATCGCTAGACACACTGGGTTGTAGATTAATATTCTTTCGTTTTTTTTATTATTATTTCATTTAGATTCCTCGACTAGTTTCGACCAATATGGCCATCATCGGGAGGAGAAATATTTCTGCTTGCTGGTAGCAGTAAACTACATTTTATATATATATATATATATATATATATATATTTCAACCAACCGGACCATAATATGTCCTTTTAGCGTATTCATTTAAATGCTAATAAGAACGCAGAAAATTCCAGTTAAAATACATTTTAAAAATTATTCACAATTTCTTTACTTTAAATAAGAATTTAGACATACTCAATGAATACATTTACAAAACCTCTAGAACGCTAATCGTGGCAAACAACTAACCCAAAGTTGGTAGATTTTATTAGCAATATAACACCTGCAGTAAAAAAAAAACAAAAAAACATTCCCCCTCCAAATCGTCTAACTTACTTTTTTTTCTTTCACGTTGAGAAAGGACTCAGGCGTGCGTGAAAACTTTGATTTTAACATCTTTTCACATCATACAATAGGTCAACAGGTCTATTAATATACAATAGTATTGTTCCTATTATCAATATTATTATTTTTGTTTTTTTTTTATGTCTCGAATTTTTTCATCGATCGACCTAATGTACCTACCTTTCTCTCTCTTATATATATATATATATATATATATATATATATATATATATATGTGTGTGTGTGTGTGAACAAAATAGACGTCATTATTGTACCTTTAGGATCCTTTCGGCCAACGGTTTTTAAAAAATTATTCGTTGGTGATATGCAATCACAATCAAGACACATTTATTATAATAACAAATGAGAAGGAAAAGTTGGAACGCAGTTAAAATAAATTTTAATTGGAAATAATTCACGGATAAAAAATAATTTGGAAGTTCCAAATAAGTATAAAATAGAAACTTTCAAATTTTTTTTTTTCCGTGAATGTAACGATGATTTTTTTTTAATCACCGTTTCATGATGATTCTTTCTCTTCTGATGTCATTCTCAACTTTTTCCGCATTTCGTTTTGCTTTTATTTTTGAATTTTTTTAAACGAAAGACACTTTTTAATTATTGCAATCGTCATATCTGAGTGCTGGCTTTCTTTCCATAAAACTGACAACCTTTTCAATAGCTTTTTCAATTTCAGTCTAGGTTTCATCACAATCATTTTTTTTTTATTTCCTTGTTCATCGTGACAGTGTGAACGCTGGTGAATAGTTTCTCTGGAAGATTTTATATCATACAATATTGATTTTACTATATTAAACTCAGCCATTAGTTACAGTGAACTTTCACCAGCGTCTAATCTGTTTAAAATTACCACGTTTTGCGATAACTTCCCGAAAAAAAAAAACTTTTGAATACGACATGGTAAAAGATGGTGTGGTATGTCCAACAACATAATGTTGCTTTGGATCACATCTCGCATCTCCTAGACAGATGAAATTCACTGTCAAAGTTAAAGGAACACCGTCTCTAAAATGGTCCAACGCTTCTCAAAAGGTACGCACTAGTGCATTATAAAATGTATCCAGATGCGCCCTAAGTTATCAGAAGAATAATTTATGAATTATCGTTATATTTAAAGAATCTTTATCTTTTAAGCGAGAGACACCAAGCACAACGCTTCCATGACATTCAAATCTTTGTCTTTTGATATTTTAAACTCAATGCTAAATTCCTTAATCTTTAAGGAGTGGATGATACTTTCCCTGTTGCCTTCCTGTAAGGATTTAAATCGGCCACTAACGGCATCTGTATAAAAAAAAAAAAAAAAAAAAAAAAAGCAGATTCTTCATAAACCCCTTTTAAATGAAAACTATACCTCTTAAATATAGAATTTAATGTCTTAAAATAAATGCTAAGTTCAGGCGACTTAATTATTTTCCTATTCTTAAATTTAATGATTAATATTTCCTTATTAAAATTTAAAATGTGCCCAGATACTTAACTACGAGTGGGCCCTGAAGTAAAAAAAAAGTTGAGAAACTTTGTGTAACTTTTAGTAGTAGTTGTGACCGCTAATTGTATCAAGTTAATTTAGATTGAAACTGAAAAAAAAAACTTATGTTAACTAAATCTAGTCATTCAAACATAACGTTCGTTCGAGAAAGAATATTTGCTTATCATACACTAAGTCTCATTTTATTTTGCATGTCGATGTTTTTAAAATAAAATTGATAATTTCTGTCTGGATTTCTGGGATGAGCTATCATTATTTACACACTATTTATATTCGGACTACTGTCCTCGTTTTATAAGACGTGGACAATAGTCCGAATATAGGGCAAATAATAAAATTGATATTAATCGATATTTATAAAGTTGTTATAAAGCTGTTTTTGTATACGAAACATATCGTGTGAGTTTTTGATTATAATATCTATCCTTAGTGAAAATAACTGGAACTTCTTTTTTTGCATTTGTCTGGTTTTATTATGCATATTAACAGTACAACATAAATCTAATTATATATTTGTTTAACACAGTATCCAATAAAACAGAATAAATTATAATATTTTATTGTGTAATGAATTGACACCGTCGAATATCAACTTTAGAAGCTTTATTCTGTTAGACGGATCGTTAGTAATTACACAGAGTAGTTAGTAGGAAATGTCTACGATAGGATAGTTTATCAGATTCTCCTCCGGTTATTGTTGTGGGTCTTTTGTGGTCTTCGTGGTGTCAGAATCTTCCGGGTTTTCTTCTTCTGCTTTGGAAAAGGTCTCAGAGCTGTTTTTTTTTTTCTTCTGAGATTCGGTGTCAGAAAGTTTAACTTTGTTACGTTTCAGCCTTCTCCGCTGATAGTTTAGTTCACACTCAATGTTGATATTATCAATGGTAGGATGGACCAGTCTTTGTGGTATCGATCGCTTGTCTACGTTTAATTCATACCATTAGGATCTCGGACTATGAGATTGTAAGTAGTCTCCGGAGTCGTCGGTTAGAGTGACAAGGGCTGGCATCCTGGGCTCCTTGGAGGTTTCTCACTCACCTTCCTCTTCCTCTGGGGCGAAGTCTTTTAGAGAGACTGTATCTTTTCTTCTGTCGTACTAGTGAGTTTAGCAGAATAAATTGTAATCATTAGACAACGCCCAATATCAACTTTAGAAGCTTTATTCTCTTAGACTGATCATTAGTAACTACAAAAAAAAAAAAAAAAAAAAAACGGGCGTAAGGCAAGGGTGTGTCTTCTCACCAGACCTATTCAATCTATACAGCGAGGCAGTTCTGAGAGAACTGGAAAGCCTGCCGTGATTCAACATTGGCGACCACAATCTTACCAACATAAGATATACAGATGACACAGTACTGATAGCAGATACGGAAGAGAAATTACAAAACCTCCTACAGAAGGTAGAGAAGGAGACCTTTTCACAATTTTAATATTATACTCTAATAATAGCTTAACAAAATCTTGTTTCTCTTTTGAAGTGCCATCTTATGACCCATAGTAATCTCTGTGTGTCTGAAATTAAAAATTAAATATCTAACTATACAATTAGAGGATTAATTTTTTAAGTTAATGGATTTTTACTTATCACTCCGACAGATTTTTAGCACTTCAAATGTTATTTTAGTAGCTACTCGTATTTGAGTAGACGCTCCATTTATTTATTAAGCAGTATAATTAATTATTTTTATCTACCGACCTTAAACATTCGAAAAATCGTATTATTATTCTACGTGTCCTCTGCCTGGAGCGTCTACTCAAATATGTGTATCCATTAAAAATAACTTTTAAAATGAAAAAAAAAACTATTATATCCACATTTTTAAAAATGTATTCGTGAATGTCAATCTATTAGCGAACCATACAGCGAAATCCTAAGATAGTAAAAAAAAAAAAAAAAATTAAAATGCCCGAAGAAAAACATCCATACCATTCCGGAAAATGGAACAAGAATTTTACACATGTACTCATCATTATTAGCGCACTTGGAAGAGCTTTTCGAAGAGTTTGGTATAATTGGAAATCCAGGTAGGGGTGTTTCTCAAATCCAGTTCGAATACTGCGAAAAATCTGGATGATACTTGTTGTCACTTGATCTTCAGCAAAACTCACCAGATGTTACTCACGTGAAAATACATTAACAACGATAATAATCATTTAGTTGTTTTCATGCTTGACAAGCCGAAGTTCAAACAATTTATACATGTGGGAAGCCCCAATCTTTGTTCAGGTGGTCTTTTGTTCTTAAGCAGAGACAGGAGGGAAGAAGGGGTTCATTGTTGTTCGACGTACTGTCACTTCTGCCTGACTATTAGATATTCATAGGTGTTACCCGCTCACCACGTCAAATTAATCACACATAGCATCTCGGTATTGTATAAAACATTAATAATGATAATAATAATTACACTATCGCCATCACCAATAATAATAATATTAATAATACCACCACCACCACCACCACCACTAATAATAATAATACCAACTACAATAATAATAATACTACTGCCAACAATAATAATGATAATAATAATACCAACAATAATAAGCATAATAACGATGATGATGATAATATCAACTACAATAATAATAATAACTAGCAGTAGATCCCGGCGTTGCCCGGGGATGTAACAGTAAGAGATAGATCAAGTATTGACCATCATGAAGACTGAAAAATAAAATTGACAAAGATTATTGTTTAAGGTTGACGGACACGCATGTCTTAATTAGTTTTTTTTTTTTTGTTTTTTACGAATTGGTCAAAACTAAACTCAAACAAAAACATTGTTTTCAATCGTTATGAGTCTATCGATTGAATAGAATTTTATTATAAACAATTGTCTTGTAAATGGAATTTTTAAAGCAAATGTAAAAATAAAGAAAAAAGTGTGCAAGACAATAAGAAACACTACCTGCCAAAAAAAAGGTGAATTTTTGTTGAAATCGGTTGAAAAATGTAGGAAATCCGATCCCATATATAAACGAACACACACACACACACACAACCTGGGTTTTATAATAAGTATAACTCGATATGAGTTGTCCCCCTTTCATTCTGGCAACAGAATCGTGTTTTATCGTGTTTTCAAATTGATTTCGTGCAAAAACAATTGTGTTTTTCCAATATTTAGCGCTGTCAGAAACACCGCAAGGTAATTTTACACAGTCCTGTAAAGTTTTGTTGAAATCGGTTGAAAAATGTAGGAAATCCGATCCAATATTTTCACGTACAGACACACGCGCGTACACACACACACACACACACAATTTGCGTTTTATAATAAGTAAGATACCAACAAGAATAATGACAATAATAATAATAATAATACCACCACCAACAATATTAATAATAATAATGATAATAACAGTTCTTTTAAGAGTGAATTATATTTTAAAGCTTTGTTTCTCCATATATTTTCTGTATGAGAAATTAACAGTGTTATGCGAAAACAGTTTTGAAAATGTTTCCAGTTGAACTACTGGCATTTTTATTAAAATGTTCGTCACTTGAAACACTTCAGAAGTGAGCAGAACGTTCCTCTTGATTTATAGGTGCGCATGTGACCGATCTGGTAAACAAGCTTTTTTCATTCGCCAACGATACTTTAAAAACAAAAACAAAAAAGTCTGTCCTTGGCCACATAAAGTAATAATTTGTATGAAAGCATTTTTTCCACAAATCAATTCTCCCGATTAGTGAATTGAATCCTCTTTGGGTGCAACATAATTTATAGCCTTGTGCCGAAATAAGTCCAGTTTAATAACTTTCAACGCTTCTTATTTTTCTTTCTTTTATGTGCAATGCTCACTCAGGACGTAGACGATCATGGCCCTCCATATCCTCCCGTCTCTTGTAGCTCATAATAAGTATTGTCTTTTTTTTATTTATCTCAAACCCTGTATCGCCATTCATTTACTCAAGCTCGTCAATCATGTTACACGCTGCTTTCCTCTTTTCCTCAATCTGTCTTGTGAGTATCAAATTTTCAAGCCCTCCTTCCTCATTACGTGCCTCAGAAATTTCAACTGCCTCTTTCTGATGTTAAGCATAATTTTCCTTTTTTTTTCCATTTTCTCTAAAACCTTGTCGTTGTTCACGTTTTTCCCATCGTATCCTCAGCATCATTCTGTAGAACCATATTTCTGTTTCAAGTCTCTTCTTCATCTTTGAGAAGATTGTTCAGCATTCACTGCCATCTAGGAGGACAGATATCGCGTAACAGTTCAATAATCTTTTTGGTACTACTGGTATGATATCTACCGAGGCATTTGCGACCTACCGGAAATGAAAATGCACTCAATATTGATGGAAGATACTCAGGACAAACGATGATTTGGTTTGTTGTGTTTTACGGCATATCAACCTCAATGAGTTATTTAATGCCGACAACTTTTTTTCCTGGAAATATTTTGTTTTGTCAAAAATCTATTTCTGGTAATACTTTTTTCCCTCAAAAATGTATAGCTGGTAATATTATTTTAAAAAATGTATTGCTGGTAATATTTTTTCTGGTAATACTTTTTTACAAAGTATTTCTAGTATTAAAACCTATTTTTACACTTTTATAATGCTTTTTACCTCAGTTTTGGGGTTAACTATTTGCCCATAGCTGGGACCCTAACAGGTGCTACCACCCCAGGTCAGGGTGGACCTGGGAACACCAGCAATTAATAGGTGGTTTCACGCTCCTCAAAATCTCCTGATCAGAGGCCATGCTGTTGGACGTAGAGTAAGACGATAAACTACGTCCAACAACAAGGCCTCTGATCAAACGAACCGGTATCTTCAGAGTGAATTGACCGTAGGCCCATTGGTAAGAAGAAAGTTCCATTCGACCAGCTTCCTCTCATGAACCGCAACTTTGTGGAACAGATTCCCGTAAAGCAAATTTTTGGCAAAAACGAAACCCTATAAAAGTATAAAAAAATACATTTTTATATTAAAATACCAGCAATACGTTTTTATATAAGAAGAAATTACCACCAATACCTATTTATCGAGAATTACCAAAAATACATTTTATTTGTAGTTGAAGGCATACAATTGGGTTCAAAATATTTAAATTTTGGCATTAAATCACCGATAGAGATTGATATGCTGCTAAACAAAATCAGCTGATGTCAAAATATTTAGCGATAATACATTTCAAAAGCTGTGTATTCATTTGAGGAACATGCTGGTATTGTAACTGTTATAGACACAGAAATTGAAACCGCCAGGCTGAGCGCAAGTTTCGGCCAAGTCTTCTAGTCACTTTACACTCTTTCTCTTATGGCAAGCCAATCCCTGTTGCAGACACATGCTCAGGCACATTTGTGTTTGTTTGACACGCACAAAGCCCACCTGTGGTTTATACTACAACTATGTTAAGTGGATCTTAGTTACAGTTTTTGGAAGAGAACGCGTTATCTAGCGTGGTCAACAGTTTGAACAAGGCCAGCACATTCAAACCCTCGGTCACGATGACTTTTGACTTCGTGCTAGCACAACCATTGACGACTCTCAAATAGTTACGTCTTCCCAATTTCTTTCACAAGGCTTGGGTCAACCCGTGGTGTGGTTTTCAGCCACTTTCCAAAGGATCGCCTCTCCCAGACAGATAACATCAAGAAGTCACCTTGTCCCTGACAAATCGACCATGGTGAGATTCGAAACCGGGACCTAACGACTCGGCCACTTTGGGAAAGGCATGAATCCATTTCTTTTCTCCCTGGAGCTATGGGTTAAAAAATAAGTTAGACACGGCTTTCTAGGAAAAGGACTACTCTGAATATGAAAAAGTGAAGAAGATAACGGGAGACCAATTCTCTTTTGCCCAAGAACTCATGACAACTTTCAAATAAGGAATCTGTGAAGAGCCATCATAGCTTACATCCTGAAGAGATATGGCATTAAAATAAAAATATTTATATCGGCCAACAATATCTTTCAGTTTGCTAATTCTCTCTCTCTCTCTCTCTCTCTCTCTCTCTCTCTATATATATATATATATATATATATATATATATATATATATATAAACAGAAGATGTCTGTGTGATAGCTTTTCACTCGAGATCCATCCAACCGATTTTGACCAAACTTGGCACATACATTGTACAATGTGAGAGACAGGTTCTTAGCATAAAAAAAAATCGATAAAGCCGGTCAAAAATCGATAAATTCAATTTTTTTCCTCTGATTTCGTTCGACTCTATATGTAGGTTACTTACATCATGACGAGCTCAGCGATACCTTATTTTTATTTCTACGCCACTGCGTTTAGCGAAAAAACGTGGAAAACGAAAAATCAATTTCAACACAAATTTTAAATTAAAAACTCTCTCAATTTTCAAGCAATCTAATACAAACTTCACTCAATTGTAGCCAAAAATAAGTTGACATTTAAATTGAGTCCACCCATATAGCGAAAAATGGCAATATTTAGTGATTTCTTTCTTATTTTTCGTTGATCTTTCAACCAGTTTTCATGAAACTTAACAATTTTTCATGTCCTCGGCTAACTCCGATTGACTACTTCTGTTATATCAGCAACTGCATTAATTCAAAATGTTTTCTTAATGAAAATACTTTAAAATAACTGAAGAAGATAAACTCTGTTACATTTAAACATGATGCTGTTTTTGCCCCATTCTCATTGAACGCTTTTTCTGATCGACCAGCTGGGTATGGCTTCTAGTCTAGTAATATTTATTCTCTGATCGTTTTAGGCTAGTGGGGAGAATGGTGAATTGCTAAAGAAAAATAAAGTTTAACCGGGGCTGATTCATTGTCACTCTAGTGGAATGAGAATGTTTAATTTCAGGATTGTCTCTAGTATTTTCAAGAAAGTGACATTTTCATCTTTTTTTATTCAATCAAATAATCAACTGACAATGAGTAAATGTTTCTATACAGGTCAATTGAAGCAAATCCTTCTCTTCTATGTATTGTATCTCTTCATGACGTTGGTAATCATGGCTCTCCACATTTTCCTGTCCTTTGAAGCTTCCTTATAAAATTTCATCTTTTTGCTATCTCTTCTAAAACTTGTTCTGCCATCCATTGACTCAAGCTGGGTTTGGTTTCCTCTCTTCCTCTTGCCTTCAATCTATCCTGTGAGTACCAAATTTTCCAAGCCCTTTTTCCTCATTATGTGCCCTAGAAATTTCAAATACCTCTATCTGATGTTAAGTATAAGTTTCCTTGTTCATTGCAGTTTCTCTCAAACATCGTAGTTGCTCACATGTTTCGTCTATGGAATTCTCGGCATCCTTCCGTAGAAAGATATTTCTGTTGATTCAAGTCTCTTCATCTGTGGGGAGATTGTCCAAAATACACTGACATAGAGGAGGACTGATATTACATAACAATTTAGTGCTCTTCTCTTTGTTTCTAATGAAAGTGTTTGATGTTTGTAAAAGTAGAGATGATGTTATCGCAATATTTTATCCTTGACGAAAGTCTCCGTTTTCGATAATATTTTGACTGATATGCAAATTTGGTTCAGATGAGATTTCAAGTCGATTTATGTATTTTGTATCTGAATCTATAATCGTTGAGATTCATGCCTCACAGACATCGAAGGTTGTGAAATGTAGCAGAAACTTGTTTATGCTTTTAGCTATTTCTGGGCTTCCTTGGTATGATAAACCACGTTTGGCAGCAAGGTCTCTGATCAGGAGGTTTTCGGGAGCGTGAAACCACCTCTTAATTGCTGGTGTTCACAGGTCCACCCTGACCCGGGGTGGTAGCACCTGTTAGGGTCCCAACTATGGGCGAATAGATAAAAAAGAAACTAGGGTCAAAACACTATGAAAGTATAAAAATAGGTTTTAATACCAGAAATACTTAGAAAAAAATATTACCAGCAATACATTAAAAAATATTACCAGCGAATGAAAATTATTACCAGAATCAGATTTTTTTTAAGGAAAAATATTACAACAGTGAAAATTTTGTCGGCATTAAATAACTCACTGAGGTTGATATGCCGTAAACCAAACCAAACCAAACCAATATAAACCTTCAGACATAGACAGTCTTCTGGACGGAGCGGTTTGTGGTTGAGACTATTTATTACAGTTCATTTGATATCATGGTCCTTCTTCGAGACACTGCATAATTGTCTGGCTTGGTCTCTCTAAAAACTTTGCCGACCGGAAGTCTACAGGAAGTTTATTTCAAAATTGGTTACAGAATAGCTGTTTTGGAACCCTGATGCCATTCATTCTCACCAGGTGACCTGCTCATCTCAATTGTATCGTTATGAGGAACAATTTTGATGCCAGTAATTCTCTATAATAATATTGTTATTCCTTACACTGCCATCCCATTTAATGCCACAAACAGATTGTTAACAAACGTATCGAGTTGATTTATATGATGTTAATAAGGGAGTCTAAGACGGAGGTCGTGAAAAGTAAGAGAAACTTGATTACGCTCTTAGATATTTCTGGTTATATTCTTGTATCAATCTTCAGATATTTCTATCAGCAAATTTTTATGAGAAGAAGTTTTTGGGATGGCGGGTGGAGAGAATTGTATAGAAAGTGCACCATTTTCATCGTTCATAATTAGTCCTATGGCTGGATGTGGTCGGAGACCTACTGCGCATCTGGGCACTTGACCAGTTACTTCCACATATCTGGGCCGAAAACAGGAGAAGCATTCATCCACGCGTAACGTGTCTTGGGCAAGTAGACCGTGCGGTGACCATCCTTGTCCAGGTCAAACCCCAGCGGATGTCCTCCAACTTGAATGCTCGTCTTGGCTTTTGACTCTATCGGGAGAAATCTCCGATTTGGTCATTAACGTTAGTCTAGCAGACCGTCCACTCAGCGATGCCGTGTCATTACCGCACTGAGGACATGCGTACCTTTGAATTGGACAGGAAGTTAAAGGCGGAAAATATAAAGTTCAACTTTCGCTTCTTTGCTTTCGGCCAACATCGACAATATTGAAAAATGGTTAACATGGTTTTTGTTTTGTTTTAATATATCCGACAATACAATTTGTTCTTTTTTTTTTAATTCTTTTTTTTTTTTTTGTTATAGTGGAACACACCTATTCTATTGTTAATAAACTCTCTCACCTATAATAAGTAAGAGTAGTAGCAGTCGCTAAGACGCTCAGCGAGTTGGTCCGAGTTCAGTCTGAAGTCGGACGACCAGCTGAACGGTTGAACTTTCTGCCTTCAGGCGGGGAGGAACCCGAACGAGGCTACGCCGAAGGGCGGATTCTCTTTCGGTGTGGTAAACCGACCCTGAACCACCCGTTTACACGGGTTCAATGGGCATATTTTTGGCCGAAAAACCGGCCTTGTGTCACATGATGCCCTCGTTGGGGGGGGGTGACTAAATACTCTCAGTCAGTCAGTCGATGTCGGACGACCGTTAGTCGTATACTAAAAGTATCAGCGATTTCTCTGCGTCATTACCTATTATATCAAGTTCCTAACGTTTTGTACGTCGAACCTATTTTAGGACCGACTTAGTGAACTACAAGCCTTCACTGTGAAACTACTCTACAACATTTTTTTAATTTAAAACAAATTTAAAGATTTTAAAATTCTTTTTTAATATTTAGTTCTATTAAATCTTTAAATATTCATAAAAATATTTGACAAATAAAACCGTGGTTCCAATTTTCTTTTTATCGCACGAAACATTGGCAAAGACTGGTTCCTTACCTTGAAATGCCGTATTCCTCCAGGGTGTAGGTGATCCTGGCTCTCCACAATTTCCTCTCTCATATAAATCTAAGCAGCATTTGATTCTTTACCATTTATCTTTATTCCTGCCTTGCCAACTGTTCACTCAAATTGAGTGTTAAATTCTTCAAGCCTTCTTTCCTCATTATTTGTCCCAACTGTCTTTTTCTGACCCTAAGTTAAAGCGTTCTTTTCGTTTCCCATTTTCAATTTGGAAATGTACCCATAAACTATCATTCTTTATAACGTGGAACACGACGCTGCGTAACTTCCGGTCCCTTGTTGTTCTAAACAACCTTGGACTTGTTACCACTCCCTCTTAGTCCTTGATCTGCCATCCATTCATTGAAACCCATTCACTGTTTCCTCCCTGCTCTCCTTCTGGCTTTCAATATGTCCTGTGAATATTAACTTCTACAGGCTCTTCTTCCATACTATATGTCCCAGAAAAGAATGTCACTGCCGAACATGTAAGTGGCTTACAAGCCATTTGCTATTCATCGTTACTGATTTCTGTTGCGCAGGCAGTTCTGAAATAGTAAAATTTATCTACTGTATCGGCAAGTGGCCAGCTGTCAGGCTTCAACGGATTCATTTATTTAGAAGAACAAACTTTTTAAAAAAAATTTTTTTCATCTTGGCTTTATCAGAAATAATCTTAGTAACACAAAAATACGAGGATATTTTCTCTGAGGAAATGAAAACGAAGAGGTCGTTCTGATGAATAGGTTTTCTCGTAATTGCTTTTTGTAATATTATATATGTAATTAGTCTTTTAATGCTGACCTGTGAAATTTTCTTTCTTTCCTTCGTCCTTTCTTTCCTTCGTCCTTTCTTTCCTTCGTCCTTTCTTTCCTTCGTCCTTTCTTTCCTTCGTCCTTTCTTTCCTTCTTCCTTTCTTTCTTTTTTCTTTCTTTCCTTTTTTCTTTCTTTCCTTCCTTTCCTTTTTTCGTCCCTTCCTCCTTTCCTTTCCCTTCCTTCTTTCCTTTTCTTTCCTTTCCTTTCATTTTATATATGTATTTCTCTCTCTCTCTCTCTCTTTTAAACGAAATATTGTAACACGTACAGCCTATCCTACTTTGACCTTAATGCGATGTTGCCGTCTTCAAATGGAAGACAGCTGCCTCTCTATAAATATACCAACAACAGGCATCCTTCTTCTATCAGAGACTTTTTAAAAAGAGATAGATTCGCTCTCAAAGGTTCATTGAAGCTACGATAAGGACCAAAAAGTAGTTCAAGAACATTACGTAGAATGCCGTCAGTTTACAAGTACGGAAGGTGAGCGAGGCCAAAATTTGGTGATGAAACCAATGAGAGGTTTTATAATTTTAAGGAGAAACTTCCGCCTTCAGTAACTGAGTATGTAACAAACAGTTAAATATACTTATGCATCTGTACGCTTTTTGTTTGTAAGTTTATGGAAACCTTATAAATTCACGCCTTTATGAACACAGGAATAACTGCCCATAGTTTACTCCATTTTTATATGGGAAGGACCAACAAAATGGATGATGCGATTTTTGTCTTTCGAAATGGAATCAAAACGTCGTTATTCCTGTTTTTATATATTTGCAAAAATCAGGGATTTATCCGATAAAAACAAAATATTCAGTACTTGTTCATTTATACACTGAATAAACTTATTATTTACATTATTCGGACTATTGTCCTCGTCTTTGTTGCCATATTTATTACAACGTTTCGGCCGTTGTACGCTCCGGCCTTCTTCAGGTGGTTGGAATGTCGAGCTTAACCCTTTATTTCGCTCACTGGGGTAGACTGTTCTAGTGCCACGTGCCATGTCTCGTGGATGTCAGTTATCTCCTGTTAATTCCCCTCTCCAAGGTCTCCACTGCCTTAACCAGGTATTGAACTCACACACTTTGGGTCCTGTCACTGGATCTAATTAACGCCTTTTATCCACTGTGCCATGTGTCCTTCAGGACCTCTGTGTATGACGCATGACACAGTGGATAAAGGCGTTGGTTAGATCTAGTGACAGGACCCAAAGAGTGTGAGTTCAATACCCGGTTAAGGCAGTGGAGAAGTTTCAGAGGGAAATTAACAGGAGATAACTGATAACTAACATCCATTAAAACATGGCATGTGGAACTAGAACAGTCTGCCCCAGTGAGCGAAATAAAGGGTTAAGTTCGACATTCCAGCCACCTGAAGAAGGCCGGAGCGTACAACGGCTGAAACGTTGTAATAAATATGGCGACACGACAAAGATGAGGAAAATAGTCTGAATAATGTAAATAATGTACATAATACCTCCTCTCAGAAATATAGACAGTTACTGAATCAACTGAATTGTACACTGAATAGATTATTTTATTAGAAAACTTTACGAAAGTCTTTTTTGTGGGAGTCAGTTTCATCCTTCCTTTTGATATCTCTTGTGCACTTTTTTATTTACTATTTGCGAAATCTTTTTACCGTTATCCAAGATGTTATTTTCGCAAAAGATTTATGCAATATCAAATGTGACCATATTGAAAATTCGTCCCTGACATTACCAAAATAATTCAAACGCAAAAAATAATATATTAAAAAAAATTTAAATTTAATATTTTTTTTAATTACTTGTAATTTGTCAGTGCTATTTCGGATTTATTTCTGTTGTTCGTAACAATCGTTGTTATTAAATAGACGTGTTTGAAGAGTTAGAAAATAGACATTTTAATGGCATTTTCGAGTGTGAAGCTTTTTTTAAAAGAATTAATTTTTCTTTTTAATTTTCGCAACTGTTAGATTATTTTTTGTATGGGTGTTGATAAAGGAAATAATTCTGAATTACCGCCTTTGACTGACTAGTCTTTCGGAAGTTTAATATTCAATAACTCTTAAATTCAGAATAATTAAAGACCTCACCAGGTGCAATTAAACATTTATGATATCAAACAAGTAAAAAAAAATTAAAAATAAATAAAAATAATGAATGAAACTGAAAAGTATTGTTTCACTAATTTTTAATTTATTTTTTATGGTTCAAATGGAGTATAAAAATAAAATCATTCATTCTACGAAATTTCATAATAGTGTATATAAGAAAATTTTATTCTGAAACTGTTGGTTATATAAGATAAAGATAATTTATTTTGGCATATAAATAACGATTTCTTGATTGCGCTGCAGTTGTTACGTATTTCATGAATTTTATTTTTTGTGTGCTTTTTAGTTATAGATCACATGACAAAATAACTGATTATTGACTTATGACATCACAGGCTGTCTTGCATAAATAAACGTTATTTTTTATGATGTATTGACCAAAAACTAAACATTACGATTACAAAATACAGTTAATTAATCCTTAATTTTACTATTCGACTTTGAAATACATTTCTACGACAAATTTTAAATTGACAAGTCTTCCAATTTCACTGAGGTAGATGTTAAACACTTGGATGTTATAGACCATCTATCTTTCTTTTTTTATCTATCTATCTACCTTTTTTATCTTTCTTTTTTGTCTATCTGTCTATCTTTATCTATCTTTCTTTTTTTTATCTATCTTTCTTTTTTTTATCTATCTATCTTTTTTATCTATCTTTTTATCTATCTATCTTTTTATCTATCTATCTTTTTATCTATCTATCTTTTTATCTATCTATCTTTTTATCTATCTATCTTTTTATCTCTCTCTCACTGAAACCAAACAATGTCTCTGATAGTTTTTTCGTTTTCTCTTTGAGATCAAAACGGAATAGTCCATTATTTGAGTTACTGACAGGGTGCAACGTACGTGTTAACTAAGCAAAATTATATCTTAATAACAACTGGTATATTTGAGACGACGTCGATCTATTTACTCCGATGAAATGAAAGTTCCCGTTGCCTTCTCCACGGTTTGACCTCAGAGTTTTCCTTCTCTTAGTCTGCTGACAATCACCACAAGTCCAATCCAATTTTGATAGTTGCCATACGTAGCCTAGTCTACTTTGCTATTTAATCCTTATCCGGTGGGACAAAAATAGATTCGTGTCTTTCTAAAAGGCATATGAGAAAGTGAACACAACAGACTCGACCAGAATCTGAACTCGGTTCGTTGTTTCCACTTTCTGCGCCGTTAACCATTGCACTACCCTCATATGTATCTTGTTTTTTGTTTTGTTTTTTGTTTTGTTTTTTTTTACTCTTCCCATAATTCCTGAGATCGAAAAGAAAGACATTTGATTTGAAACATTTTCAAAAATAGATTCGCTGAAAATAGCGTGGAGAACTCCTAAGAAATAAATCACATACAAAATAATAAAACAATATTTGAAGGACTTGGTCGAATTTGAATGTGGAGAATGTGAACTGTAAAACGGAAAGGGACCCACTCAAATGGGTTCATTATAAAATGTGAATTTGAAAAGATTACTTGTACATTTGCCTTTTATCAGGATAATGCCATTTAGTGTCGCTAAGGGCGTGGAGTTATTTTTAGCAAACAAATTGAACGGTACAAGAGGCGCTGCTTTTGTCTAAATATCCGATTGGACTTGTGGTGATTGTCTATAGACTCAGTTGTTCTACTTCGAATGACCATTAGAACTTAACGTTGGTCAAGTGGGCGAACTAGGTTTTATAAAGAAATTCTTGAGAATGACAGAAATCGTTACAATAGATTTTTTTAAAAATACAATCGAGAAAACACTCAAGACTTGAATCCTAAAAGTGTATGATGAAAAAGTCACGGCATATTAATATTTTGATAGCATTTGTGATATATTTTAATAGCATTTGTGATATGTTTTGATAGCATTTGTGATATGTTTTAATAGCATTTGTGATATGTTAGTGTTAAGCCAAGCCTCATATTGGCATGCATTTTCTCAGTGTTTTAGCCAATAACCAAATAAATTAATTCGATTCGATATTTTCTGTTAATACGCCCCAAATAAAGTAAAGTTACGTATCGCAAATATTAAAGCACTCCGAGATATTATAAATTTTAAGTCGAACTATTTTTGTGGCGGGTGGGAGGGTATTTAATTTTTGGCACTCATTTGAAATTATAAATCTTAAATCAAAATTTGTTTAGCTTGCCTCGCAACAACTCCAATCCCCAGAAAGAAAAAATTAACAACAATCAGGGAGTTAGTCATATTTCGTAAGTGCGGTTGATATTCGAGGTACTTAGAAGGAATTTTTTACAATTAAAAAAGAAAAAGAAAAAAACATTAAAAAATGCTGTTTTTGGTTTGTTTATCAGGGTGAGCGCGAATGGAGACCCCACAGTTAGAAATAGGGCATCCGATTTACCCACATTTGGGGCGGTCGCAAAGGTCAACCCAACCGGAGTGCAATAGAAGGGCTTCGCTCTAGGAGAATGTGGTGTGAATTTTAGTAAATATAAACTCTTTTTATTTTGGGGTGAATTAGAAGAGATCCACTCGATAAAGAGAGACGCACAACAAAAAGTAGAGATAGAAAAAGATTGTGTAACGGCGAGTGACTTTATGTAGATGGGCTTCCAATATTACAAAGAAAAAAAGGTAACTCGTACATAGACTCTTTTTTATTTGAACCTAGAAAAGGGAGACGAAGAAAAGATCACCATGGGCATTTCGGATCGTACAAAAAAATAGAAAATCCAAGAAGTGGTAGCATGACTGATGCTAACCCTCAGGAATGTGACTCGTTGCACCTTCTCGAACAAACGTTTTCCACTGACATGATGTGGAAAGACTGTAACGCCACTGTCGGCTCTCGACAGCGGTAACCAAATATGTAACACCACTCGTCGGTTCTCATCAATGGCCACCAATAATATAGCCCTATGTCCTGCGTTGATCTTCAGATTCCTTCAGACCATCGTGGTTACCATTTAGCTGAATCTTCACTCATTAGCGCGTGACTTGTTGTCACTTGCATCGTGATAGTAGACACGGTTTCACTCGACTTAGCTGGCGTTTGTTTGTTCCAGACCATTCACTCCTCTGCCACGTTGTGTTTTTTGATCTCTGAGCGTTAGAATGTCGCTGATGAAGTAAATTGAAGTGAAAACGGTTCAACAGCTGGGAGCTACATAAAAAAGAATCCTTTGAAATAAAGAATTAACTCTGGTTAAAAAAAAAATGTAACAACGATTTGGCTTATATATGACTTGTTGTATACAACGGTTTTAACTTTTCTCACTTACTGTGATAGTCAAATGACACTGGGATCTCCCTGGGAGTCTGCAGTTTGTGTTAAGAATAACTTAAATTCTAAGTTCTGGTCTTCAGGGCCGCCACAAGGTCTTGCTCAAGAGATCTCGGCGAACTATGTGGATTCCAGTAACAGTAGTGTGGGGAATTTCTAAATTGTCCAAACCTCCGATGAGTCCTGTGTCTGGCAGGGTTGGGGTTGACTAGGGTCTGGATTTGGTTGTCTTCTACTCTAAATATCAACCCTTTCTAAATTTCCATATATAAAAATACATTTACTCTAGTGATTTTCCAAATTTGGGGTTATCTAGCCCTCTTTTGAAAGAGGCGAAAGGAATCAAGCCGCCCCTTAACTCCAACTTCCTTCAAGCCTCATCTCGTACCATAGCTCCATATAGGCAGTACTAATCTCTCTCTTCCTTCTCCCACTTTCTCAGCAGCTGTTGTGACCGAAAATATTAGGAACAACAGTATATGACAAAACACAGTTAAATATATGTTAAAACACAACAATATTCGTTTTTATTCTCACCGACTAGGATACAGCAGGATTGTGTTGGACAAACAATTCACTGTCTGCAGGTGGTGTATTGTCCAGCAGCCATGTTGTCTGATACTACCCTTTTTCCGTGAAGAGTCACTGATTCGTTAGGGGAGAGTTGTCTTCCCTAACACCTCCCCCTTTTTAGCCTTTTGTTCGTATGACTTCGGGAATTTATTTGCAGTTGATAGGGTTTCCTCCGAAGTCTATACGATTTCCAAAGTACACGTTTAGGTGGAATCCTAGGATTGTCCTTTGGTATATCGTGGAAACATTGTGGAGGCAGTTCGGAGATGTCCAGTAGGATATCTAGCGGTAAAGTGAAGTTTGATTTGGTCTCTAGAATGTGAGAGGATCATAATTGGTTTGCATGTGGAACTGAAATTGTAGACTATATATCTACAACATATGTAACATTTCCAGAACGACGTAGAATGTGTCCTTGAATCCATTTTTCTTTGCCATTGCGGTAGTCTTTAGCAAATACGGACTGTTCTGGTACATATATATGTTTCACTGCTCCATGATTTGGTTAAATTGTTTCTCCATTACCATGTTCCATTTTTTGGGAATGTTTTGCAGTAGGATTGTTGACATCTACATGCAAATGAACTTTACGATGATTCATCAGTGCTTCTGCTGGTGAGTTACCATTAGGTGTGTTTGGATTTGGTGTAGCTTTCTATCTACTGAATGAGAAATCGGAGAGCCGAGTTCGAATTTCAGTCGGTTTCATTACAATTACTTACACGCAAATAACCTTGGGAAAGTTATGAATACATTTCTACTCTGCCAGCTACGGGTTGAATAACAGCAAAGAACTAACCAGGAAGCAATGTATCATCAACAGGAATTCAGTCAGTTAAGTGCCATTCACGATACACGCTTGGGCGATCATGCGTCTTTTGATTCATGACTGACGAGTTAGAAGATTTTCTCGCTGTAGGTTGCTATTTATTTCTGCAATAGACAGGTTGCCAACCTACGGCGAGAAAGTCTTCTGTCTTTGTTCATAATCAGGTACGTCGTCATCATCACATTACTCTCCTAAAGTATTGCTGTAATTCGTCTAACACTTGAATCTTCGCTGTCTTCATTTCCATTGTGACACTATAGGTGGTTCTTTCAGTTTCAGTAGCCTCTCGCATCTTAGTAGCTTTATTGCTTGGATCGGGGTGAAATGATTAAAGCAAACATTTTTGACGCGCCACATTCTTTAGTTGCATTAATTCTGACCTTTACAGTTAAGATTCGTCATACAACGTATATTGGGATGAATCCTCCCCATTCTATTCGTATACCATTAGTAAGGAAGAAGTTCCGTTTCTTCGCAAGAACTGTTTCTTTGTGGACTCCCACGTGAGTTCTTTCCCGGACTTCCTTTTCTTGACTCACTTTGAGTTCTTTATTTAAGGCTTCTTGTCTAGTTCATTTATGTTACCGGAACGTCTTATTTACTCCACAACATCCCTGCTTTTAAGATTGTTTTTCACTAGTTGATAATGGGACCACTTCTTAATTGCTGTTGTTCCCAGGTGCCCGACTCGGGGTGGTAGCACCTATTAGTAATACTGTAACTTTGGAAACACTAAGATTCACGACTGGACTCTCAAGGTCCGTAATTCTAGACAACAAAAATCGTACGTTGGAAAATTTTAATATCTACGCAAGGAGTAATAGTAATCTTTCGAAATGTAGATTCTGTAATGAAGAAAAACATTCAAGCATTAAATGTTCCAAATATCCTTCCCGAGATTCGAGATTGAATCGATGTAAGGAATTAAAATTATGCCTCCTATACATGAATAGGAAACATTACAAGGATTGATATAATGGAAGGAACAATAAATTAAACATTGAATGTAAATTCTGTAACTCTAGGAGTTATGCCCCCTTAAGTTTAAACGTAAACCCTTGACGACTAATATGTGCCTTAATACACATGCAGGACAGCTTATCTGTTGGCAAAGTACATGAATTCAACTGTCTAGTGAATACGGGAAGCTAAAGGCCTTATTTCTCTGAATTAATTCTAAGGCCGCTAAAGAGTGAGGACTACTACACTTCCCCTGCTGATTATGAAATAAAGACTTTTTGGGGTTCTTAGCTCAAAAGGTTAAGGGAGATGAAATTTGATATAGGATTTCCCAGTTCTAGTCCCCTACCAGTTTTAATTGACAACGAATTTAATATCAGGTTTGATGTTCATTGTTTCCATCTGATGACTAAATGTGAAAAATATAAACTTTAAGTTCGCTGGAAACTTTGCTAATAGTACTGATACCCTTCTAGTACACGGTTTGTTGGGGGTGGATTTGATACAGTTCATGAAAACTATGTATCTGATAAAATGCATAGAAACTCCCCAATGGGATCATTCCCTTTGGAAAAGTTAATAATTTCTTATATCTGAACCTTCCTTCCCAGAAAAAGACAGAAATATGCAGATAGCAATTTCTATGCTGTCGTTTCCAAATACTCTTCGTGCCCCGTGTCTTGTGTTAACTTTGTTTTAAAACCTAAAAAGGGGCGCGTTTTATTCATTTTTCGATACGTTTGAGGAAAGTTGCGTGGAACGTAACTTAGATAAAATGTTCAGTATGGGAGTATTGGGTTTACCCAGCGAAGAAGATGTTGTGAGTGATTATGATAGAAGATTAGAGACTTCGATGGATAGATAGAATTTAAAAGTTAATTCTTATTGTGTAAAATTATATTGGGTAGAGGAAAGAATTAATTCCGTACCCTCGAACCATGCAGTAGCTCTTGGTGTATTCGACAGTGTTTATCAAATGCTTAAAAAGGCGCAATCTGTTTGACGAATATGCCAAGGTGTTTCATGAGCAGCAAAAGGAGGGGGGGATAATAGAGACGATTCATGTTATCCCTAATAAATTCTAGAATTATGTATGGGTTCCTTATAGGCTTGTTTTTAAAACAGAAGATAAAACCACCACTAAGAAAAAGCCTGTTTTTAATTGCTCACTTAAAACTAAAATACGGCACTCCTTAAACAAAACAGCCTAACCTAGAATAAATCTAATCAGAAACGTGCTAAAATTATTATTGTTGTTTCGCTCCAACAAATATGTGTTAATCGCTGAAATTAGGAAGGCTTTCCTGATGATTAAATTTAGCTTGGAAGCGGACAAAAATAGATTGTTTTTTTGCTTTTTTGTTTTTTTTTTTTTTTATGAAGTAAGCAAGCAGATTTGTTTTAGATACAACACTCTCTTATTTGGGTTTAATGCTAGTCCTTTTATTTTAAATTTTATTATCAAGCATAATACTAGTAAATTTCCCGATGATGAATGCAAAGAAATGTTGAAGAACAATTTCTACGTGAACAACCCAGTTAAAACTTGTAATTCTCCTGAAAAATTGATGTATCTCTCCGGGGAGTCGGTGGATAGAATGGAAGAAGACAACTTTGGTCTTAGATCCTGTAATACGAATTGCGGGGATCTGAAAAACCGCATGATTGCAGATAGCAACTATGCTGAGCATGGCTGTCAGTTGGAAAAGGTCCTGGGATATAGATGTGATCCAGTCAGGGATACCGTATGCTCGGCTGGTAGCTATATTGATTCTGATGCCAATACAAAAAGAAAGGTATTGTTTCGAATATTTAGGGTTTTTGACCCAACGTCTCTATATCTTCCTCTGACAATTAGACGTAGGATATTGATGAGCGATCTATGGAAACAAAAGTTACCTTTGGACGACGTTATTCCATCAGAACCCCAGCAGGTTTGGAGCAGCTTGTCTAAATACCTCGCTCGTCTTAAGGAATTAAGTTTCCCCAGATACGCTACAGATGTCTCCTTCCAAGCAGAGTTGTATATATTCTGCGACGCCTCGCTATGGCCATATGAGTTTGCAGCTTACTTTGAACAGGAGCACAAATCGAATTTAGTTTTTGCAAAGGCCAAGGTGGCTCCCATTAAGTCCCGAACCTTACTTACTCTGGAACTGTTGGCTGTGTCCTTAGCTATTAAATGTCTTGCCTGTATTCTAAAAACATTTTTCAATGGATGTGTTGAGAGTTCATATTGCAGTGCATGCTCAAGTGATGTTGTCTTCATTGCTGTCTCGTAACAATAACATTAAAACCAAGAATCAATTCAGTATCTGTCTATACTTCTGGGATGAGGTATTATGTACACTATTTACATTATTCGGACTATTGTCCTCATCTTTGTTGCTATATTTATTACAACGTTGTACGCTCCGGCCTTCTTCAGGTGGTTGGAATGTCGAACTGAACCCTTTATTTCGCTCGCTGAGGTAGACTGTTCTAGTTCCACATGCCATGTCTAATGGATGTCAGTTATCAGTTATCTCCTGTTAATTCACCTCTCCAAGTTCTCCACTGCCTTAACCAGGTATTGAACTCACAACTCTGGGTCCTGTCACTGGATGTAACCAGCGCCTTTATCCACTGTGTCATGTGTCCTTAATGACATCTGTCTAATTTATCGGACTTATAAACTTAATGTCTTCAGCAACCATTTTTACCAGTACTCATATTGTAATTTTTGCTGTTATCATTGCATGTTTTTTTTACCAGAACTCATACTGAAATTTTCGTTGTTTACAAGCTGATTACGGGTGATGATAACATTCGGTTAGCATTTCCAATAGATCCAAAAGGTTATCGTAAAAAAAAACCAAAGGGATCTAATTCTAATGATCCCAATGTGTGGTATTGACTCCTCGATTCTCGGCCCACGAAGTCATAGAACTCTGGGCCCTGAATATGTTGTAAGTTTAATTGTAAACTTACATTTTAATGCATCTATTCCTTTCTCTGGCGGGGTAGGTTAGATTACTTAAATTGAAAACTTATTCGTTGTAAGTTTCC
This sequence comes from Acanthosepion pharaonis, assembly GCA_903632075.3. NCBI lineage: Eukaryota > Metazoa > Mollusca > Cephalopoda > Sepiida > Sepiidae > Acanthosepion > Acanthosepion pharaonis. The sequence goes on along the minus strand of CAHIKZ030005093.1, from coordinate 687,504 downwards.
TTTTATAATAATTCGGAAAATGTACTTGATCGTTGAAAACAAGTTTAAAAATTTTGATTAAATTTGATCATAAAATTCCGTACATCCTAATGCCACCAGAATCATAGAATTTCAGGTTGATATTATTTCCTCATTTTAGACCCTCGAAGTCGAAGAAATTTGGGCTTTAAATATATCATTAACTTGATTTACTCTTAAAATATTTTTAATAGTAAAATTACATAATTATTTCTATATTTTTCTCAGGTCGGATTGGTTAGATCTATTCATGGAAAATTAAACCTTACGCCTTTTGTAAGACTTTTCTAAAACGTTTCTAAAATAAATATATTTCCAAATTAATTGGTTTTAACTAGACTAATTCGTCCGTATCTTACTCCGTAACATCACATCTGGGGATGGAAAAACAGGATTTTTTTCTGTAACAAACTGAAGTTTATTGCATCTTTCTTTCAAGGGAAAGTATTAGAATTTGAGAACCACTTTTACAATGTTTTACAAGTTCACGTTCTAGTCTCTTTTCTGATCTTTGGCCCAATGTTCACCTTGCTTTCAAATCCTGCTCTCAAAGCCTTGATCCTTATCAGAGATAAGAATATATTTTCTGACGAACGAGAGAGTTGGAAAATATAAAAAGGAATTTGACCACACTTGCCCTGACGTTGGTGCCATAATGTCGAAGGGACGCTTACAACTTTTCAGACCCTTGCTTTCAAAATCCAGCTCCCAAATTCTTGATTCTTATTTTTACGAAAAGGGAACGTAATGAACTCGATTGGAAACCAATTTCTCGTTCCCTTAAGTTAAGCAACGTCGAGCCTGGTCAATACTTAGGTGGGTGCCCGCTTGCGGATACCAGGTGCTCGGAATTGGAAATCGGAGAGCGGAGTTCCAATTCCAGTCATGTTCCTTATATTCACTTACACGCAAATACTCTTGGGAAAGGTATGAATCTACCTCTTCTCCTCCAGCTATGGGTTAAGTAGTAGGACTTGTATCAGAAAAAATATTATCTCCCCTAAATTCTTACATTCTCAAAATATTTTGGAGCTTTAAATAACCTGCAAAAGGTTAATAAACCGTAAAAAACAAGTAAACCAAGAAATCAATCAATCAATCAATCAACCGACTGTTGACGCTTTTGATAGAGACGATACTCATAATGGTCAGCATGAAAGTACCGTGACCTAAGAAGAGAAAGATTTGAAAGAGGACGTAAATTCAGACTTTTTACTTCGGTGCGCACTTTAAATTTTAATATGGTAAAAATAAGGTTCAAAATTCCATTCACCTGAAAAAGGGCGGGGTGTACAACGGCATCGTGCTAAAACGTTGTGTATGAAGATGAGGATAACAGTCCGAACAATGTAAATAATCTAAGTAATCATAATGCCTCATCTCAGAGATATAGACAGAAAAGTTTAGCCTTCCCAAAGAGGATTAGCGGTACAATTTCCGTTTAAAAATCTATTTATTTATTTTGTAAGACAGCCCGATAATGACTGATTTAAATCCCTTGAGGAAGACAAAAGAGAAAGAATTATCCTCTCCTTAATGATTAACGAATTTAGCAACCAGTTTTAAATATCAGTTGACTCTTTTTTCTTTTCTTTTTTTAAGTAAATCACCCCAAGCAAAGCAGGAGTGCCACTAGCACACAAGGGGTTACAGAGAGTGAGACTAGGAATAAAGAGTGGGGTGTTTGGGAAAAGAGTATAGAGAAGGACGGGGATCAGAATCAAGGCATCAAAAGATGCCGATTGACATTACATTTGAATATTTGAAGATTATGTCTATCAGCGAAGCAAGTGACAGGAAGGGAGTTCCACATGAAGAATCTATTTATTTTTTAAGACAGTCCGATAATAACTAATTTAAATCCCTTGAGGAAGGCAAAATAGAAATATTTATTATCTCCTTCTTAACGATTAACGAATTTAGTATCCTGTTTTAAATATCAAATGACAAAGACTTGAATTAGACATGGAAGCCATGTGCCTTTTAGAAAATATAGATGTTTTATATATATAAATAATTAATTATTCTTCTGTTAACTTGGAGTACACCTGGCTACTTTATGGGGCGTATTAAAGCGCCCGGTCGCACTGGTTGAGAAACGCTACCCTATATTTACAAGATGCCATAAAGAAGTTCCTCAAATAAATAATTTGACAAAGAAAAAAGCGTGATTAATTTCTAGCAAGTTAATTCAAAGGATAAATTCTGCAAATGCTATTTTGTTACTTATTACTAGTTCGAGATGGCAACCTGTGAAATTAATGTCAACCGGCCTAGATAGAGAAGTCCTACTAAAGAAAACAATGCTTCCCGAAAGCAATTAAACTAATATTTCCTTTTTTTTTAACCACTCCTTTAGTCGACATGTACCCAACCAATTAGATCAAGAGAAACCATCCTGATAAAGAAAGGTTCAGTTACCCCATATAAGAAATGCTCATCTCTCGTTGGGTCATTTTGAATCTGCAAGTTATTATTTTCGTACCTGGAACGTAAACAAAGTAATTTTTAAGTAGTCAATGGACTTTGTTTAACTTCTATATTTCTTTTAATCAATTCATCTCAAGTAAGGCGATAATGCCGCTAAGGCGCAAGGCGCTATTTGGAGTAAAAGAGAATGAAAAAGACTTTAGAAGGAACCGGAAACACAACTCTAAACAGGAAACAAGGGATAGAGATGTTAGAACGATAGAGTTGAAGTAGACTTTAGACGGTACCAGAAACCCAATCCTAAACAGGGAACAAAGGATAAACTTCTACTCTTGTTCAAAGGACCGGATATTATTTTTTATAAACGTTTTTTTTTTTTTTTTGTTTTTACATTTAAGAACGACTTTTATAACTTTGTTTTCTTACTCCCTGTTTCGGCTTCGAACTTAACAGCTACGAGATACAGAATTCGAAAAGCCCAAACGAGGCCATTTCTTTAGTACGCAACTGGATTTTGCGTTATCATGATTGTTTAAAGCTTCCTGATTAGTAGCTCACACTTCGGTTAAAGGAGTGATTAGAAAAAGAAATACAATTTCGATTCTTGTCAGGAAGCATAGTTTTATTTACTAGGACTTCTCGATCTAGACTGGATGATTTTTTTTCATTGTTTAATAATAAAAGCAGTGTCTACGCAAACACTTGCAACCACTAAGAATAACGGATGAAAAAAAAACCGCTTAATATTTGGCAGACCAGACAATTACAAATGATCAAGATGTTGCATATTTTAACAAAAAGCTGACCAAACTATTACAAATGATCAAGATGTTGAATATTTTAACAAAAAGCAGACCAAACTATTACAAATGATCAAGATGTTGCATATTTTAACAGAAAGCAGACCAAACTATTACAAATGATCAAGATGTTGCATATTTTAACAAAAAGCAGACCAAACTATTACAAATGATCAAGATGTTGCATATTTTAACAACAAGCAGACCAAACTATTACAAATGATCAAGATGTTGCATATTTTAACAAAAAGCAGACCAAACTATTACAAATGATCAAGATGTTGCATATTTTAACAAAAAGCAGACCAAACTATTACAAATGATCAAGATGTTGCATATTTTAACAAAAAGCAGACCAAACTATTACAAATGATCAAGATGTTGCATATTTTAACAACAAGCAGACCAAACTATTACAAATGATCAAGATGTTGCATATTTTAACAAAAAGCAGACCAAACTATTAAAATGATCAAGATGTTGCATATTTTAACAAAAAGCAGACCAAACTATTACAAATGATCAAGATGTTGCATATTTTAACAAAAAGCAGACCAAACTATTACAAATGATCAAGATGTTGCATATTTTAACAACAAGCAGACCAAACTATTACAAATGATCAAGATGTTGCATATTTTAACAACAAGCAGACCAAACTATTACAAATGATCAAGATGTTGCATATTTTAATAACAAGCAGACCAAACTATTACAAATGATCAAGATGTTGCATATTTTAACAACAAGCAGACCAAACTATTACAAATGATCAAGATGTTGCATATTTTAACAAAAAGCAGACCAAACTATTACAAATGATCAAGATGTTGCATATTTTAACAAAAAGCAGACCAAACTATTACAAATGATCAAGATGTTGCATATTTTAACAAAAAGCAGACCAAACTATTACAAATGATCAAGATGTTGCATATTTTAACAAAAAGCAGACCAAACTATTACAAATGATCAAGATGTTGCATATTTTAACAAAAAGCAGACCAAACTATTACAAATGATCAAGATGTTGCATATTTTAACAAAAAAGCAGACCAAACTATTACAAATGATCAAGATGTTGCATATTTTAACAACAAGCAGACCAAACTATTACAAATGATCAAGATGTTGCATATTTTAACAAAAAAAGCAGACCAAACTATTACAAATGATCAAGATGTTGCATATTTTAACAAAAAAGCAGACCAAACTATTACAAATGATCAAGATGTTGCATATTTTAACAAAAAGCAGACCAAACTATTACAAATGATCAAGATGTTGCATATTTTAACAAAAAGCAGACCAAACTATTACAAATGATCAAGATGTTGCATATTTTAACAAAAAGCAGACCAAACTATTACAAATGATCAAGATGTTGCATATTTTAACAAAAAGCAGACCAAACTATTACAAATGAAAAAAATACAAATTTTTTGGCACTCTTTTTTTGTTGGTTTTTTGTTTTGCATACTCTTTTTTGTTAGGTTTTGTTTATTTTGTTTTACGGCATATCAACACTTCAATAGTTTAATGCCGACAAGAGTTTTACGATAGGTTCGTATGGATATAATATGTATTCTTTGTAAGAAATCAGTTTTGTAGATCAGGTTTCATTGAGGTATCTTTGTAAAGAGGGTTTTTGTCGAGAGTCAAATCTATTGCTGGTAATATTTTTTCTCGAAAATTTATTGCTGGTATTTTTATTATAAAAATCCATTTTTATACTTTCATAGTGTTTTGACCCCAGTTTGGGGGTTAGCTATTTGCCCATAACTCGGACCCTAACAGGTGTTACCACCCCGGTTCAGGATGAACATGGGAACAACATTAATTCAGAGGTGGTTTCTCGTTCCTCAAAATCACCTTATCAGAGGCCTTGATGATGAATGTAGTTTGTCAAACCCAGAATGAAACACTCTATTTTTGTTTTAAATATACCAAACGTCACTTTGTTTTTCTGACTGGATTAATATGCCCAGAATTCCGGAGAATAAGGAAAACAGTATGGAATACAAGAAGGTGATGTTGTGTTGTATGACAAGAAAGATTAAAAAAAAAAAACACAACGGATCGGCAATTTGAGGAACAGTAGAGAAAAACAGTTGTTTTGAAATACTGAAAAGAGACGTAGATGTTATCAAGATTTTACATGAAATATGTTTGGCATTTAACAGTAATAAACAGTTGGTATCACCAGATAATTAAAATATCATAGCGGCCGTTGAAGTTCGACCCATTTTAGCATGCGAATCTGAACAAACGTAGAAGTGAAAAAGAAAATGTTACTAGATAGAAATCAAAGGAAATCTTGTGAAAGATAAAACTATGGATCAAATTAACGACAAAGACACTAAACACTACTCGATTATTGTTGACTCTACGCCTGCACATACTGATTATGGTTCTATACTGATATAATGGAAAACGTTTTAAGATTTTTTTTAAACCAGTGGTTGGCAACCTTTTAGAGAGAGCGGGCCAAGAAGTTATGCAGTGTCTCGGACAAAGGTCATGATATCAAATGTGCCATAATAAATTGTCTCGGTCCATCCAGAAAGCTGCCTTGGTTTAGAGGTATGAAGAAAAACAGCGAATTTAATGTTATATTATTTAAACAAGGTTCCTTATGTTACTGCATGAATAACAGGATAACAAGTAACACAAAAAACAAGAAATGCAAATTCCTTACTACAAGCTAAATAGTTAGAAGTGGTAAATTATTTAATGTGACACTTGTTTCTGCTTATTGTTCAATAACTTCTCTAAATCAGGTGAAATATTTATCGATGACAGGGGAAAGATAATCATCCAGGTGGTCATCACCCAACCCTGTTCTTAAAAAAACTTTTAGTATATTTCATTTTTGAAAAAAATAGTTCACAGGCATATCTACTTCCAAATAATGATACCGTCGTTTTCGCATTATTCAATAGGCTTTTTTATTTTCCACTTGACAAAACATATTTCTCATAGAAGTTAGAAGTAGATTCGGATTTAAATTATCATTTAAAAATTCGTCACATTGTAAGTCAGTTAATTAAAACTGATGTTTTTTTTTCTGCCACTTGCTCCACCAATTAATTAGATAATTAGTTTCCAGGTTTTAAGTTGTCGGACCGGACAAAAATCTTTCGCGGTCCGGATGTGGGCCAGGGGTCATGGGGTTGTCGAAACCCTGGTTTAAACCAATAGATTGTTTTACAAATAGAATAACATCCACCAACGACCTTGTTCAACAAGTCCTGTATGAATATAAGTTTTTATTTGAAAATATCTGTGACGAGCTCTATGATAAAACTAGGTACCTTCACAAAAAGCGATACTTAAGGATTAAAATGAATTTTTACAAATGAAAAATATTTCTTGGAGCTTTTATTTTAGTTTTGATTTCAAGCTAATAGATTAAATTTAATATTTCGAATGAGCAAGATCATTTTTTGTGTATTTCAAAACTAATGTAAATTGATTAGGAGTTTTCGTTTTGAAATCGTTGACGTTAACGCCATTTTAGCCATCCATCCATCACAAATGTAATTCTCTTTATTAAAAAAATCTTTCATTCTTAAGATATACATTTCTGAAACTTTAACTGAATTATTAGCTGATTTAGAGTTTAAATGACTTGATTTGAAACAAATATTAAGTTTAAAATATCACAGGAATGCACTTTTTAACACTGCGGTAGCCTTATGTTTAAGGTGATGACAGGTTGACTGATCGACGGAAGTCTATCCAATTTTTTCTACGGTGATTATATCTGTAAAAATTACTTGATGAATGTATCGTGAGCGCCTTCTTATATAATTTTTAACTACTCAGTAATTTTTAAAATTTAGGAAAATATTCTCTGTAATCTAATGTTTTATTGAATTGTAGGGACTTGGGCTTAAATTTACTATAGTTATCGCTCATATTTTGTCATAATGCAGTGTATGGACGTCCGTAATTACAAAAAGTGGTACGTTTATACACACACACACAAAATACTTTTTTTTTAAATATTGGGGGTAACCGAATTGTATTAAGCTTTTACATTTATGATTAGTAAATATATTATTTACTTAATAACGATATCTCCTAACCCGTAAAAATTAATACAGAATTTTAAGATTTAAAACTTTATAAATAAATCTTATGATTAAATCTTATTCATAAAAGCAATTAAAAGCTTTTCTAATTAAATAAAGTTTTAGTTTTATTGAATTTTTATTTAACAAATTTTCACTAACTGGGGTTCCTGTTTTAGAAAAAAAAATATTGAATTAAATTCTCCTAGGAATTCTGCTTTTAAATAATATAAACATTAAGCGGCTTAAAATCTAATTTTTCGAAATGGGTATCAGATGTAAAAAAATGTTTTACCAAGATTTTCTGAAAAAGAAACCTTTCTAAAAAAAATTAAATTCATTTGTGGATAAGTCCTGAAAGTTCAGTTAAAATTCTACAATTATTTGATTTTTGCAAGAATTTCCAAATCAGTGTTTTTCACCGCAAAAAGACGCTAAAATTTCCTTTATTAATCTTTGATTCTCCCGCTGACGAAAGAAAAACAAGACTTTTAGACAAAATTTCGAACGCTTTAAAAAGGATCAACGAATATAATTTAATAATCAAAAAATCCTTTGGTATTTCCTCTTAATAATAACAAATATTTTGACTATAAAATTTTGTTTTTGCTATATTTGGGACATTTTTTCCGACATCTGTGGAGGGACCTAGCTGAAACATTTAACACGAAGGCCCAGAAAAAAAAGGTTTCAAATAAATTTCAAAAACACGCTCATGACAACCGTATGTTACGCTATAATCCATCCATTTATTAGTTCTTTTCTCTTTAAATTATTTTAATTCCTGTATTATTTTCATGATTTAAGACATTGGCTCTTACCTAACCTGCTTCTACACATCGATTATTTTTTTGGAATCTTCATTATGGATGGCTCTTGTTTCCATTATTTTTCCATTGAGTTGAATGATTTTTTTTAGGTTTCAGTATTTCTGACAAGTCATTTTCATTTTACATTTATGAAACCAAAACTCCGCCCAACTATATGAAATTAAACTGTATATTTTCCCAATGTCTTCCATGTTGTTGGTATAAGAATGATTGCTTGGATAGCAAATATGAATCTGGAATTCCGCCTTGCATTGCTAATGTTTGGAATTTTAAAAAATTCAAACGGAAATGCTGTTTTTCTTTAAAGAATCTAGTTATTTATGTTAAATGATACAAAAACCTCATGTCATCTCCAGTGACGCGGCGAGGTTTGATGATGTCCGGGGCCAACTCCTTGATTTTATGCCCCTAAGACTCAAGTAGGGGCGCCTATAGGTCCTAGTACTGGTAAATGCGAGAAAGGAAGATATTTTATCAAGTATCGAATAGTTAATTTGCGCGATTCGACGAACATGTGTGTGCCTAGGCACAAGGTAATGAATAACGCAGTGTTCTTGCTGACCACTAGTACTGAAAAGTAATTTCGATACTCAGTGGGTTCCCCACATTTACACCCAAATTAAGCTAAGCTTAGTAAATAACAACATCGCGAAAGCATTCTATTGGTTGTGGTCAAATATTAGCTGACATCGCTGATAGTTTTACGTCTCCGGAGCCAAACAGGGAGATTCTAGCGGAATATTCGTTCTAAAAATTAGAATTCACAATAAGGACAGATAAGGGTTTCGAATAAAGGTTGATATTATATTCAAGTACCTCCTAGCTAGTTTATTTTTCAATCCACAAACACCGCCTTGTTCATTTCAGCAAGAGAGTTCCTTCGACACCCACATTCCGTCACTGAAACTATAATACTGTATTTCCTTTATGGGGAACTTAAAATATTTCTCCTGGATATATTTACAATTTAAATACTAGATATACAAATAAGTAGTAACGGGAAGTTGAGGAGGGGGGCTTTAAAATAGAAACTAAACAAATGGTGTGTTTAGTATATAGCCATTTCCCTGAATGACTACGGTTAGAAAACCTACTTTCACAGGAACTAAATGCGTTTCAAAATCTTTTTAACGTTTCTGTCGGAGAATATAAAGCATTAGGAGTAATGGAATTTATTTTGAAAAAAGCCTAGTGAATTTGGTGACATAATAATTGTGAGTTCAATCCCTGGGCTAGGTAGTGCAAAGTTAGGCTTAATGGAAACAGGGAAGAGCTATAACTGAGTAGTAATTCTAGTTCGAAATTCCCTTAATATTACGTTGATTGACATGCACCTGATAAAAGATGGCGGACATAATAGCCGAAACGTTGTGATAACAACAAAGATGCCGACCATAGTCAGAGTGTAAATAATGATAACTCCTCATCCCAGAAATTCAGGCAGAAATTTATAATAATGGTCTTCCAAGATAACAAGTCGGAAACTAAAACCAAGACGAATAACTTAGAATGCCAGGATAAACTGGGCCGGATGTTGGCACTCATTCCGGTAAGTGCCTCGTGATAACTCGAATAGACCACTTCATCTAGACTTTTTCACGTTGCAGTATACACCTATATTTTGTCGAAATACCATGTCTGCATCTATCAGTTCTTGCTCTGCCTTCCATTTACACCAGCTGATTACATAGGTTACACGTTGCTTCCCTCTTGCCTTTTGCTTGTCTTGCCAGTATCAAATTCTCCAAGCCCTCCTTTCTCATTATGTCCGAGAAATTACAATTCTATTTTTTTTAATCTAAATACAAGGATACATTTTGTCCCTATTTTTCTTAAAACTTTCTTGTTGCTCGTATTCTCATATATTCATTCCATGGCATTCTCAGTATCCTTCTGTATAACCTCATTGATGTTAACTTAAGGCTTCTCTTCATACAGTTACTTATATATTTCCTTCGATGGCATTCTCATATACTGTAGCAACTGATCGCATCAAGTCTCCTCTTCATCTATGAAGAAATTGTCCACCATTTACTACCATATAGAACGATATATATATATATATATATATATATATATATATATATATTCTATATATATATATAATAGTTCTATATGGTAAAATGGATAAATTATGCAAAAATGAAGATAACACAGACACCTCATTTTAAGATATCTTTACAAAAATGACACAAAAATATCTTGAAATACATCTGCAACTCTTCTGGGCAGTCTTTTTGTTTAAGCTGGTGAATGCTGCCATAAATCTTGCCTTCAGTTCATCTTTGGTATCACAAGGAGTTTTTTTCTCGCTCAACTGCACCCCACATATAACTAAGGGCGTTGCAGTGACCAATCCAGACACCTTCGTAATCACCATTAGACTCATCCAACTCTTTCCGAATCCTCTGCACTGTCCTCAGCTTCACACCCAATGTTCGTATTGAAGCTCCTGACGTGAATGACAAGCAGTAAACCATGCCGTTTCCAAACTTCTGGCAAAGTGAATTGCATCATGGTATTCATTTTCTCACAGACGGTGCCCAACTGACCCTACTATACTGTGCCTTCGACAAAATCAAAAACAAACAATGCACATGCACGAAATTAAAAGTATAAAATGGCAGCAGTTTACCTATCGCGGCCTATATATATATATATAACGCTTTTTATTTAATACTTCACTTTTGGAAAGAGTATTTCGCTATTGTAATGTGCTTTTGGATTTCTGATTCTGAGTCACTTTTCCATCTTCTGTTATAACATTTATCAGCTGCTCTCGATTAATCATCGGCGTGAATCCTTCCCAGCCTTCAATGAGCATGGCTGATACTAACCTCCTGAAAAGTGACTCATTGCGTCTTCTCCGGCTAACGTTCTTTGCTGACATGAAGTAGAAAGACGATATTGTATCCATTGCTAGGTCAACTAAGAAAGTTTGTTCACTTTGTCGTGTATTTTTCTCCCCAGAGTCTAGCTTTTATATCTATAAATCTACCATTCATGCATACTTAGAAAATTGCTGTCACATATGACCCTTTTCTCCAGCTCAATATCTCGAGAACCTTGATAAAATCCAAATATGAATCTGCAATATTATGTGTCCTGGTCTGGTGACTCGACTTCAGTCACTTTCCCATCGCAATAAAGTTGCCTCGCTGTGACTTTTCAATACATACTTTCATGGTAGTTGTTCCGATGGGCTCTTCGCTATGGTACCTAGACTTTATGAATATAATCGAGGTACTAGATTGGCGACAAATTCTCATCGAAATACAGTTGAGCTGGCTGGATGTAGCCGTAAGTTCTATGCTAACAGTTTGTTTTCATGCAGTTTTCGCTTATGGAACTCCCTTCCGGCTCCATACTTTTCAGCCGACTTTAATTTGCAAAACTTTAAATGCAATGTTAATCGCTATCTACTGTCCTCCTGATTACTCTTCTGCTGTACTAACTAATTAGTAATGTTTGTTTTCTACATCTTCCACACCCAGTAACTCCTTGTATCTTAGTGGCTTTACTGCCACTAAATATAAAAATAGATTTTTAAAGTAAAAATACCAGCTATACATTTTTTTAAAAATTACCAGCAATACATTTGACTATCCACAAAACCCCTCTTTACAAAAATACGGCAATGAAATCTGATCTAAAAACTTACAAAGAATATATATTCCATTTATACGAATCTATGGTAAAAATCTTGTCGGCATTAAATGACCACTGAGACGTCCTGGGTAAGACGATAAACTACATCCGCGTCCTGGGTATGGCTATCTCTTTGTAATTGGAAGTACAGGTATTGTTTTCGTTTCCATTCCCTTTAAAAACTCCTCGTTGCTCACATGTTCTGCCTATGGTATTCTCAGCCTCCCCCTCTAGAAGCACATCAAGAAATCACCTCATTGGAAAAAGTCGAATATGGTGAGATTCGAAGCCAGGTTTCATAGTTGGTAGACTAAAATTATAAACACTCGTTCACGCGCCACGAAGACAGTGGCTTTATTGCCTTGTTTTAGGTGAAATGATTTTTAATAAAGAGGGTAAACCGTAAATTTTCTCAAAACACCAGCACATTTTTCTTTCATTAAAATGATTTTATTAATGATATCATCTTGGTGGGGGTGCTTCCTCCACGAATTTTCCGTTTTTTTTTTCTCAACCTCTTTGCAACGTTCTTTGGGACTACATATATTAGAGAAAACAATCAATTTTATTCTTATGACACAAACCTAAAAAAAAAATGAATAGGTCCGTTTTATACTAGCGTTAAAAACATAGCCATATTTCTTGTTTTTTTTTTTTATCATCCCCCCCTCGCCAAGTAAAGCGAGAATCCCGCTAGTACGCAGACGGTTATAGGAAGTGAAAGTGGGAGAAAAGACTGAGTATTGGGAGGATTGAGAAAAGGACAAAAGATGAACGGGGTTCAAGAAGATGGTTATTGACGTTGCATTTAAATTTTTGAAGATTGTAGTTTTCAGAGAAGCAAGTAAACGGAAGAGAGTTCCACTGTCGGGAAGTGCGAGAAAAGAAGCTGTTAGAGTAGAAGTGGCGGTTGCATTTAACTATTTCAACAGTAAAAAGGGTGGGACTTACGTGCCAATCAAGTAGTACGCTTAAATTCATATAGTCAGGGCACCAGGTGCGGATGCTCCAGGTGAATCGAGTGTAGAGTTGGAAGAGAATTTCCGAGCAAAGCATTCAACTTTATCTGCTGTATATGTCAGGATTCAAATTGATTGAATAGAGAAGGGATTGAGGATTTTCTTTTGTTCAGCACACCCTTGCAGAGTCGCCAATAATCTCTAGAACCGAACTTGTGAGATGCTATACATTATTTCATTCAATCAACAAACAGTAACTTCGCTTCTTTGAGGACACGCTTGCACTCATTACTAGCAGACGTCTATTTCAATTAAACATGTCGCTCTGGTACAGCCGGAAGAAATGATTCATATGGGCTACAGCAGCTGAGGATGCAGGTGAGAACCAAGAAGATAGACGTGATTTCATTTGGCATTTCCGTGCTGGGATGAAAGCTTCGATGCCGGCTTGAAAAATGTATCCATAGGTAAGTAAAAAAGATAGCCTCGGGTTCGCTTCATTCCAAAGTCAAAAAGGTTAACGTCCATTCTCTTTGGAGGAATTTCCCTGTTATCTGCGTGTTCGGCAGTGTATAGAGTGGAATGAACAAACCCATGGCTTGAAATAACGATTTAACAGCTTTTAATCGTGGTGGAAAAGACAATACAAAATAGAAGCATTTTGAAGGAAAAAGAGTTAGGTTCCCAGTTAACAGAGTTCTTCCCTTGAGTAGATGTTTCGTGGAGAGCGATTTCTTCGCTTGTTCCAACGAGGAACGAGAAATATTAGTATCAACTGCCAGGACAGGCCACGTGTCTTCTGCAGCAAGAGTTGTGAGTAGCCCTCGAGCTGTCCTTACAGGTAGCGGCTGCTCAAAAGGAAAAGTGGAAAGATGCAAGGGGTTACTGAGTGTAAGACTATGAAATAAAAAAAAAAATTATTCAGGAGAGAGAACCATACAAGATCAGGAATTAAGAAGACAGAAGATAACGATTGACACTACATTTAAATTTTTGAAGATCAAACTTGATTGGAAAGCAAGTAGTCGGAAGAGTGTTCCACAAGCGAGAAATGCGAGTGAAGAAACTGTTAACTCGATGTAACTGTAACTACTATGCCATTTCAACAGTAAAATGATAAGAGCGTGCCACTAATCTAGTAATGTGCTTAAATTCATAAAGCCGAAGTACTACAGAGGAAACATCGTCAGAACAATTACCATGAAAGTATTTCTAGAAAACGTACAGGGAAGCAATATGACAGCGGTGGGAAAGTGTCCGAAGCTGGAATGGCAGGTCAGGATCAATAGCATTTCAGTGCTGTCTCACCATAGAGAAATGTCCCTCCCTCCTTATCAGCATGATTGATACTCGGCTCCACGAGAGCGCCTCACTGTGCCTTCTTAGTCTTACCTTCTCTACTGACCTGAGTTGGAACAACTACACTGAATCAATTGCTGCATCTATCGCAAGGAAAGTTTTGTTCTCTGTGTCGCGCCAGAAGGTTTTTCTTGTCTGCGTCCATCCTCCATATCTACCATTCGTCCATGCATGGAATACTCTTGCTATATATAGTCTAGTGCCCCCTCTGTTCATCTCGAGGTTCTCGACAAAATCCAAAGACGGATATACAATGTGATCGATCCTGACTTGGGGACTTGACTCCAGTCACTTTCTCACCGACGTAATGTGGCTTCCCTCTGTCTTTTCTATAAATATTTTCATGGTATCTGCTCTGACGAGCTATTTTCACTGGTGCCCCGACTGCATTAATTTACGTGTGCTACTCGGATGGTATCTCGGCCCCTTTTACTGTCGAAACAGTTAAAATAAAACCGCCTCTTTTACTCCAACAGCTTCACCACTCGCACTTCCTTCTCTTACTTGCTTCTTTGATAACTATCATCTTCAAAAATTTAAATTTAATGTCAATTGACATCTTCTGTTGCCTTTATCTCCGTTCTTCTTTTTATCTTTTCCTCAATCCCCACCCCTTATACCCCGGCTTTTCACTCACGTACACTCTTTGTAGCCCCTTGCGTACTAGTTGCACTCCCGCTTTGCTTGGGGTGAATTGCATAAAAAAAAAGCACCAGACCATATGTGGTAGCAATATTCAAAGCAAGGATGAATGGTAGACTTATAAAGTATATAAGATAGATTCTAGCGAGAAAAATTGGCTAGCATGACAGTGAACCAACTTTTCTCGCAGCAAAACTAGCAACTGATCTCTATCTATATAAGGCAGGGTGTGTGTGTGTGTGTGTGTGTGTGTGTGTGTGACGAATGCATGGCCGCGATTTTCGATGGATTTGCACCAACATTTACATGCACATGCTCCAAGTTAGCGGGAAGGCCAAGACCGACCTTGCATTTCCCAACTCCCATCGATAGTGGAAATAATCGATTTTTTCATGCTTCTGCGACAGTTTTCATGTAGTTTGCGGCCATTTTCTACTGGCCAGAGTGAGAGCCAATAGCTGGCTGCCACGAATAAGCAGGAAGATTCTATTGGCCAGCGTGAGAGCCAACAGCTGACTGACACGAATGTTAACTAGCATGCAAAAAAAAATCGATAGCTGCATTCGTCACAAGTGGGGAAAAAATTAAATCTGCATGACACTCTACTCCAATTGGCTCATTCGCTTGTTTAAACTCAACGTTGATTCTGATTCCGCAGAACTGGGTTGGGTGTGAAAAAGTATTTGTTGTTAACATTCTTTTTTCATTCGGTTTTTCCAGTTACGAGTCCTTTTTTTTAAACCTGATCGTTTTGTGTTCATTTTGTTTAGTTCTTTTTTCGTAACAGTTTTAATGTTTAGTATAGAGCTTAGAAAAAATTCACAGTGTGAGATAGGCAAGAAGTAAGTCATGTAGCAACATCAGCATGGCAAAGGGTACTCCTTTAAAGGCAAGGAAGGGCAAAAATATTTTAAGTCAAGTGATAGCGATTGCTCTATGAGTTGTACGATTTTTGAATCAAGCACGGGCAACGTCGAGCTATGCTGCTAGTTCAATATAATCTTTACGCTTTGTCACTGGTCAACATTAGCCCGAGAAAGCACAATGATCTTGTAAGTCGGTTTTACCCGAGTCTCTAAGTTTTCGCCTACCTCCTTGGGAAGTCGAGATGTTGTCTTACCCCTCTTTATGGGATGCAGTGGACGGATTCTAAGCTTGGTCGATAGGTTTGCGAATTAGGTCAGCCGTTTGAATTTCAAAATCCCAGAGAATGTTAAATTCTTTTTTTCTTGTCTTTTTTTTTTTTAATTACAAAATAACTGAATACGTTTATCTTTTGATCAATGTATTAAGTTCATGTAATAAACAAAAATTTACATTTTTCTCGCTTGAGTTTTTCACAATACGCAGACCTGTTTAGCCTGTAGTTCTGCATCGATAATTGCTACGCTATGAATTATACAAGAGCGTCATCTAGTGGAAGAACACAAGTATATTCTTTTCTAAAATTAGCTTCATTTTTCTTGCGTAATTTATATATTCTATAAAGCATAAATATATTTTTAATTAGTATCAGATCTGTCAGAAGGACACAATATGGAGGAATAATTGATTTGCAAGACTAGTTTGTTAACCATTACATTACGATAAGGTGATAAACCTACGCAAATTAAAATACGTTTTCATAGGTATTTTAACGTAAACGATTTGGACACAGTTGCTGTTTATTAACTTTAGCTTAGTTTGGTTTGGTTTACGACATAACAACCTCAATGGGCTAGTTTGGTTTGGTTTGTTTTACGGCATATCAACCTCAATGGGCTATTTAATGCCGACAAGATTTTATTGCTGGTAATATTTTTTTCAAAATGTATCTCTGTTTTTGTGATGCCAACGAATACTCGTTGTCACTTTCGTAATGCTCGTTGTAGTAGAGACGTTGTAATCGCAGATACAACTATAATAGGCCATTGAACAATTCTGATATCAGACGCCTTCGAATAACCCTCGCACTAATAGTACTTGCTCAATAATACTCACTCGAATAGTAATCCGTATAGTGATCCGAATAGAGAAATAGTATAGTGAATAGCGGTCTGTATAGTAATAAAGAATAGACTAGAAATGCAGATGAATTAGACGCCACACTACCTCCTACTTATTCGTTTCCTCTATGGTCACGTGGTCTATTTAATTCACTAATGGTATCGCCTGTGTTTGCTCACTGGCGATCTATGTTCAAACTCAAGTGTCGGCAGCGACACTTTGTTCCTATATAACACTGGTAATATTTTTTTTCAAAATGTATTGTTAGTTATATTTTTTTTTTTAAATGTATTGCTGGTAATATTTTTTTTTTTCAAAAATGTATTGCTGGTATTTTTTTCCAAAATCTATTGCTGGTAATAATTTTTCCAAAAATGTATTTTTGGTCTTTAAACCTATATTTATATTTTCATTGTGTTTTCATCCCAGTTTAGGAGTTAACTGTTTGACCATAGCTGGCACCCTAACAGATGGTACCACTACGGGTCAGGGTGGACCTGGAAACACCAGTAATTAAGAGGGGGTTCCACATTCCTCAAAACCTCCTGATCAGAGGACTTGCTGTTGGATGTAGTTTATCATCTTACCCAGGACGCGGATGTAGTTTATCGTCTTATCCAAGATCTTAAGTATTTGCCGCCCAGTAAGGATCGAACTCTCAACTCAGACCCTACACCAAACAGTGACTCACGCCGAGGTGCTTAATAGATGATTAATAAACAGTTCGAAGAGAAAATAATGACATAGTCAAGATGTTGATGTTTCAAATTAATCCAATTAAAAGATTGAGAAAGGAAGAGCTATAACTGTTACTGGACTTAAGGAATTTATAGTCTTGAAGGATTTTAAAAATATTCAACTGAACGTAACACTGGATGCTCTGTTAATGAATTCAGTATGGTTCCTGAGAAGGAAACGGCGAATACTACCAGCGCCATTACTGTATATTGGATGTGCGCATCGCAGAGTAGATATCGGCGCAAAAAACTGAATCGGTGTGACGAGTTCGAATTCTATCCCAACTCGTTCAGTTCACTTTCGCACAAATCCTCTGGGGAAACGTATCTCTTCTCCTCCTATCTATGGGTTAAATGACCGAGAGGACTGGGTTCTCTTTGCTTTGGTCGGCAACCACACTAGGAGAAGGACAGTTTTAAATGGGATGGGCAGCGTCAAGATATCCTTGCTCTAGACACACCCACATGTGGTGCCACAACGACCCTACGAGACACGGGATTCGTGATCGTAATATGGTGTTAAATATAAATAAAGACATACGCACACACACACAGATGTGTGTGTTGTTAAAGATGTGTGTATGTTGTCATAAATGTGTCTGTATATGTGTGTTGTTAAAGATGTGTGTGTATGTTGTCATAAATGTGTCTGTATATGTATATTGTTGGCGATGTATGCGTGTGGGTTGTACAACCGTTCTGAAATTTTTTTTCCCTTCATCTTAAAGATTGCTTCTTTCCAGAATTTCATTGGTTTCCCGGCAAAGAACTCATTAATGGGTTTTTTATGTCATCTGAAGAATTCAAATTTTTACCATTGACATTATTTTGCAAGGAACTGAATAAATGAAAATACGAAAGAGCGATATATATATATATATATATATATATATATATATATATATATATATCTATTATAAAATATATATATATATGTTGTGTGTGTGTTGTTAAAGAAATGTCTTTATAACACTCAAACACGCATATATTAACAAAAGCTCATACATATATATGTGAGTTTTGTTAAAGATATATTGTTATATATAACAAAACGCACACATATATATATGTGTGTGTCATTGTGTTGTTATATACGTGTGTAAGTGTTAAAGATCTGCGTGTGTGATTATTGTTAAAGATGATATATATCGTTAATAACATTCACACGTGTATATATATATATATATATATATATATATATATATATATATGTTGTTAAAGATAATTATATCTTTAACAGCACTTACAGTTATTTACAAACTTAACAATACTCACGCATATATATATGTGAGTTTGGTTATATATATATATATATATATATATATATATATATATAAAAAACAACATTCTCTCACACACACACGTCTTTAACAAAACTTATATGAGTGTTGTTAAACATATATATATATATATTCGAGCGTTATAAAAGATATGTGTGTTAAAGATATAAATATTTTTTAACAAAACTCATACATATGCACACAGGCAGCTTGTTACTCCAGGATATTAGGTTAGGTTGCAGTTAGTGAAGATCATCTTGAATAAGTTTGGAAATTATTCTCAAATTATATATGTTTGCACATTATTTCAATCTTTCATGAGCTTCCGATCCTTAGCCATTATTAATTAATGATGAACATGACATTTTCGTTTAAGATCGATTTCATCCCGATTTTTCTGTTAAGCTTGGAGAATAATTATACATTCTTATTGTTCAAAGTAGAGTCTCATGAAATTCTTGGAGAATTCCAGTACGATATCTTTACTCTTTTTTTGAGATACAGCCGTTCAGAGCCTAATCTAACAACTGGACATTTTTTCTGTTACACCCGATGTATATATATATATATATATATATATATACACATACACCATCCTTCTCCGCATCCTTTCCTCTATCACTCCTATATGATCTTCCTCCAAATCTGTAACCCTTTGCGTCCTAGTGGCTTCCCGCCTTGCTTGGGGTGAAACGCTTATATATATATAACGAATATTTTATCGCGAAAATCTTTGTTATGAGGAAAGGCCAATGGATTTTTTGACTATTAAATTATATTTTTGTGATACTTTTTAGAACGTTCAAAATTTTTGTTAAAATTTTTAACCATTGTGGGAATAAATGAAACTTATTTTCTTTTCTTTTTTTTTCTTTTTTTTCTTTTTTTTTTCTTTTTTTTTCAGAAAATCTTGGTAAAATATATTCTTTTACATCTGTAACCACCCACTTACTTAATTTCATGAAATTCTGAGAAATTAAGTTTTGTAGAGTTAATGTTAAAAGTAAAACTTGGAGAATTTAAATCATCAATTCTTTTTGTAAAACAGTTTTTACCTGTTACTGAAAATCTGCCCTGAATCGTGAAATAAAAAAAAAATCCAAGCATTATTTTTCAGTTAGGAAAGCCTGTAATTGCTTTTATGAAAAAGATATAGTATGGACAATATTGTCGGAAGAAAAAAGTTTTTGATGAATAATAAATTTTTACATGAATTCTGTATTACTTTGTCTATATTTACTAATCATGAATGGCAAATCTCAGTACAATTCATCGGACACCAATATTTTAAAAAGAATGTTGGTTTCTCTCTGTGTGTATACAAACGTCCATACACTACATTACTATAAAGTAAGAACGACAACTCTAGTAAATTTAAAGCCAAAGTACTTAAAATTTAATAAAACATTAGATTACTGATATTTAATTCAATTTTTACTGTGTATTTCAAAATTATATAAAAATGGCGCTCACGTTATATTCCTCAAGTAAATTTTACATTATATGTACTGTAGAAAAAAATTAGGTAAGCTTCCGTCTGTCTTTGAAGCTGCTAACCTGTCAACACCTAAAATAAACAGATACCGCCGTGTTAAAAAATACATGTCTGCGATATTTTAAGCTTAAAGTAAATAACATTTGTTTCAAATCAAATTAAACTTTAAATCAGCTAATATTCCTCAAATAAAGTTTCAAAAAAAGTATCTTTTATTTTTGAAAGATTTGTTTTTAATAAAGAGAGTTACATTGCGATAACAGAAAGCTAAAATCAGCGATGATATTGATTTTAAAACGGAAACTACTTCCAGTCACTTTAAATTAGTTTTGAAATTCAGGAATAAATTTTGCTTATAGAAAATATTAAATCCACTCTATTAGTTTGAAATTAAAACTAAAATAAAAGCTTGAAAGAAAGATTTTTAATTTTTTAAAATTCATTTTGTATCACGAAACTGTATATATATATATATATATATATATATATATATATATATATATATAAGAAAAAATATCTGGAAAAACAAACAAAAATCCTTAGAATGTGATTATGTTGTTTTTTAATATGAATGAAATGTCGACGTCTGACGTTTCGGTTTAATAACCTTCTTCAGGACAATATTCATTAAAAATACAATACAATTAACATAATCAGTATAACTCGACGAAAACGATGGACATAAAAAAAAAAAATATTATTATAATTATCAAGATCCAATGTGGTGTCTGTGTGGGAATTAGTATTCCTTTGTCTACATCCTGGTATTCTTTGGAAAGCTGGATGATTGGTATTGTCTAGCGTGACGTCATGTGTAACGGAAATTCAGAGCGAGGCTGCACAAAAATATGCGATTTATTTATTTTACTTTATTTCATTTTTATTTTTTTAATTTATTTTATTTTGCTGGTGGCACGGATGAAAATATTCTGGATCACATTGAGCTGTCACCTCAGGCAATTACTTTTCTTTCGTTTAGATGGTTGTGGGCTAGGAACATTGCTTTGTGTATGATGGGTCCTAAAAAAAGGGAAGTGCCGAATGGGTTTGAGCAATTTTCGTTCCCAGTTTACTTACGCGTGGGTTACCCAACCACTCGACCTTGAGCCACGCATTCCGCTTGAATAAGCGTGCTATTGAATGCCTATGCACAAACGAAATGAATAAATAAATGTGAAAAACACTAAAGTCGTGTAGCGTAACAGATTCTTTTACTATTATTATTATTATTATAGTTTTATAACTATGGGGTATCGATGCAATTCTTCATCTTCTTCAAGTGTTCATGACTCTCCACAACATCTTGTCCCTTGTAGCTCTCTATAAATTTTGCTTTTTATTATTTCCCCGAAAACCTTTCCCCGCCATTCATTTGCTCATATTCACTAAGTGTGTCATGCGCTGTTTTCTGTAGCTTCCAGTCTATCCGGTGACTATCATATTAGACTTTTTAAAACACAAACACTTCACTATTTACATTATTTAGACTATTGTCCTCATCTTTGTTGCCATGTTTATCTCAACGTTTCGGAAAAACTTCCGTAGAAAAAAAAGTGCTAAATTGCTATGTAATTTCAATCCTTTTATATCGTAGTGAATGTTGGACAATTTCCACCAAAAAGGAAAAGGAAACTTGAGGCAACAGAGATGTGCTTCTACAGAAGAATGCTGAGAATACCATGAACTGAATATGTATGTTCGGTGTTGGACGTCTTGCCATTTTAATTTAAATGCAGTGTCAACCGCCATCTTCTGTTGACTTGAACCCTGTTCATCTTTTTCCTAGTCACCCCTATATCCATTCTTTTCCATCACTTTCACTCTCTGTAACCGCCTGCGCGTTAGTGACATTCCATCCTTGCTTAGGGTGAAATGCTTAAAAAAAACGCTTCTGCAATGTCTGTTTTGTAACATACGATCTTCCGTTGTCGTGGTGGAAAATGCCATGTTTTTTTTTTGCTAAAATTGGTTGATTTTTTTTTTTTTTTTTGAATAGCCGCATTTATTGACAGGCAGAATATTATTACTTATTTAAATAAGTCTCTCTTCCGGTCAGCTACTCCTGTTTCATTGATGCTGTAGCAAGTAATCATCAGGCAGCTGATATTTCTGTTGTGATGCTGGTTCTATATACCTAACACAACAACTGAGCATCATTGTGGCAACCAAGCATCCTTGAATGGCTTGTAATGACCAAGTCTTACAGGTTACCTAGTACTATTTTCTGTTGGGCTTCCTCATTTTTGACCTGGTCATTCCAGCAAATGGACAGTGGAGTTATCAAGATGGAAGATATCTGCAAGGGTGTTCTCCTTTCATGCCTCAACAGTACAGCTCACTAGTGGTTTTACGGAAAACGGAAACAATAAGGCATTTTTATTAAAATTCACCCAATACAAGAGCCACCCAAGGTAGTGTTATTGTGTAGAGTTATATTAGCGTACAATCGTTAGGCGTATAGAGCTGAAGTAGACTTTAGAAAGAACCGAAAACCCAATCCTAAACCGGAAACAAGGGATAAACCTCCTGTTCAAAAGAATGGAAAGGAGTTTGAACCTGACGATAGGCGGACCTATCTACTCCTAGAATCACAAAGAGACAGTCGGAATTTCTAGGACGCATAATGAGGAAATATGATTCGGAGAATATGACACTCACAGAACATCGAAGGCAGGAAGGGCTGCAGGGTAATAACGAGTAATCAGCCTAAATAGCTTTAGTCAATGGCTGTCAGATCTGGCATTAAGTAGAATAGTAAAAAAATGAACCTTGCGTCGAGGTACAAATGATGGGAAATTGTGTGGAACCTGATCGCCCACGTTTTGAAGAAAGACGACAAATAAAAGAAGCTACACCATCTTTGCCCTAATTTCCCGTGACAAACTCTATTTCTGTCCATTGCAACTCTCCTTCAAGATAATATCGTAAATATTTTATTTCACCTGACTCGTGTGGTAAAATGAAATAAAATCAACAAATAAAATAATAAGAAAGAATAGGAAAAAGAAATACATATTCCCATGATGCAAGTAATAAAGGAAGCGGAAATTTTATGACCCCCCCCCGCCTCCGCTAAGACCAGAACCACAACACTCTCCAACTTTCCAACGTATAGCGTTCGGACGTGTTTTTTCAGAATCATCCCCAATGAAGTAAATTCAACCTTTATTTTGGTCGTTCCAACTCAGCGCAAAGCTGACTTGAGCTCGACCATTATAACTATTCTTAGCTTAACTAGAAAAAGAAAAGCGGACATACCTCGGAGGCATTGAGGTCTATGTTTCCCTTCTTCTTTTATGTGCCGTATCCCTTCAGGACGTGGGCAGTCATGGCCCTCTACATTTTCCTGTCCCTTGTAGCTCTTAATAAGTTTTGTCTTTTTGATATTTCTCCCAAACCCTGTACAGTCATTCATTTACTCAAACTCATCAAGTATGTTACGTGCTACTTTCCTCTGTCCATCAATCTGTCCCTGTGAGTATCAGATTTTCCAAGCTCACCTTCTCCATAACGTGCCTCAGAAATTTTAACAGCCTCTTAAGTATAAGTTTTCTTTTGGTTTCCATTTTTTCTAAAACCTCGTCGTTGCTCACATGTTTGGTCCATGGTATCCTCAGCATCTTTCTGCAGAACCATATTTCTGTAGCTTCAAGTCTTCTACAGTTTTATAAAAAACAAAAAGAATTAATGGTCCATACTCTGCTACCACGCCTCATATTTACAAAAGTCAAATCAAACCAAAAATGAAATACTGCTGCTATATCTGGGCAATCCTCACTTTCCAGTCTTGATAGAGTTCAGCAGCGTATATGCGGCCTTGTGGGTGATTATTTTCCACTCTACATCCCATTTCCCCACAGACGAAACGCCGAAAGCCTCTCGCTGTTTTCACGGCAAATGATCTGACGAGCTACATTCATTAGTTCCACCAGTTCCAACCACCACATTTAAGGTCTGCCATGTCACGTATATTGGAGCGACTTGTCAACATCCCCGAGAAAATTCTTCCCCGATCATTACAATGTTAACCTTTTCAAGTCTAAAGTCAACCGTTATTTTTTTTCTACATATCCTCATAAGCTGCACTTCTTACTTCCTCCTCTTACGTTCAAACAACAAACACATTGAATAACTCTCTGCCTTGTATGATTCTTAAATCTTGTATCGAGATAACAATTAGTTACAAAAGTTATTACAAACAAATTGAATGTATGAGTTAAATAGTGTAGAACAGTGACGAAGCTGTTTTTAATAATAAAAAAAAATCTATTTTTATACTGAAATCATTCCAGTCACAATATAAAGAGCATCAGGTTTACTTTAAATTGACGTATATGGTCTAAAAATTACATTTACTACCTCTGTCCCATAATAACATTGCACACACATACATTTCATACACTGAATACCACAACTATAATGGGACTAGTTATTATTTTAAGGCTAATGTATTCGTGTTTTTAAATGCAATGACGTTATTGTATACAAAAGTGAGTCGTAAAATATTTTTATGACCAAAAGAAAATATCTGTGGCGGGAAATAAAATGTCCTTGTATTAATAGATACGTTATTAAAGAAAGCGGTGTTTTCCGTTTTCATACGCTGAACAAGAGTGGCTCAACCAGTTGTTCAGCTCGTCAAATTGAATTGATAATATGCTCTGGTGATTGATCGCCTCACTATAGTTAGGAAGAAAGTCTTGTACCTAATTACTCCTACAACGAGTTCTATCCTCACTTTCAGATGTGGCTTTGTACTAGACGGGGAGGGTAATGATTAGCAGTTCCGAAAGAGAAATCGACGAGACTAGTTCAAATGTTGACCGAGTTCGTTAGAATCACTTTCGAACAAATACCATTTGGAAATGTGTTGTGTAAAAAGACGACCGACCTTCTCGACACTAATTATCGAACATGGACTCGTCCATCAGCGATGAGTATAACGTCTGCTCATCGGAACGGTCGTCACAAAGTGTAGCGTTTGAGTCGCCCGCATTGCCGCACTGAACTACGATATTCTCTATTACTGTATTATTAATCCATGTCTCTCATATGATTAATCCCGTTCTTCACTCAACCGCTTGTTGCAGTGTTTCCTTACAGTATTATTAAAATAAAAAAAAAATGAAACTGAGGTATGTGGAAGGCTAATGTTTGACCATACGTCTTAGACTACCAGTAATTGTTTTGTGTACACTAATTGTCGAACATGGACTGCTCATAGGAAGTGTCGTCGCATATTGGGTCACAAGGTGTAGCCTTTGAGTCGCACGCATTGCCACACTGAACTAAGGTATTTTCTATTACTGTATTATTAATCCATGTCGTGTGATTAAACCAGTTCTTAGTTCAACCCTTTGTTCCGAAGTTTCCTTACAATATTATTAACCAGAACTACGAGCCTTATACGAACTTAAAAAATGGTTTGAATCGATTTCTTCTTCCCTCAGATAGGGGTTAAAAAGCAGAGCAAACTTGGCTCTCTAGTCGCGTTTGGCAACCATTCTAGAAGAAGGACAATTCAGAATTTAAAACCGGTATGTTATTCTGGCAGAGTGCATACTGTATAGCCATTGAAAAGATAATATTCACAATTAACAAAATCCTGGCCTTATGGACTTTCTGATCTCAATTGAGGTTGGTCTAAGGAGAGACAGACTGTTGGGGCACACCCACCTTCTTATCAGAATGGACTGATCTCTCTACTACTAATAGGAGAGTTCTATAGAGTTCTAGGGAGATCAGGTGACCATCACACTTCCGTCTCTCTACCGGAAGATACAGTTGGACTTTATACTCTTTCTGATTGTTACTGACTAACCTGCGTTCGTTTGACTACTAATCTCTCTGTTGTAAATACCTCTTCAGATATACCAGTATTTTTCCCTACATATGTGTTTGTCCTTATTTCAATACACGCACGCGGAAACATTCAACATCTCAACACAGACATAGTAAACACTGCTACGGTTCTGATAATAACAGTTCTTGTTATTATTATTTGGTTTTATAGGCTCTTCGCCTCTTAGATGTTTCGGTCAATTTATGATGATCATATCACAGCTCCCACCCTTAGAGAGACAACACTTTCCTCAGCGCATGATTTGCTTCAAGCAGTGCTGCCATCAGTCCACTCACAATGTCACCCAGTATCCTCAAAAGGTCCTGAGAAGTAGAAAGATTCCTGGAAATAATCCCGAATGTGACAACCACAAAGCAGCTGATGCATTTCTCTAATTTAGCTTTGCAGGTCTTAGTACCTCTGTATTTTCGCCTACTCCGCCATGATGATGTTCTTATTCCAAGGTAGCGCAATGGCTATCAGGATTCATTCATGACTTCTCTTATATACAATCAGGGCGATTTCTCTCCAAGCACTTGTCAGTCAAGATGGTTGTATTCCATATGTGCTTCCATTGCTCATCCTTGGCTACAAATATTATTATCGTGCAATTCATAACTCGTTAAATTTGATATCTGATTTAACGTAATTTATTCTGATGTCATTTCTTTATGCCAAAATCTCAGACAATTGTAGAGGCACTCGAAATTGAATCTTATGGGTAGAAAACAGGGTCTCTATTGGTGCGAAAAATGAAATCGGCGAGAAGAGTTCAATTCTCTAGTGTACCTGTACTTTCACATACACATTCTTGGGAAAGGCATGAATCCATCATTTCTTCCCAACTCTAGATCTGAGTTAAATCGAGTCGGGTGAGTGGGCTCTTTAGCTTTGGGTGGAAGCCAATCTCGTTGAATTGTATATACCTGTGTATTTTTGCTTGAATTTTAAACCCTCTAGAAAAAAAAATCCTGTATTTTGTTCAACCGGTTTCTGAAAATACATGATTTTTTAAACTCTTCAAAAAAAATTACCTGTGTATAGTACGACCCCACCCCTTATTTTTTACGTAAAAAAATGATCATAAAATCTCATACTCGATTATATTCGGCACTCTGTATTCGAAACTGTGGAGAAAGGAACGGGGAACCCAAGAAGTCATGGCAGTTCATAAATAATCAGTAGAAGCTATAATCGCCATTGCCCAGAAGGGACATAGAATGAAAAAAAATACATTGCTCCATAAACGAACGCTTTAACAGCTGTCGCAGTAACAATGGTTGAGGCAAATCATTTAACTGATTAAATTTCACATTGACGTTTTACTTTTACTTACCGTATTCGTTAAAAATTAATTCGGTACCTGAAATAAAATACGAAAAACCTAATCGTAGTTATACGAATTTTCGTCATGCTCGTCCGTTTCTGTACGTAAGCGGCATGTCTTAACAGAAAATCTTTTGTTGGCAATAATGTTGTCAATAATAAATAATCATAATCAATGTTAAAAAGAATTTCTGATGAAGATTATCTTGGAATTTGATCCCACGGACGCATGTCACTCCCACATTAAGAATGTTGTGATGATCGCCGAAAGGCCCGGTATATGCATTAACAGGCTTAGAGATCTTGCTATTTGGTAGCAATAAGAAAACAACAGTAATAATGCTAATATTATAAGGATAATTTTCAATGTTCCGTAAAATATAAAAATTGACATTTATCACACACACATATATATATATATATATATATATATATATATTCAATTCACCCCAAACAAAACGATAATGCCACTAAAATGGAAGGGGAATGAAAGAGAATGAGAAGACTTTAGACGGAACCGGAAACCCAATCCTAAACAGGAAACAAGGGATAAGCGTCTACGCTTGTTAGCTGTAATTTTCTGCCAGTCTGTTACCGCGTAACCCTTTAGGATAAAGGAATCTATATGTATTTCTTTCTTTTAGTTACTGCCAGTCTACGAATTCAACACGGTAAATATCTGCTTTCTACTAAGCCTGGAATTTTTCTCTAAGACAAATTGTGTACATTTATCTCTTTTCTGAGTTTGTTCTGAATTGGTGTTGCTCCTTTTTTTACAGTGAGTTTCACTTTGTACAAGATCCGGGAGCCACTCGAGGTAGAGGGTTACAGAGTAAGAGTCACAGTTTATGCGGATATGTGGGGTAGGTAGTGATCGGGAAAGTATCCTCTTGAGAATCGATCTCATAGAGCAGTGGTTCGCGGGAAGAAGCCGCCCGAGTGGAACTTGCTTCCCATCAATGGAATGAGAATGCTTTGCTACAATGCATGTAACATGGCGGATCCTAGCCATGAAAGTTAAAACTGGTGAAACGAAGAAACGTAGATCGTCTGGTTACTTTCCATGGAAGTAGCGACAGATCAGTGAGGGGCTTACTACATCTCTTCTGTGAGAGAGAGAGAGAGGGGGGGTCGCAGAGTGGGAAAATAATTTGTCACCCACAAGGACGCGGAGACGCTTTGGGACACTATCGAGATAGGAAAGTGAAAAGTGGGTTTGTTTGAAAAGTGATTCCCTTGTTTGTGTATTCCTTTGAAATGTACACTGTTTGTCAATTTCCCTTTTTAAAAGATATACTCGTTAATTGTTTCTAGTTTCCACAGTGTCTTTCCTAAATAAAAGTGTATGAAGCGTGGGATTTATTTCTTGAAACCAGCGTGTAGTTACTAACGTTGTGCACCATTTAGAATATTGACTTAGAAAGTTTGATTTTTACAATATGATACAAGATGTCCCAGAATAAATGTAACGAAAGAATGTGAACGCCATTTATTTTCTATTAACAAACTATATACAAACCATATATTTCTGAAAACTAAAGAAGTTAGCAAATCCACTGCTACAAACAACATGTAGCTAGCTCTACTGACAAAGATTTTATCATCATTTATTGAATATGCTCCAAATGTCCTCTGTTCTGCTGAAGTCACACTTGAATTCTACGGGTGAATTCTTCTTTTGGTATAGCTCTGATTCCTTATGTGATTGCTGCCTTTAGCTCTGAGATGGTGTGGGTGTTGTTCCTGTAAATTCGATCCTTCTGATACCCCCACAGATAAAAATCTGGGTAGGGGGTAAGGTCGGGGGAATGCGGAGACCCCTCAGGTTCGCGTTTATGGCTGATGAGTTTAGTTGGGAAACTTCTGGTCCAGCCACATCAGAGAGACATTTGCTGTATGAGGGGTGGCCTTCATCTTGCTGGTACCACTGGCGTCCCTCTGAATCCTGGTTGCACCTCTGCCACGGCTCATGAGAGGATTTCGTGAGGCCAAGGTCCTGGCACCTTCTACGGACGAATTTCTTCGGACTCCTGCCTACTGAATCTCAGACAGATGCTATGTTTTCAGGAGACTTTACAGTAGGTTTTCTGTCATTTTTCACTGCTGGAGACTTTTTTTTGTTCTCATGTTCTTGATTGTCCCTGTAGCCTCAAACTTCTTGATCCATCGGTAAATGTCACTTTTGATTGGGGTTTTATTCTTGTCATACTTTCTGTGGAATTTCGCGATGGCTTGTTTGTATGAATTTCCCTCCAATTTTCTCAGTTCACAGAACATTTTCTGTTCTTCTGTAAAAAGGCATTGTAATTGGTGTTCTACTTTTGCTATCTTCTCAGCTTTCTAAATCTGAAATATAAAAGCAAAATATTAAAAATCAACAAAATTAATGTTTATTTGGGTTACATTTATACTGGAACACCGTTCTTAAAGAAAAAAAAAAAAACATGGCCGCTGGAGAACGATGGGTCAAGCGTCCCGTGATTTTAAACCTGTAATGAAAATTTATCATTCGAAGACTAATTTGACAAATGGTCTCATTTTTTTCTTGCTACTTTATTTATTAGCACAAACGTCACAGTCATCCGTTTTCCATGTGTCCAATCAGATACCTTTTTGAAATTCTTAGACGGATTATCATTCCAAAACTTATGTACACACATGATTTGATCCTATTTTTTTGTTGCTTTTGTTATTACTTCAAACGTTTGAGTTGATTCGTTCTTAGGCCTTCTACAATTCATAATCCGTAAAATATCATTTGAAAAGACTAAGTGGACAAATGTTTGTTGCTACTTTATCTATTGCCACGTCATAGCCGATCCATTTTAAGCCTTCTACAAGTGCCTAATCAGTTCATTAAGATACCATTCATAATTTTGAAACAGATTGTCATTCCAATTATATGGGCACGTGGCATTCTGGCCATGAGACCCGAGTTCGAATCTCACCAAGGTCAATTTGTTGGGAGATTTCCTGATGTTATCGGACTGGAGGAGTTGATCCCAACCCCTTTGGAAAGTACCTAAAAACCATACCACGGGTTAAGCCTTGTGAATGAAATTGAGTAGACAGAAGCCTTGGGGCCGTCGATAGCTGTTCTAGTACGAAGTCACAAGTCATCGTGACCGAGCGTTTGAGTGTGCTGGCTTTGTTCACATTGTTGATCACGCTAGATAACACGGTATTTCCCAGAAACTGTAACTAAGGTCTGCTCAGCATAGTTGCAGTATAAACCATAGGTTGGCCCTGCGGGTGTTGAATAAACACAAATGCGCCTGAGCAAGCGTCTGCAATAGGGATTAGCTATCCGCCCTAGTAGACAGGTATCTTCGAATACGAGGGGCCAGCTAGACAGACATCATTCCAAGAATTATCTGCACGAATGATTTGATTTTTTTTTCAGCCGACTCGTTCTTAAACCTTCTACAACTGACAAATCCGTAAAATGATTTCTAAAATTTTGAGATGTCTTCTGTTTGACATGTCTCTTCAAGATATGGGCAATCATGGCTCTCCACAACTTCCTGTCCTTTGTAGTTCTTTGCAATGTTTTTCCCTATCTGTCCTAATCTCTGTTCTAGTAACCCTTTAGATAAGCTTGTTAGATAACTTATGCGCTGCTTTCCCGTGTCTCTTGCATTTAATGTGTCCTGTGAGCGTCGAATTCTCTAAGCCCTTTTTCTTCATTATGTGCCCCAGAAATTTCAACTGTCTTTTTCTGATGCTACGTATAAGTGTCCTTTTTGTTTCCATTTTCATCAAAACTTGCCTATGTGTTCAGTTTATATACTCTCAGTATCCTTCTGTAGAATCACCTTTTTGTTACATGAAGTCCTTTTTTTAATCTGTGAGGGGGTTTTCCAGTATTCACTGCCATATAGGAGGATCGATATTACATAATAGTCCAGTAATCTCTTCTTTGTTTCTAATGAAACTGCTTAATGTTAGTGACATTTTAAATTATATATACGACAATGGTGATATACCGGAAGCTATAAGTAGATCCATTTTCACAACAATCAAACTAATGAACCACATGACAAAACACATAATCAGAATTCGTACGAATAGAACGCGTTGCAGAATTAGACTGGAAATAAAACGAGAACAGCGTAGTTTCGTTAAAGACACTGGAACAAGAAATGTAATATTTATGCCCAGAATGATATCTGAAAAAGCAATACAAATACAAAAGGATTTATAGCTTTGTTTTATCAGATTATGCAAAAGTGTTTGATAAAGTATCACAAACAACTGTTCGAACTGCTAGGTAAGCTTGATTTATTT
This sequence comes from Acanthosepion pharaonis, assembly GCA_903632075.3. Lineage (NCBI taxonomy): Eukaryota > Metazoa > Mollusca > Cephalopoda > Sepiida > Sepiidae > Acanthosepion > Acanthosepion pharaonis. The sequence goes on along the minus strand of CAHIKZ030005093.1, from coordinate 655,789 downwards.
GGGAAGGATATTAGAACAATCTAAAAATTATACTGGAAGCAAACCGCTTGCATACGGATAGAAAATGAATTCCATATATATATATATATATATATATATATATATATATATACAGAAAGACAAGGATGTGTCTTCTCACCGGACTTATTCAACCTTTACAGTGAAGTGATTCCGAGAGGATTAAAAGTCTTAACAGGATTTATTATTGGTGGCCACAATGTTAACAGCATAAGATATGCAGATAACACAGTGTTGATAGCAAGCACGGAAAGTAAATTACAGAAACACATATAAAATGTATTAAAGAAATGTAGCGTGAACGAAATGAAGACAGAACAGCCAATCGCTGCTGATAACGGTATCCGTCGCCGTCAATCAAAGAGACGAAGCAGAAAGATAGCGCATGGCTGCCAGAACAGAGTCGATGCAAACCTCGGAATGTCTAGTTATGAAGAAAGTGCTTACCAGCTTCCTCATTAGAGAGTCGGGACGATGAGCTGAGCGGTCTTAGTTATGGAAATGATTAATTTGCTATCCAACCGCTAAAGTTTTAGGCTCCATAAAAGCAAGCGCATTTTCTGGGAAAATGAAGACCGTGGCAATCAATCTCAGGCTCGCAACAAGACCAGACCTCTGTCTTCGGGCAGAGGTTGACAAGACCTCCGTCTTCAGACGTACGGTAATACAGTCCGGATTCTGTCTTCGGAGAGAGACTCGGTTGAGAAAAACAAATAAGTTGGTGTCAGGAGGTTCATTGTTTGGTTTGCAACTGACAAGACATCTGTCTTCGGGCAGAGGATGACTAAGTCGAGCTCTGTCTTCGGATAGCGGCCCGACTAAGAAAAACAGACTAGAACTCGAGCCTACTTTTGCGTGTGGTGCGTAAATTTTGACCAGTGACCCGAATGGAAACGCTGGCTTCTCCACAATAAACTTGACCTTGTGTCTCATTTAGTTCGCATTTGGGCGACAGGTAAATACCAGACCGTGGTAGTAGTTTGTACTAAGCGTGCTCTTATCATCTCTCAATTGCGTTTCTGTCTGCGTACAGAGCGCAGCTGAAAAAGATTGAGAAGTGCACGGTCCTGGGCAACAGCTGCCCGAGGTAGTAACCCTTTCATTGCACTAAAGAGGGCAATCGGTAGCAATACCAATGCCAGCGCAACCGACGGTTACGGGGACAGCTTTTGGTCCTGGCTTGTGTGTACGAACTCGGGTGCTCCACATGAAACCGATCTTGCTTCACATCTTGTCACTGTGGGGCGACAAGTAAATAACAGAGCTTGGCAGTACGCCACGTTGACCGCATAACAGGATTGCCGTGCGTTACCAAGGGCTTTTGTTCGTGTTATCCAGGGTTGGTTCAAATTCGTTTGTCTTTTTTTTTGGGTGTTTCCGGTGTCTCGGATGTGTTCGTTCCGTACGCGTAGTGTTCCTATATAGAAGTTTTGTCCGTGCCCTGTTCGTCGTGATCCAGTGTTTGATTCCGGTGCTGCTGAGTTTTCCGTCCCTCTTCATTGGCAACCGCAATAAACGGAAAATTCCTTCTAAGAACGAGAAAAAGGACTAAGCATTAAATAAGCAGTAAGAAGACAGAATGTAAAGTTGACAGCAAAAGGAAGACCTCAGAATGCGCGAACTAAGAACTGAAGACCCCAAAATCAAGCAAGTACAGAAACTTAAATATCTAGGAAGAGGACAGAAAGTGTGACACCGAAATCCGAAGTATAGTTAAAGATGCCTTCCAGAAGTTAAGCAATTTTGAGATGAGTTACTATTATTCGTAGAATTCTTGCAGAATAATGATCTCATTTTATTTATTTTTCTCTCTCTTTTGGTATGAAGAAAACGTTTTAACGAATCCATTCTTCGGCCTTCATCAGCAGTACAATTCGTATACAGTTTTGAGATGAGTTTTTATAGTTTCAGATATTGTTCGAACTCTTCTTATTACTAATTGTAACTTTCCAGCAGATTCATTCTACAGCCTCTCCCCATACGGTGGAGTAATGGATAGCGGCTCGGATTGAGGAATCGGAGAACCCCAGTTGAATCCATTACATTCACTTACGTACTAATAATACCCTTGGGAAAGGTATGAATTCCCTGCAAGCTATGGACAGACCGGGTTCTATAGCCTTGGATGGCAACTGGTCTACTGCAGAAAGAAATGGCAACCTACTGCGGGGAAAAAATCTGCCTCGTCAGTACTTGATCGCCTAAGCGTGTATCACTTATGGCACATAACTGATGAAAAAAGACGTCCGTTTTTTTTGTCGATATTTAAATCAGAAAATTGTAGCCAAACGTGGAAGTATATATAGAATGCCTGCACGAAAGGTATTGTATCTGTTTGAGCAAAAGCAAGCATTTAAATCCCGAGCAGTGTTGAATCACCTTACAAATGTTATTATAAAGATATTTATAGTTTTGACTCAAGCGACAAGAATGTATTTACATCTATTTTCCGCTTTCTTTTAAAATCTGCTTCATGAGGGAAGATACCAACAGTAGCTCTATCTGGGTGTGGCTTTTTGGGTGGGTTCGATTGTTGTTTCTTACTCACTGGCACAAATGTTTATATTGGTGCAACACGGCCATTCTGATTTCTAATCTGCCATTTGACCTTGTGCCAGACTATACCAACCTAACCGATTTTGTGGTTTATATGGCTGTATATTTCCTTCTGGCGCCAGTGATCGGTTTCCAAACCCTGGAAAGAACTTCAATGTGGAATATTGGCGCAGCACAATCTTCCTATCTTATCCGATAGTCTATGGTGACAGATGTAGTCATTTTTGCATTATCAAATTATTTTCAAATTGAGTATATTATGATTAGTATTTTATTAATATATTATTCGTTCTTAATAATCATTAATATCATATTGACAGTATCATTATTTTTTACTAATATTTCTTTCATCTTAATTTTACTTATTTTTTATCGGAACTTTTCAGACTGTCGATCTACGGCAGTGTGTAAACAGTACAGATCGGCAATAAACTCACGTCATCTTTGCCTCGAATATTTTATATTACCATTTCAGCTGCTCTACCGCATAGGCTAAAGAGCTGATAGAAAATCAAATATACCGATCGACATCAAATAACGCTATAATTTTCCACTATCTTCAGATGGTAGATCAACTATTTCATATCCCCATTGATGGCGTTAAACTGCAGGTCTGAGTAATTACGATGAGAAGTAGTTAAAATCAAGATGAAATAAAATATTATAAAATAAATAATAAAATAAAATTAATGAATAACAGATCTTCATCTCATGAAAAAGTGAAGATAATATTACGATTATTAATGCTACGAATGCAAATAAAACAGTTAAAATTAAGATGAAAAAATACTAGTGATAATACAGGTCTTCATCTCATAAAATCCAATTTAATTGTAATGACAAAAGTACATAGGTGGAGGCTTAAAGAAAGCTTTATTCAACTGAGAATACAAGGTTTGCGTATAGTGTCCTTTTATAGTCTCAGTAAGCAGAAATAGCTCTCTCAAAGAGGAGAGTAACAAAACAAGGGAAGACCACTCTTGATTATTCATAACAATAATATTACTACGAATACTTAGTGTAAATGGAACAAGTAGAATTAAGATAAAAGAAATATTAAAAAATTTAATAACTGACAGTGCTTCATTTAATAATAATAATAAAATTCAAGATAATATTACTATAAATACCACTGGTGTAAATAAAGCAAATGAACATCTGTCTATATTTCTAAGATAAGGTATTGTAATTATTTACATTATTCGGACTGTTGTGCTCATCTTTGTCATATTTACGACACTTTGGCCGTTGTACGCTCCGGCCTTTTTCACGGGATTGGAATTTCGAACTGAATCCCTTATTTCGTACTCCGGAGTAGCTTGTTCTAGTTCCACGTGCCATGCCCCTTAGGTCTCAGTTATCTCCCTTTAACTCAACTCTCCAAGTTTTTGTTCAGGTATTGAACTCATAACTCTTTAGGTCAAGTCACTGGATCCAGCCAACGCTTTTATCTACTGTTCCACGTGTCTTTGAGGACATCAGTGTATGAATTTTGAGGATTTATAAACTTAATGACCCAATTTAATTTTTTTACCCTAGCTCATATTGCAATTTTGTTGATATTATTGCTTCTCACTAGCACTCCGTTTTACTTGTTCCCATATTGTATTCATTTCTATGCTTGGCTGGCTTAGGAGATTTTTGTATCCTAACATATGTGCTGATTCTTTATTTTTTCATTTTATATTTTCGTATCGCGGATTGTAATAAACTTTCAAATTTATGGTCTTTAAAAATAGATGTTTTTAATAACAGCATTTCCAAAAAGACACGGGTTCAAACTTAATTTTAAAATATTTAACAACTTTATTACATTTTGTATTTAAAATTAAAAAATAATTCTTGTAAAAAATCATTTTTCCTCGGAAAAATATTTTGGCTTCAGACAATAGTGCCCTGAACACATCTTATTCATAAAAGCCATTAAATGCTTTTCTAATTAAATAATGTCTAAGTTTTATACGGTTTTGTATTTTACAATTCAGAGCTCAATTTTGGGTAGAAACGCGTTTCGATTTATAAAAGAAATCATTGATTTATATTCTTCAAAGTCTTCTGCTTTTAATTAATATAATTACTAAAGGACATAACGTCGAATTTTCGAGTTTTTATAAAATTAAGTACAGTGTGGAGTAACAGATGTAAAAAAAATTAGTCTTACCATAACTTTCTAAAAAATAAACATTTCTAAAATAATTCATGTGAATAAGTTCTGAAGGTTTCATTAAAATCTGACAGTTATTTGATTTTTGCAAAAATTTCCAAATTAATGATTTCAACTGAAAAAAAAAGGCGCTAAAAAAACTAATGGTAACTATTATGTGACTGCTGATGTAAAGAAAAAAACATTTTTAACCAAAATTTCGAACGTGCGAGAAAAGATTTTTAAAAAATTTAAATAATTAAAAATAATTTGGTATTTCCTCTTAAAATTAACAAACATTTTGACGATAAAACTTTGTTTTTATTAAGTTTGTGGCCTTTTTTCATCATGCTATACTTTTTTTCGACGAATTATTGAAGACACCTAATAAAATGCTTCATCTAATAAAAATAAAATTATTTTCATCTAACAATAATAATAAAAAAATGCTTTATATAAATTCTGATAATAATAATGTTTCATCTAATAATAATAATAATAATAATGTTTTATAATATAATAATGTAATAATAATAATAATATGCTTCATCTACTACTAGCAATAATGCTTCATATAATAAAATTCGAAATTACTACTAATATTACTGAAAGACAGACAAGAAGATATACAAGTCAAGAATTAATAACAGACAAAATTCGGGATAGTATTACTATTACTAATACTGTTCCGAAAATTAAGAAGTTCAAAGCAATTTTTCTATTAACGACTTCATCGTGTACTCGATTAAAAAAAAAAATGAAAAGCGCCTGCATCACTTATCAACGAATGAAGATGAAATGGTATCGGGTTGGTTAATGTAGGACGACATAATATTAATTTTATTGCATTTACAAGGACAATCAATTTTTTTTTCTTTGAAGAAGCGTTTCCGCCTGTGGTCTGTGTTTGCCATTGACGTCAGCAAGATTCGTAAATCACAAGTTAAACAAAGTATTCCAGTAAATATTTCAATGCCCAGCTGGCGAGAAACAATAACAGGTCATTATAAAAATGTGTCAAGTAATGTTTTGCCTGATAAGATTCTAACACGAATACGTCAGACTATACTCTGTTCGATTCTTAACTGGGTCCTGAGCCAGGCGAAGCTAAGCTGAGTAAATAACCTTGGGTACATAGCCATAGAACATTTCTGAACAGGCTATCCTCGCAAACAATTACTACTGTTGCAAGTTCGATCCTCAGGGAATGCTCACTCTAAATTTATGTACATAACATAAAAAAAAAAACAATTTATATACCTAGAAGTTTACAATACATTAAAAAAATGAAATATCTTTTTTTTTCAATTTATTTCACTCAAAGCAAGGCAATAAAGCCACTAAGGCGCAAAGGGTTACTGAGTGTGAGAGAATGATAAAAAACAAAAAAACAAAAAAAGGAGAAAGAACAATAAAAGAACAGGAATTGATTCTTTAGGTTTGAATTCTTAGTTAATAGATTGAATTTGATATTCCCAATAAGCAAAATACTTTGGTGTATTTCAAACCGAATTTAGATTGATTGGAATTTTTTTTCTCCTTACCTGTAAAATCTATAAATGCGTACCATATTGACAGATCTGTCAACACAAAGTTATTCTCTTGTTAAAGAAAAAAAAAAGAAGAAAAAACGTTATTCAAAGATTAAATATACTTTTCGGAAACGTTATTTGAGGAAAATTAGCTGATTTAAATATTTTAAATTTGATTTAAAATAAGTATTATTATTTAATTTTAGCTTAAAATATAGCGGGGAAAGCTTTTTTTTAACTTGGAGTAATCGCTTTTCTGATTTATTGAAAATCTGATATTCAGTAAATTTAAATAAGGGGTACAGAACTGTCAAAAATTGATGTATTTGACGTCAAAGCCTTTTTTTTTTAAGATATGGTTTTCGTTTTTAACTAGCTAATAATCTTTTAAATTTATGAAAATATTTTAAGCAATATATTTTATTTCATTTAAGTAGTTTGACTTTACACCTTTACTTACCAAGATGCTCGTTGAGAAAATTTTAGAAAATTACCAATAAATTTTAATTTTATTTTAGGAATCTCTCTTATTTTCTGATAATTTCACGTATGGACGTCTGTATTTACAAAAATCAACAGGTTTATATCCACACGCAATTTTTTTTTTTTTTTTTTTTTGAATACTGGGAATCGTTGAATTGTAGTGAGCTTTTCCATTTATTAATTTGAAGATTTAAAAAATTGGTAAATTACTCTAATTAGAAATTTAAAAAAATAAAAAAACAATTCTTGTAAAAAGTCATTATTCAGCAAAAAAATTTTTCTTCAATACAATATTGTTCATAATATATTTTATACAAAAAAAACAATAAGAATATTTTCTAATTAGACAATGTTTTAGTTTTATTGCGATTTTACGATTCAGGACAGATTTTCTGCAACTGAGAGTCTTGTTTGGCCAGAAACATTTGATAATTTAAATTTCTAAAGGATTGTCCTTTAAACAAATATAGATTTTATGCAATACAAAATGAAATATTTTCTTAAAATTAAAAAACAAATAATTGGAGCAACAGATTAAAAAATGTATTTTTATAAAGATTTTCTAAAAGAAGAAATGTATAAAAAAAATATTTTCTGAAAAAGTCCTGAAAGTTTCGTTAAAATCTGGCAAATTATCTGATTTTTTTTTTTCTTAAAGGGTATCCGAATCATTGACTTCTTCACGGCAGAAACATAAAATTCACCAAAATTTCCAGGATTCTCTAAATAATGAAAAAAATTATTTTATATAAAAAAAATAACCTTTGATCTTTTCTTTAATAATAACATAGATTTTGACAATAATATTTTATTTTTATTATATATTTGGCATTTTTTCATTTTTAGTGAAATTTGGGAGCTACCTAAGCCTATAAACACTGAGCAAAACTTCAGTAATACATTTCCCAATAATGGTAATATTAACCGTTTCTTTATAAGAAAACATTCGGGACTCATTGATTGTGCAGCTTATATAAGTCTCGGTTTGAATTTATAAAATCTTTCTCTTCAAACAATTTTTCAGAAAAATAGGTTTCTCTAGTTCAATAATAGTTCTCGCAGTATTGATGAAGGTTTGCTTTCTAACGTTTTATTTCAAGATCTTGATTGTCATTATTTTCTTCTCGAGTTCTATGCGATGTCCATTTTAGATGTTGCTGCTGTTGAAAGTCCGCAAGTGATGTGGTTTCTGTTATTTGGTACAGTTCTTTGAGATTCTTTAGCATCAGTTAAAAATGTTCGAAGAAGAATGGCCGTCAAGACCCACAGACTTGACTTGCTCAAAGCCATTTTCACCATTGATCTGAGAAAGCTGTTTATTCAGCGTACAGTTTATACTTTTCTGAATGGGATTTGGTGCCATGAATGACATACATTATGATCTGACGAGGCTCTTTTTGAGAACGTAACTCGAAACGATTTTTTTCTTCTTTTACATGCCACCTTCTTTCAGGAAGTGAACGATTGTGGTCCTCCACAATTTCCCGTCATTACTTGTTCTGACTCTTTTCCTTTACCACCCCTCTTTCTTATTTTACTATCCATTCACTCAAACACTTAAACAAATTACTCGCTATTTCCTCGTACTTCTCTTGTCATCAATATGACCTAAAATAGTTCAGAATATTCCAGGCCAAATTTTCTCATTTTGTATCCCTGGAAATTCCGATGTCTCTGTTTTGATTGTTGTTTGTTTCCTTGTAGCTCTTAAATTTTTTTAAACCTCAAAATTGCTCGCATGTTCTGTCCATCATATTCTAAACACTCGTTGGTAGAACCACATCACATTCGTTACAAGTCTCTTCTTCATTTGTGACGAGATTTTACAACATTCGCTACCAAGCAAGAGATTGACCAACATTCGTTCCCATGAAGGAGAATGTCCATCATTCGCTACCAAGGAGGTGATTGTCCTGCATTCGCAACCGACCAGAAGATCATTCGCTACCAAGCAAGAGATTCTCATGCATTCGGTACCATGCATGATACTGTCCATCATTCGCCCCCAGGGAGGAGTTATCCATCATTTCCTGCTAAGGAGAAGATTATCCTGCATTCACTACCAATCAGAAGATTTTCCAGCATTCGCTACCAAACATGAGATTGTCCTGCATTTGCTATAATGCAGGAGATTGTCCATCATTCGCTACCATGCCGGAGATTGTCCATCATTCGCTACCATGCCGGAGATTGTCCATCATTCGCTACCAAGGAGGTGATTATCGAGCATTCGCTAACATGTATGAGGTTAGATATTGCACAACAGTTCAAAATTCTTTGTTTCTAAAGACATTTTCTTGTCTTAATATTCAGAATGCCACTTTTCACTGTTCGAATTGATAATACTGACTTATATATATTGTTTGCACCGAGAGGACAGACGAAACCAAATGACCTTTCTCATTTTAATAGAAAAAATGCAAAGCTCTATGCCATAATACGACCTGTTCATATCTTTTTGGTGATTCCTGATAAAAATGATTAATACGTCCCATCATACCCATCTTAAGCCACAATAGCTTTAAATTTCTTTACCGGAAATACGTTTGCTTAATTACTCTCTGCTTTTCTTTTTTCTGCTCCATTGATGTGCAAAATAGTGAATCTCCAATATTGGTCACTCAGCATTCAATTCTTAACTTTTAACAAACACCCTTCAGCCATATTCTCGTAGAAAGAAAATAGTAAAAGAAAAATCATCTATATAAAGTGGGTATTCAGTTAAGCATGCACATGTTAAATTTCCCGCTCTTTGCTCGCTTGTCTCCTTTCGATGCAATCCCAAAATATCAGATGTCATCCCAGAGGTGCATGCTGGGACAGTGCTTGAGGTTAGGGATAGAAGGCAATCGTTCGCTACCACCGACTGCTACGGTTACTTAAATGGGAACCTACCCAGATTTTTCGCTCTTATTTTCTTTGTGCCATTTTTTTTTAAATCTCTTTCTCTCTCTCTAATCTCTTTCGCTCACTCATTCTTTTATATTTCTGGCTTTAACGTTTTATTTTTCACTGTTTTACTTTAGCCAAACGTTTTCGTCCCGATTACTTTTTGTCAGAACAGACGAGACCACGCCCAAGACGCTCGGAATGAAGTAAAAATGCCTTCTTCACGTGACTATCGAGTAATGTGATAAATTTTTTAAAAAATATATAAATACATAAATAAAACTGAGAAATGAAACAGTGATTCCTCAGGGGATTGAGGGTGTGTCTCCATAATGCATTTCTAGTTGTTTCTCACTTTCTCTCTTTCTTTTTTTTTTTTTTTTTTTTTAAAAAAAAAAAAAAAGAAAAAGGCCAACAGTCGGTTGTATATCTGTTGTCTCTGGCAACCTATCAGTGCTGCAATCGTTTGTAGAAACAAGTCTGGATAGTTAGAAATACAAACAGGTTTCTTATAAAAAGAACTAACCGTTTGGATTATTTATTACGAACATCGTAACCGTAAAAAATGACGTATGCAATGCCATTTCTGTCCAAGACCAAAGTAAATTTGCGCATCGCCTCGTCTCAAACAAGAGCTCTTCGGACCTTTTTCTTCTTCTTTCTCGGTATTGCTTTCTTTCTTTCTTTCTTTCTTTTACAGACTCTCTCACTCTCAGTATTTGTTTCTTTCGTTGACGCTCTCTTTCTCTCAAGTATTGCTTCTTCGTTCGCCCTCTCTCTATCAATATTTACTATTTGTCTCTCTCTCTCCCTCTCTCGTTGCATCTTTCTCTCTTTCACTGTCGTTGCATCTTTCTCTCTTTCGCTCTTGTTGCATCTTTCTCTCTTTCGTTCTCGTTGCATCTGTCTCTCTTTCTTTCTCATTGTCTCATTCCTTCTTTCTTTCTTTCTTTCTTTCTTGTTCGTTGTCTCCTTACTTCTTTCTTTCTTTTTTCTGATTGCTTCTTTTTCTTTCTTATTTCATTTTTTTTCTTTCTTTCTCATTGCGATTTATTTATCGACCTCCAGGAATCAATAGTGATCACTTTGGGGACTGCTGATGTAGATTCCTCAAAGTTCATTAAACAATGTAACCTGAAAATTGAAATTTATTTTTTTTTTTTATGTGCACCGCTTGAGTATCTCGGTATTTTTAACAATTGCTTTGTTCAATTCAAGAACAAGCGTGTATAGGGTAAATGGAAGTTGAAGATTAACAGACTTCCAAGTTAGAATGGCCTGTCTTCCTGTTTATCTCGAAAATAAGAATTCTGGCATTTACCAATGCTAAAAACCGATCACTGGCACCAGTTAAAGTGAAATTATTCCTCTTTTTTTTACACTGACGTCATGTATTTTTTTCATCATTTCACCCCAAGTAAGGCAATAAAAACACTAACATGCAAGGTATTACGGAGAGTGTTGTTGCGGAAACGAAGATGAGTAACCGGGAAGGCAGAAGTTGTCGCTTTTGTTGTTCCTGCTGAAGGGGTTAATTTCTTCAGCAAGCGTAAATTTGAGGAATAGGAATACATCGTATTTTGGGTAAATAAATGTATAATATATATATATATATATATATATATATATATATATATAAACCAGCATACTACTCGTTACTATTGTAAAAGGCGATAGAGTGGGAAAGGAAGGAAGAAAGAAAGAGAATGTTGGTCATGGCTGTCGGTTTGTTTGTTTTGTGACGACGGCGGCGGCGGCGATGGATGAAAGTTGAAAAGTATCGCGTTCAGTCTCAGTCTGTCTGCGGCGTTATTGACCAACCTCTACGTGTCGACATCTCAGCCAGGTCTCTCTATCTGTGTCTGTGGGGTTGAATCCAGGAATTTACATCCGTTGTATCGGCTCCAAATCGCAATCTGTGCCTTTTAGCGGGAGTTATTTCTACTGGCCAATATATAAAGTTCATTTTTTATTTAATACCGAAAACATGCGTCGAGCCATGATACGCAGAGACGCGTTTTCGCATTCTGCCTTGGGTCGTCGAGCAGTCAACATCCGGTTTAGTGTAAGAGACACGATAGTGTAAATACAAGAGGAGTGAATGAAGGTATATGTGTTGATATGTATTTTTCGTATGTACGTGTGTGTAAAGTCCTATTTTGATTTTGAGAGATTTGCGTTTGAGAAGTTCCGGGTTCCTTTGGTCTAATTAGTTATGTCTGTATGCAATCAAGTAGACCTAGAGTATCATATAATGTCTACTTTCTGTGTTGCGTTTGATGCGATATGTGGTTTGCTAAAGATTTAAAAGTTTCGCCAGTGGGGAACGAGACATGTTCTATCACGAAGGCATCCAGTGGCTAAAAAAATGATGAAAATTCGCTCCCTTTTCTTTTATACTGACTTTTGCAACGCCATCTAGCGATCATATTCCGAAGTCATTTTGCAGAAAAGTGAGGCAATCCAACAAATATTTTACTCTTGTTCGACAATTTTATATAGTCATGAAAGCGCGATACGAGGTTGACTTTTGCAGGAGTTGTAGACGCTGGGGAATAACCCAGTAGGGCAGATCGATTTTGTAACCGTCAAATTGCACTGAATTTTAAAATTGGGGATTGATATGATAAATAATGACAAAAAATTTTTTTCTTCCAAATCCTTACGGTTTTTTGAAGAAACCATTTTGAAGATTAAGTTTAGGTTTCATTACGGTGACCAGTAAAAGCCTTAACAGTACGGCATTATAAAATTTATAATTTTCTGAAGATTTACAAATTTTATATGGATAAAAAGCATGGCACAAGCACACTGTTACTAAATCATCGTACTATGAAATAAGACCATCATTTGCTTCAAAGGGAAGTTGTATGGAACAATTTACCTATATTATGATGTAATATACTACAAAGTGCAGCAGTTTTAGTGCCATTTTCTATAAACAATGCAAATTTAAAACATTATGTCTCATAATCTGTGCCCAACGGTATTATGGTGTTATATGCATTTTATCTTTTTTTTTTTTTAATTAATTATGATCTAACAAATTTTATTCAATGAGTAGCATTTTGTAACCTTTTAGAATTTTTTTGCAGTTTTAAGTTATCGAAAACCGTAAAAAAAATGCATATTCTGTTTGTAGGGATTCATAATTAGAATTTTGTTTTTTAATATATTTTTCATTCAATGTATCTAATAAAAAAAAAAATATGAATTTTATAAGGATTTATTCTTCAAATAGAAAAACTTTTAAGTAGGTTTGTAAGCAAAAAACTGCAGAAATTAGTTATTTGTGTACATTTTGTAGACGATGTTTAAAACTAAATCCTCAGAAATTAGTAAAACTTAAAACTCTGATTTTTGGTGTCACTACTTAGCACATCAAATCTCAGCTTTCAAACTGAGTGCAATATAGATTTTCTTAAAAAGTGGAAAAAATCAACCTGCCCTAATAACCCAGTAGTCATATATATATATATATATATATATATATATATACAATAATCGACTCTCCGTCGAGATTCGACGTATGAGGGTCAAACAGATCAGTTTCAGAAACCGACAACCTGACACCGGCATGAGATTTGATTATAGTGGTGAAGGCCTCGTGCAGGACCATCCACACTTTTTGAAGGGACGAATACAGAGACCTGGTGCACTAAGTGCCACAAAGTCCCCAAACGACCCTTCACAGGTTTTGAATTCAGAGTTGTCCTTCTCCTAGACCAGTTGCCATCCAAGGCTATAGAACCCAGTCTGTCCTATATATATATATATATATATATGAGAAGAGAAAGAACAGATGGAGTAAAATTCCGTCCGCTCGTAGCATTTACTTTTTAAAAAGTTCTTAATACAGAGTAGAGTAATAGATTATTATTATTATTATTATAAGAGGCTATAATAAAAAACATATTTAAATCGCTACACAAAAGCTCTCGTGTTTCAATACTTTGATTGTACTTCTTCAGGTGTTGGTGGTTAACTGGTGATTAAATGATTTTTAAGAAAATTTATCTCTTTTCCTAAAGCTAAAGAGGAAGGAAGCATAAGGTCAGAATTAGAAATATACTTGTGGGTATGTCTTGATTAACCAATTAAATTAGATCTGCGCTAAATAGAAAAAATAAGCCTAGAGGGTGGAGGTGAGTGCGTTATTTTTTTCATGCCATGATAAACTGGAACATGGACAGGCTATCATTGACAATTGCGAAAAATATATAAGCGACAAATGTATCGTGATTCTAGACAAATACGACGACATGTTCAATTTTTCGAAAGGGCATTGAAGGGAGGGGTAGGTTAATCAGACGTAAAGTTAACAGATTTTTTTAAATTTTAGATTCAGGAAGCTTCTTAAAAACTAGAACTTGTAAATCTTTAAATGTACCTTGTTTCTTATATTTGCATGAAAATAGAAATTATCAAATTTATTGACAAAAAATCCCTATTAAATCAAAGGAGTGAATTAACTGTAAATTTCCGATACAATTTATGAAGAATGGAAGTACATTTGAAAGAATTTTCTACTTATATATTTCTTTTATGTATATTTTCTTTCTTTCTCGCGCCTGCGTTTCGAAAAGAACGAAAACAAAACAATTCATCCTTATCAATATAGTTATCTCCCTTGATAACTGCAACATATATCAGTGTCAGTCGATATCTTGTTAAAGGAAAAATCATATGAAAGATGTTACAGAAATCAGCTAAGTGAAGTACACCTGAGAAGCACCATGTCAAATGATCCTGAATGGAGGTCAATGAGTGTAGCCAGACCCTGAGGACCTGATTTTTTTTTTTAATGAACGATGAGAGGGCAGAGAACGTTTGTCCTCTATAAGACAGTGGTTACTAGCAGCCGAAATCAGAGGACCACTTGCCACGACGCGAAAAGGAGGCGCACGTCCGGACGCCGACTAGACCGTTCGACCGCTTCTATTTCCGTTAACTTGGCCTCACTCGTCTACAACATAAGGTTACAACCGAATAAAATTTGCCGACTACTACAATCATGTCTCAGGATTTTATTTCTTGGGTAGCAATCTGACCAAAGAGTTATTTTTTTTCAAGCCACAAGCGTTTAATTGGAAGAAGCTGCACTTTCAGAACGAACGTGGTGTCTGGTCTGAGCTGCAACGCTACCCAAAAAGCGTTAAATTTTCAAGTATGACATTAGGTTTAATTATTGTTTCCCTCAGCTAAATCTTTATACATTAAAGCAGCCGAACTATTCAACATATTAAATGAATATCAATCAAAAAAGTAGGTTAATATGCTTATATATAATACTTAAAACGGTTGACATCATCAATTGATGTTTCATTAGAGATCAGCAGATATCAATCGATGATTCAATTTATTTTCCACTGATACGCGCATCATTCGTTCATAACTTGATTCTAAATAGTAACTCTCGGATTCATGCATTTTTTATTATTTACGCTTACACCCTAACCAAGGCAATAAAGCTACGAAGATGCAAGGATTTACTGATTGTGAAAGAATATCAGAAAAAGAAAAAAACATTATTAAGGAGAATAAAAGAACAGGAATTAAGAATACAGAAGATTACGTTTTAATTTTTGCATATCATTGTTGACTGGAAAGCGCGAAGTCGAAAGAGAGTTCCACAAGCGAGAAATGCAAGTTATATCTAACAATTTTAACTGTAAAATTATGCGACCTTCCTGCAAATCTGGTACTGCGCTGAGTCGAGGTACCAAAGAGGAAAGCTCATCAGAAAATATTCAGGAAGATATTTCTAGAAAAGGCACAGAAAAAAAGAATTGAGAGAGAGAGAAAAAAACACGTAAAAGCACCGAAAAAGAAGCATTAAAAAGAAAGTAAGAAGTTAAAGAGAAAAATAATCACAAAGGAAGAAAAAAAAAGAAAAAGAAGCATTGGAAAGAAAAAAATGAAAGAAGCGTTTGTAAAAGAAAGAATCATTGGATGAAGGAAAGACAGGAGTACTACGATGAATAAATAAAGAAAAAAGTATTGAGATAGAAAAAGATTGAAAAAGAAAAAAAGAAGCACTGAGAGAACAGTGAAAAAAGAGGGATAAACTGAGAAAGAAAGAAAGAAAGAAAAAAGAAACACAAAGAGAAAGAAAGAATTAAGCACTGAGAATGAATGAAAAAAGAAAGCACTGATAGAAAGTAAGAA
>CAHIKZ030005093.1:417500-622500 GCA_903632075.3 Acanthosepion pharaonis | reverse complement strand
TAGACGAAAGTACTTATGACTATCACAGATCCTCAAACATTTTAAGGCGTTGTACAATTTGAGTTGACTTTCTCTCACCATTTTCGCAAATAACATCTGCTGTCATTTCGCAGAGTAGGACAGTCAGTTGGAGACTACGCCCTTTTTGAAGTCAAACCACATGACATCTCACTTGCAGTAGCAAGTGTCAAAAATACAGAGAAATAAAAGACCCCACTTTATTTATTTTAATAATTCTATGCTAATGTTACCAGTTTTCTTTTTCATTTATTAAGAAAAAAGAAACCCTTTTCTACTTCATATTCTGTCTCTTGTTTTCCATAAGTAGTCGCTGGAAACGTTTCACCCACCTCATATGTAACCTTTTCTTTATTGCTTATCCTTTAGCTCTCTGCATCATTTATAAATATTACTTTCTCCTATTACTGTATATGGAATCCCGTCAAAATATACTTCTATATATTTGAAATTTCAGTAACCTGGCTCTCAATTTCAGTCTAGATTGTTTTAGATGTTGCCATAGTAGGATATGTCTACACAACCAAATTCAACTTGCATTGGTAGAACTACCATTTTGCCTTGCAAAATAAGGTGTTGCCATAGAGGGATATGACTACACAACCAAAAATTCAAATTCAACTTGCATTAGTAGGACTAACATTTTTGGGGGCGAAAATCTCACCTACAGTTTGCTAACGGTTAAAAACTATATACACCCTTGTTTCTAAGTATCCTCGTCAGATCGTGACATTCATATGGATGCCATGCAGAGTAGCAAACCTGTTCAGAATATCTAAACTGTCAGATATATACATCTGCTTACTCAAATCCGTAGCCAAATATGAGTTAAAGAGTATGAAGCTTATAGGTCTTAACGTGGACCATCCTTCTTCAACTCTTGTGGACTGACGCTACAGCATCACAACCAAAAAACTGTACCAAATAACAGCACATCATTTAAGGACTTTCAACAGCAGTAACAACTGAAATGGATAGCACGTGTAACCCGACAAGAAAATACTGGCATAATCAAGATGTTCACGTTCCACATTCATCTGTGTTCCTCCAGGACGTGGAATTATTACTGTCCCCCCCCCAAGGACGTGGGATTATCATCGCTCTCAACAGTTTTCCTCTTCTTTATAGCTCTTAATAAAATTTGTATTTTCTCTTATCTCTCATAGTCCCTGTTTTGCCAACCATTTACACAAACTCGTTAAGTAGGTTAGGCGAGAAACCATTAATATATGAGCTGATACCTTTTATAGAGGTAATTTAGACCTGGCTAGCATTCCTGAAAACTTGTTTTTGGAATGTATGCCTCTGGCGACTGAAGGTGTTGAATTTAGTTTCAACGATATTATGTATGCCCAGACAGACGGTACTGCAATGGGTAGTCCGTTGGGTCCCGTACTAGCCAATAGTTTCGTAAGTTATCATGAGAGACTTCTGTTTGACAAGGTCCGTAAACCCTACGTTTATACGAGGTACGTTGATGACACCTTTTCAATTTTTGATTCGGCCAGAGATGCCATTATTTTATTTTATTTTTTTTTGCGTATCTCAGTTCTCTCCATCCATCCCTTCAGTTTATTATGGAGGTTGAGAGTAATGGGACATTGCCTTTTTTAGATGTTCTCGTAGAACGCAAAGAGGTTTTTTTTATACCAGCATCTTTCGTAAACCCACTTTTACAGGCTTGTACACAAGGCCCGAAAAATGATCTAATTTCTACCCTCGTTCATCGTGCTTTCATGATCTGTTCTCCTAGTTGGTTAAACGGAGAACTTGCTAGGATCCAAAAATGTTTTGAAAGTAATGCTTATCCTGTTAATATCATCAAACGCTTTATTGATGGTAAAATTAGACGATTTAAGGAACCAGCGGTTCTAGGACTTAGTCGGTGCCCAATTTATGTGAAGTTGCCTTGCCTAGGCAGGAAGTGTCTGCTTGCTGACTAAATTTCAGCTTCTGTTGCTACAACGCTGTTAAGTTGCGTACTGTTTTCCAAACGAGATCCGCGTTTCCTTCCTTCAGTAAAGATCGATTGTCCTATTTTCACAACAGTTCAGTTATTTATAAATTCAAATGCTGTTGTGATGCAGTGTATATAGGACGAACCAATCAAAGGTTGGAAACGCAGATTAAGCAATATGTACCTGCCTATTTACGTTCAAGTAATCAGAGTCATGTTTTAAGAACCACTCAAGCAGTGCACAACTCCTCTATTAGGCAGCATTTGCTGGACAAACCCGATTGTGCTGCCAGTTATGATGACGCATTTTTTCCATCTTACATATTGCTCGCTCGGTTCAGTATCTCCGAGTTCTTGAAGCTGTTTAAATCAAATTTCATCATCCGAGCCTATGTAAACAAAAGGAATATTTTATTCGTTCCTTTCGTTTGATCGAGGGATTGGGAAGGACTGTTTTCCTTTTTTACACTCTTTTGAAACTTCCAATTTTTTTAGTCGTTAATTTATTTACAATTAAAATTTATTTTAATCGCGTTCCAACTTTCCCTCCTCATTCTTTACTTATTATTAATGTGTCTTCGATTATTATTTTTTTTTACTTCACCAACGATTACCTTTTGAAAAAGTGTTAGCCGAAAGGGTCCTAAAGGTTAAATAATGACGTCCATTTTGTTTAAATCCATTTTCTATTTCTGTGAGTACAAGTCTTTGTTTATATATATATATATATATATAGAGAGAGAGAGAGAGAGGCGGATAACGGCTCAGATTGAGGAATCGATGAACTGACTTCGAATTCTAATCGAGTTCATTACATTAACTTACGTCCTAATACCATTGGGAAAGATACGAATGCATCTATTCCGCACCCCAGCTATGCTAAATAGCAGGATGAACTGGGTTCTATTGCCTTGGGTGGCGACAAGTCTAGGAGAACAACAACTCTGAATTCAAAACCTGAGCAGGGATTCTTAAGGACCTTGTGGCATACTATGCACCACTCTCTCAAAAAGTGTGGTTGCTTCTGCACAAGCCTTCACCACTATAATTAAAATATGTGCTGGCAGTCTGTTGGTCCTAAGAAGTGACCCTCATTCGTAGAAAAAGAGGGGAGAGTCGAGCATATATAAAAACACACCCTCTCGTTCAGGTCTAGTCGAAAATCCATATCTTCTGACTTTTTATTCTCGTATCCAAAAACGTAAAGTTTTTAATTTCTGAGGATTTAATCTTGGATTTATTCTGATATTATTCCCTATTAAACGTTACATTTTAGTAGAGTTCGAACCTGTGTCCTCCTTTATAGGAGGAAACCACCGTATGATCCGGTTTGTTTTAGACCAATCAGTCGAAATATATATATATATATATATATAATTATTTTTTTAAAATATGATTCCTTCGCAATCATAGGAAGGAATGATAAGCAGCAATCATATTTTTTAAAAATAATTATAATTTTGGATCTACTTATGTATTGAGTACTGTTCTTTAAAAAATAAAAACAAAAATACTAAAGAACTTCGGATTATTTGCCTAACGTGTTCTTTCCTATTTTTCTATATATTTGCACACACACATGCATGCATACATACATACATATATATATATATATATATATATATATATATATATATATATATTATATTTAAAGCAATTCGCCCAAACAAGGCAGGAGTGTCACTAGCACGCAAGGGTTTACAAAGAGTAAGAGTAAAGAGGAGTTGGGGGGGAATGAGAAAAAGAAAGACAGGGATCAAGGTCCAGGCGTCAGAAGATGCCGATTGACATTACATTTGAATATTATAGCTATCAGGGAAGCAAGTGATAGGAAGGGAGTTCCATTGACGTGAGGTGCGAGATAAGAAGCTATTGGAGTAGAAGAGATGGCTACATTTAGTTGTTTCGACTGTGAAAGGGTGGGACCGAAATGCCAACCTAGTAACTCACTTAAATTCATGCAATTTGGGAATCAGTTGTCGGAGCGGTTGCCATGAAAGTACTTGTAGAAAAAGCAGAGAGAAGCCACAACACGTCTGTGAGAGAGAGCGACTGCAGACGAGATGCCAGTTCAGGACCAACCAAGTTGCATATCCGTCTTTGGATTTTGTCGAGGACCCCGAGATGGACAGCAGGAGTACCAGACCATATATGGCAGCAGTATTCCATTCAAGGACGAATGGTTGATTAGTAGATTTGAAGGATGTATTCAGACGAAAAAATTTTCTACGCGACACAGAAAACCAACTTTCATAATGGTAGATGAAGCTATAGATTCAATGTAGTCGTTCCTTTTCAGGTCATACGTGCATGATAAATATCTCCATTTCCATTTACATGTGTGCGAGTGGGCATCAATAAATCCATAGCCTGAAGATTTTGATATGTGGGTTTCAACACTAAATTATGTGCATTGACAAAGGCGATTACGTTGGGAGGCTTAGAGCCACATCATGTTGAAACACCAAGTTAAGCAACGTCGAGTCAGTACTTATATGGGTGACCGCTTGGGAATGTCAGGGGCTGTAAGCTTGGGTCCGCGGGTGATAATGATTAATCGAAGATCCAAGTTCCAATTCCAGTTGGGTTCGTTATATTCATTTACGCGCAAATACCGTCGAGAAAGGTCTGAATCCACCATTTTTCACCACCAAGAAAAAAAAAAACAACGGTAGGTCTTTGTATTTCCACTTTTTTGTTATCGAATATTATCGCAGTTCTAAATGGAAAGCCAGACAAAGGTACTCCAGATGAGGCAAGAGTAGAATTTAAAGAGAATTTACGAGCAAAACCTGCTTTATCAGCAAATGCTAACACCTCAAAATGAGTGAGGAGAGGAGGGATGGAAGAATTATTCATTTAACATACTATTACAGATCCGCCATTAGTCACGTGAACCAAACTTGTCAGAAGCTATACGGTGCCTCATTCTATCAGTAAAAAAATGACTTAGCCTCTTTGAGGACACGTTTAAAATTATTACGACCAGTCACAAATAAGCGTGTGTTGTGATCGGAATTATTACGCTAGTACACCCGGTAAAGTGATTCTTATAGGCTATAGAAGATTTTGGTTTCACTTGATATTTGCGAGAAGATAGAAAAGAATCAATGCAAGCTCTAACTCAAGGAGAAATCTCTGTGGCACAGTTCTCAAGAGGAATGTTAATATTTCAATCCAAGAGGCGTCACAATTAAAGTCATGAAATGAATCCTAATTAGTACGATGGCAACAGGAACCTCCTGCTGACAAGATTTCTTTTTAATAGACGGCTCAAAAGAAATATCAGTCGATGCTACAGCCTGATCCAAATTGCCAAGAGGGCAGATGTGATAGTCTACCAGAGCTAGGGGAGGGGATAAGGAATAAATCAAGTAAAGAAGAATGCTGAACAGATTTATTCAGGAAACGAATAGGGAAATCCACTATTTGACTGAGACTGAGCAATGGAAAATTTGGAAATCTGAATACCAGCAATAGCAATAACATTAGAATGTTTAAGCCACTTGACGTAATGAACATTAAAATCGCCAGACACGAAAATGGATTTATAGAAAGAGCCATTTCTCGATCATCAAAAATGTTGTTTAATATATCACACTCCTGAGAATTTAGGAGAACGATAAATGAAAAAGAGATTGCAAACAGTGTGCAATAACGAAAGTCGAAAGCACATGAAAAGAATAATCTGGGGAATCAAGAGACAATTCGCTTGCAATTGGGAGATTTTCCCGAATATAAACACCGAGATAATGCAGAGACATGCTAAAATCTTTTCGACAAAGAGGATTCATAAATAGCAATAGAATTTAAATTAGTTTCGTGGTGTCAATGAGCGGTTATTCAATATTTGAAACATAGCCCTCATTGTGGCACGAACACCAACTGAAATACCGTGTATGACCAATGATAAGATAAAACAGAGTTATATGTATTTAAGCGCGTATGCGTCGTGATTTCTACTTGTAAAAGAATCGCGAATATTGCTGATTAAAAAGGCAATAATGAGGGCTTGATGACGAGATCAGTTTAATTTGTTGGCTGCTTCTATAATTAATGTATAAGTTCTCTCCGAGAATATTTTACATAAATTAATGATGGTGAAATTGTACGTGCACAAAACAACAGAGACCGATTGGATCGCAATACAAAATAATATTTATCTAACAAAATAACAAAAAGCTTTGATTTTAATTATAGTGACAACAAAGATAATAAGATCTAGATTTTAATTTCTTGTTCTTAGATATTTGCATTTGAAGCATTTCTTTACACGTGCCTTCTATTTGAAAATCACCGCTCCAACCGCTAGAAAAAAAAAACAAACTTTAAAACGTTGTCTGCCAATAACATCTTGACTGCGCATCAAGGCGAATATGGAAGCAGCTATGATTTAGCAGTTTCGTACCCTGTCTTGTCTTTCTGGTATACACCTTTCAAATGAACAACAGATGGTAGCCATGACAGGCGTTGGAGGATTCGTGAAAAGCAATATAACAACTCGGTTTTAGGAATGGCCTGGAACAAAGCCCTAGGGCCATTCAGCACTAAACTTTCATATGCTGACCGAGTTTGAAGCTGATCGGATTGAATTAGTGAAGGAAAGGAAGAAACAGGCAAAATCAAATTGAAGTAAAATTTAAGGTTTTATCGTTTTTGTTTTGTTTTTTGTTTTTTTACTTGAAGAAAGTTTTTTTTTAATTTGTTGGCTGGGAAAAGATATTAGAATATTAAATGAGTTACTGGCGTTTATGTTATCTTTTAGCTGTGGTTAGACAAATAAATTGTTCGAGAAGTCGTACTGTCAACGGTAGAGTTCACTGAAAGTCGTCAGTTTAGGTAAGAGCATGCGCATAAATACAATGGTGTTGATATTTGCACATTTTAGTGTGTTTTCGTTTTTTTTTCTTTTCTCACTTTGGTTTTCTTATTATTTTCTCTCTTTTTTTCGTAGACTTTTTTTTTGCGTGCTTTTTTTTTCATTTGTCGTGCCTTTTCTTTTTTTTTTCATTCCTTGTTTAATTTGTTGTTTTTCTTTCTTTGTCTCTTTCGTTCTTTACATTGTTTTCTTTTCATTTTCTTTCGTCTTTCTCCTTTTTTTCTCTTTTCCAATTTATCTTTGTTTGACTCTCTCGGTTTTGTTTTATCATTTCCTGTCCACTTTCAATTTCTGCGTACTTTCCCAACTCTCATTTATTGTGACCCACACTAAACTAGGGCGCGCGCTCGCGTGTTTGTATGTGTGTTTGCTCTTTTTCGTTGTCCCATTAGGGTAATCCTGTTCGCTTTAAAATCCCCCAGTTCAAAAGGTGACCGTTTGACACGATTTACAAATGGCGGCGCCTTTACTGCGTACAGGAATTCATAACAACGAAACTTTTCATTGTTTAACTCAAATGTCAAAATATCACTAACCTATTTGCACACACACACACACACCTGCATATCAGATAATCTTAGATGCCTAATAGAAGGTTTTTTTTGTGGGGGGTGTTTTTCTTAGGAATTTATTCGACCCCTCCCGAACGTAAGACCACCGTTTATTTACACTTTTTTACTCTTTAATTGATTTTCCGATGGTCGATTTTATTGCATATTGAGAGTTGTTCCTTCACATCGAAGCGGTTATGAGGATATGAACTGGATAACTTTCTCACAAATGAAGAGAAGACTTGAGGCAACAGAGATTTAGTTATACAGAATGACGTTGAATATCATGGACTGGACAATTGACAAACGAGAAAGTTTTAAGAATAATGGAAACGAAAATGATACTTGTGTTTAAAACCAGAAAAGGTTAAATTTTTGGGCACACATAATGAGGAAAGAAGGTTTGCAACATCTAATACTCAGAGAATATATTGAAGGACAGAGAGCGACAACGAATAACCCATCTAATGAGCATGTGTCACCGGATAGGAGGGGATAGTAAATAGACAAACATTGCTTAGAACTACGAAGGATAAGAAATTGTGGAGAGCCATGATCAACCTTCTTAACGAGCTTGTGTGAATGGATAGCAGAACATGGAATGGGAAGGATAGTAAGGGAACAAACCTTGCTTAGAGCTCCGAAGAATGTTCATGACCTGAAGGATCACGACACGAATTTTATATATATACTAGCAGCATTACCCGGTGTTGCCTGGGTTTATTCAAAAAAAGATCAGGAACCTCATCCAATCTGTAAAGTTAAAGAAGATTTTTCTTTAGTGCCTCTTATCTATATGGCGAAAAATTATAAGGATATGAAGTGTGAAAACATTTATAACAGGAGGAAGTTGTTTTTTTTTACAGAAGCACAGAAGATACAAAATAATTTGTCAGCAAATGAAGAATACATTAATCGCAATCGATCTTCGAAAATTGTCGAGGAGAAATGCTTTGTTGACAGCTTTTGTTCAAACTACATCGAATGAACAACATGCAATGGAAGAAGAAATTCAACAAAGAATTCTCCTAGCAACCGTGCCAAGGCTGAAAACCAACGTTCACAATGAGTGTATAGAATTGTTCTTTGCCCCTCAGTTTCGACAGCTCGAGTAGTAGGAATTCTGGCAGCGTTCCTTCCTCGTCTAGTTAACCGTTGCCCATTAGTTTCTACTGACCTTGCATTAGCTGTACGAATAGCATTTTGTGTCAGTCTAATTTGAGTTTCTTGTTGCGAAGCGTTTCTTCTCCGTGCTTTCATGCGTTTGGCTGTAGTAGTAGCACATCCAAGTGAAGGATTTCGCTTTCTTGGTATTACTGTCAGCCTGTAGTTGGAGGGGTTTGGCTAAGCTTTTTGAATAACAATGAAGTAATCAATTAAAAGGCAAGAATATTATACACATGAACTGAAATGTAGCCACAATAAATTAAATGCAAGTTTATAAGGCAGACCACGGTAACGGGGTAAACAATTACAAGCAAGCTCATAAAGTTAAGATTTATCTAAAAATAGACTACCAAAAAAACGTTCTAGTGATAAAAACGTGCAGCTAGAAACCTACTCACTATGAACGTTAAAACGTACACGCTAAGTTTATCATAATTATAAATGAATCGAAAGAGGATCTTTACATTATTATAAGTGCATTTTTCAGAATAAAACTGTCAAAATTTTAGAGTTCAAGTTTCCAAATATATGAGTTAGTAAGCATTATTTAAACGCTGATTAGATGATAAATACATAATTAAAAATTGGCATTTACGCTTAAACTTTTTTTAATATGATTTTCACAAATTTAAAATTAAAGTATCAAAAATTCAAAATATACATGCATGAAGGCAGCCTACCATTTGACTGGATGACAATTTGATGCGAATGAGATTTTTTGCATTTATTTCGTCACATAGCACTAATGAACATTAAACGTGAACCAAAATCGATAGTACGCACTACATAACTCGATCGATCATTGCACGTGGAGCAAATTCAATTGTACACACTACACATCTCGATCGATCTCGCACACGCATCTTATAACCTACGTGCACTTCTCTCATCAGTGCGCACTTTCGTTTGCACTTATTCTTTTTTTCTTAAGGAAGGATATAATTTTTGCCGTCAAGTTAATCCAAACTATTTCAGTACCAAAACGGGAAATCCATGGGAAAAACTGATATTTTTCATAATGTATTTATAACGCATGAGGTGTCAGTTTTGATTTTGAGTTGATTGATCTAAACACAAATTATGTGCAAATTTTCATCGGAATGTTGCTAACCACTACAATTGAAAGACTAATGGGGCAGCAAGGTATTCATGGGTCATCTTGGAGGCCCCTTATGTAGTTTTCAAAATCTGATAATCGTTTTTGATTCATTTTAAGATTGTAACATACATATAAAATTCCGTCGACATTGAAGCAATTTGAAAATTTGGGGGTCCTTTTGTCCTAGGGGTCCCAAATTTCAAGCCAAAGGACAGGTTTAAGACTAATAGTAATTGAAATAATAAAGCACATCTTTTTTTTAAAGATTTCTATTTAATCGACTTTACGGCCAAGGCTGTAGACTTAATTGAAAATTTCGGGGTTCCCTGCTAGCCCCCTAACTCGTGGGGGTCCCAGTGTTGATTTTCAGTGAATTCCAAGTGACTACTTCAGTTACTCAATATAATCTCAATATGTACTGAAATTTCCGTTGAAATTGGGGAATACTGCTACAAAATACACTTGAAAAGCAAATTAGGCGTCAAGGGCTTTATAGGGTCATCCTGGAGCCTCCCCCCCCTCATGCATTTTTAAAAATCTGACAACCGATTTCTATCTCATTGTGAAAGCGTAACAAACATGCAAAATTTCATCAAAATCGAAGCAATTTGAATTTTTTTTTTGTCCCTTTGGGGCACCCTGGGGGTCCCAGTGTCGAGAGAAACGAAAATCAACATAGCGTATAATAAGCGTGACAGTAAGTTGCATACACTTATCAAGTTTCATTAAAATCGGCCTCAGGGTTTAGACTTCAAGTCTGAAATTTTAAAAACAACCAAACTAATGGAAATTCCCATTTAAACATTATATTTATCGATTATCGGTTATTGATTTTTGAAAAATGACGATTTTTTCCCCCAGACACATCCAGTATCGAGTACAATCTATGTTTCAAATTTGTTGGAAATATGCCTTACGGTTCTCGAGTAGTTCGCGAACACACACACAGAGTTATATATATATATATATATATATATATTATGGATAGCAGCTTGAATTGAAGAATCAGAGAGCAAAATTGTTTCCCAATCGAGTTCATTGCATTAACTTACATGCTAATACCTTTGGTAAAGGTATGAATCCATCTCTTCTTCCCCATCAATGTGTAAATAGCAGGACAGAGTGGGTCCTATAGCCTTGGAAGAAAGTAAACTCTGCATTCAAAACCTGACCTGCGGAGGGTCATTTAAGGGTCTTGTGGCATACTGGGCACCAACTCTCTGCATTCAGCCCTTCAAAAAAGTGTGGTTGGTTTTGCATAAGCTTTCATCACTATAATCAAATGATATGTTCCGGTTGAACCTCATCCGTCGAAAACGACAGGAGAGTCCAGTGTGTGTGTGCCCGTGTGTGTGTATATATATGAATATGAATATATGAAGTGATAGAAATATATATATATAGTGATATAGTGTGTATATATATGAATATATATATGAAGTGATAGAAATTTTGGGGGAATTAGGATATCATTGAGTCTAGAAGAATCCTCAGCAGAATCGAACCCGAACCGTTTCGCTTGCGTCGTATCGAAACGGTCAGCTACTGAAATATGTTATTTATAATATATTATTTACAGGAATAAAAGAGTCCATATGTTTTAGATTTAGCGTAGGAGCTTTCTTTTATCATCTCGAATATATGATGGCTGATATTTCATGCCTTCTCTACACCGTCTTTCCTTCGCAGGCGTGCATTTCTGTTCACTTTGTCAAACATTAAATAATAATAATGGCAGCTTATTTCCAGGTATACCCATCTGCTCGTGCAACAAAGTGACAATCTCATTTTAATTTTTATTGGCGCATAAAATTTGCAAATGGTTACTTCCGGTGGCGAAAGGGCTAACAGATTAAGAAAAGATGCCACGCCCTGTCGGCGGGGCTTCAGAATACGTCGACTGCACCCCCACAGAGGGTAAAAGTCCTTCAACGGGACCACCTGTTGGTCGTGGGTGGCGACTTGTGACGCCTGCGGACGGGGTCCTGGTGGTTGAGCAGGTCGTGACGCAGGTGAAAATTTGTCACGGCACTGCAACACACCACATTGGCCTTTACCTGGGCTAGACGGGAGGTCGGAGAGGCCCGATCCGACCAATCGGCTCGTCTTCACAAAATAAATATCTTTCAAACTCTATTTCAAAACAATGTGATATTCCCTAAATAAGTATCTCCCACTGCCGGGCTTTGAGGAGGGTGGGGAGCAAAAGAGATAAAGATAAAAACAAACCCACATGGCAACAAAAAAAAAAAAAACAACAAAAAGACCCCATATCAAATCAAGCTCAGACAACGAGTCAGAGCATGAACACATCATCAATTCATAGTATTAGAATCTATTGAAAATACTCCTCTTACTAAAATGTCTCCTTTTAAAATAGAGAAAATCCTCTCAACCGACATCCAAAAACCAGAATCTGTGAAAAAAATGAAGAATGGAACAATATTAATCGAAGTATCCAAAAATACACATGCAAAAAAAATATTAAACTAGACAACGTTTGACAAGATAAAAATCAAAATATACCTATACAAAACCCTAAATTCACCCAAAGGAGTAGTGAGAAGCCATGAACTCTCACTATGCACCCTGGAAGAGATAAAAACAAACCTAAAAAACCAACAAGTAAAAGATGTCAAAATAATAACATAAGTATACCATTAAAAAAAATGGTACACTTATTGAAAGCAACACATATATATTAACCTTTAACTTCCCTGTAAGATCCAGGGACATAAAAATTGGATATTCAATAGCAAAAGTGGAGACCTACATACCAATGCCACTTAGGTGTTACTGATGGCAAAGATATGGACACCACAAAAAAACTTGTGCTAGAGATCCAGTGTGTAGAAGATGTGGAAATACAGAGACTGAACATCCTGAAGAATGCAGTGAAAGACCTAGGTGTCAAAACTGCAAAGAGGAGCACACTGCAGGCTCAAGAGAATGTAAAGTATGGCAGAAAGAAAAGGAAATCAACAAAATATTCACAAAATATCTCTTTCTTTAAAAGCAAGAAAAATTGTTAAACTCAGACACCCACAATAACATATGCCTCTATGCTGACCTCAGAAAATAAACATCCTGAATATCCAAAAAAGAAACAGAAAAAACTAACTACAAATCTGAAGAAATCTCAACCTTAATAGATAACCTGAGAATTCTACTTGCTGAACTAACGATAATACTCAAACCTGAAATGATGACAACAGCTAAAAATAACCAAAAAACAACTGAACACTCCACATCAAATACCACAAAACAAACTCAAAAAGAGGAAACCAAAAGCCTCAGCAGAAGCCAAATAGACCTGCAAAACCAAGACAGAGAATCTACAACAAACAACCTAAAAACTCAAAACAGATTTTTACTTCTCAACAAAATAGAACAAGAACAATCAGAAAACACGACCACAACTGAACTCTCGAAAAGAACATGCCGTGGAAAAATGTGACTTAAAAAGACACACAAACTCATAAGAAAAGCCAACCGAGCGAACGATCAAAAAGCCAAACAAAATCCTCCCCCCCTCCAAAAAAAAGAAGCAAAATAAAAACTCTAGAAACATGACAACTGAGAATACCATACCATCCCTAGAAGAGATGAATATATCATAAAAAAAAAAAAAAAAAAAATAAAGAACTCAAGATCACACAAAATTCTACAATGGAACTGCAGAGAACCATCTCCAAAATAAGACGAGAATATTCTAACCATAAGAGCCTCAAAAGAGTCTTTGAAGAGACAGACACCAACAAGATATACAGTTTTCCTTTCAGAAATCGGCATCCATAACAAAATTTTTTAAAAATTCCTTTTTATAACTTAACCCAACACCACAATTAAGCTCTGCTAAAGTACTTGCAAGAGCCTTGAAGGCAGGAATATCAGAATATCTATCTATATGCCGAAGTGTGATTATCAAGCTATCTATCTGATTGTCCAGGTGTAAATATCAACATATATATCTTTATATCAAAGTATGAATGATAAGCTATCTATCTAGTTATCAAAGCCTGGATATCTATTATTGGCATTAAATAACGCAACGAGGTTGATATGCCGTAAAACACAAACAAACAAAAAATGAAATTGGTAGAGAGCGTCAGAATGGTTTTTAACTGAGACTTAGTTTACATCGCTAGAAGTGCATTTTTAGGTAACCCCAGTGGTCAAGCATTTATTGAAATGGAATGTGTCAAAGCCAAAACCGAACTTTTGAATGACCCCAAGAGTCAAACTTTTATTAGGCTGGAATATGTCAAACTAGAAATTGGCTGAATAATTGAAAAATATCTCCCACTATTTACCAGCGAATGTATTTCTCAGTCCCATCTCCCTGAACTTGTTAAAATGAATAATAAATAAACATTTATGAAATTGAGACGTGTTGGCACAACTTGATTGGTTGAAAAAAAAAAATTAAAAACGGAGATTTGGGTCACTGCCATTTTCCCAAGATAGATTTGTGTTATTGTTTTTACAATTTCTTTGATTTTAACCTGAGAAGTCTATGGGTGTTGGCAGGTAGCCGATTCTAGGGAAGGTAATGAAAATTCAGATTCATAATAATAGAAATTTCGCATTCTCATGAACATTGTGAAGTTAAAGGTGATACTAGATTCTCCAAATAAATCGGCGCGTACAGGCAGCAGAGAGCAGAGCCGTAGAAGGGACCCCTACATCCACATAGATGATAGAGAGATAGAACTGTAAAGGGAATGAAGACTGGGACAGATTTCAGTCTTATATGATGGAAGGTCCTCTCCCAAACTTCTTCAAACATGCTGTCCCCAAAACTGCTACTCTAATCTCCAAATGGATCCTTTCTGGAATAAAGTGTTTTAAACCCCCAAAAATATTCCATCAAAAGCCAAATAGTTAACCATGGTTCATCCCTGAATGTGCTGCAGCCATAGCTCACCGGAACCACTACTTCAAAATATATTACAAGGAGAGGTGTAGTCTGACAATTGATCCTCCTCCTCCCAGAATAGACTCATTAGTCTTCTCAGTAAGTTTTTAAAGCCTTAATCAACAAGAAGGTCGTTGAACATCTGGATAAGAACAATCTCTAGTGTGATGAGCAGTATGGATTTTGATCAGCCCGATCCACTGCTGATGTCCAAACTAGCATTACACACAGAATTAGTGAGGACCTTGAGGACACACATACCGCAAGAAACATAGCATTAGATATTTTGAAGACCTTTGACAAGGTGTGGTACAAAGGTTTGCTACACAAGCTCTCTAAATATGGAATCACTGAAAGGGTTTTCTCTATTATAAAATCCTTCCTAACAGATTCCTGAAGCTAGTTATTAACGTGCCAGTCCACCGAAGCCCTGGCAGTCAACGCATACGTCCTCTCCTTCTGTTTTACAAAAATGATCTACCTAAGAATGCACTCCGATCATTTGTAAACGTCTATACCGATGATACGCCGATATACAGGCGGGCCTCTAAAATTCTTTGTAGCGAAACTGAAAGGCAGCAGTCTGTGGGTTCTGCTGAACTGACTACAGTTCGCCGTTCTAAGAGGCAACGAGTGGCATGCGTGATATATAAGCAAAATAGTGGACGCTTACGAAAATGTAGCAACAGTCCCTGGCTAAATGAAATGCTGGACGAACAAGGAGAAAAAAAATGGCCTACCTTAGAATCCGAAACGAGCGCGAATGCGTCTCGCCTGCACAGTGCCGGAAGTTAACAATAAACGTCCTTTTATTTATGAGTCACGGACATGTAACGTATGCAAATTCCGGCCAGTTAGAACTGATATAAAACAAGCAATCACGCAGGTGGGGGTCCCTTCTTTTTCTTTTGTTCTTGAGATGGTCGTACGGTTCGGTGTGCGTATCGTCGGAGATTAAGAAAGACTATAGGAATCTATCTTCCTCCTTATACTTGGGACGGCAGTGTCAAACTTAAAACCAACTCTTTTCCTTCACTCTTGACGATCAGAGAATGGTAGCTGACCTCTCCTCCGACCTAGCATTAGCTCCCCAGTGGGGAAAAATTAGCTGTTTACATTCAATGCCTCTAAAATCAAATTGGTTACATTCCATAACCGCTGATCACACCCCGAAATACCGCCAGACGCGATGAACTGATGTCCCCTCGAGAAAGCGCCGTGCATTAAGAGAATATTGGGCTTCAAACCCACACTGACCTCAAGTGGAACTCCTATATACGATCCATCGCTAAAGATGTTCTCTGTACCGCTCCAGTAAGTGCCTGACTCCTCGTGTTATCCTCTATCTTTATAAAAGGCAGATCAAGCCCAAAATGAAGTACTGTCGTCATATTTAGGCAGGAGCTCACTTTCCAGTCTCAAAAAGCGTCTCCGAGTCCTTGTTGAAGAATTATCTTTCACGCTCCAACCTCTCTCTCACAGGTGGGGTGTGGCGAGCCTTTCACTGCTCTATTGCTCCTCCCATGAAAAGTGCTCGGACGAACTGCATCTCCTGGTTCCACCAGGTCTGACTTCACGGCTAGGACTCGCCATGCAACTTACATAGTAGCAAATCACCCACATTTCCTCCGTATTCCATCGGAGACAATTATCTTCCACTCAAACAGCTTCTTCCCGCGAACCACAGCCCTATGGAACAGACGCCTATGATGATGCTTCCCCGATCACTAAAATCTTAACCTGTTTAAGTCTAAAGTCAACCGTTATCTTCCTTTCCTATCCATATAAATTATCCCTTAACGTAACCCTCTACTTCGAGCGGGTCTCTGGACCTTGTTCAGAGTGAACCCTACTGTGTAAAAAAAAAATTTAAAAAAATGAAGGCACTCATGAATTTTATTAAAATAGTCAGGGTGAAAATATGACTTAATTCTCTCGTGAAAACGAGTTTGGTTGTCAAGACTTCGCTGAGGAGTAAGTTTCGTTGTCGCTTTGCATCTACGCTCGGTCGGGTTTTCAGATGATTTGTAAGGTGTCGCGTCTCCCATTCCCGGTGTAGAGTCTCCCACTCCTGTGGTTGTTGTATTACAGGGATTTTTATAACGAAAGGACGGCTCGGATATACCCGAAAAGTTTTGGCGCTCAACACAAGGATTTCAGATTTCAACCGGCTCGTGTAGTCATTGGTTAAAAATCAAAATAATTTATGTTAGTAGAAAAACATTTATATTTTTCTTTCTATTTCCTTCACCCTCAGCTGACCCCCTTCCACTCCTTGGTTAGTGAGCTTTGCACGCAGTGTTCAAGTTTCAGGTTTCAGTAATTATTTTATTACCTTCATCCTTTCCTACAAAACTACGGAGAACCGAAATTTACTCAGTGAACAACAACAAAAAAAAAAAAAATAAATAAATTTTAACACTTCACAAAACGAAGAAAAAAAGCAACTATCCAGTATTTATCATCTAAAAATAAATGATTAAATGTGCGATTTTTTTTAACTCGAAAGGACCATAACTTGACAAATATTTTTAGTTAGGACAAAGTTAGGTTTAGAATTTCAGAACTACTCTATCTACTTACAGACATCACTTGGGAAATGTTACAAATATGCAAAATGTCCGTTTGCAAGCCCACGTGTTATATAGGTTTTGCGAGTAATCATTATCGGTTAATGAGAAAAATGCAGTCAGTGGCGATTTTACGGGGGAGACAGAAGGCTAATGCCCCCCACCCGAATTTTAACTGCCCCCCCCCCTCGGCTGCATCTCCCAATTTTCTAAGCTTCAAAAATTTATGAAATTGATCAGTCACTGATTTTAATAAGATTTGATCCTCAGTACTTCCACCCCACCGCCGCATTTTCTTTTTGATTTAGCTTTTTTATTATTATTACATTCACATCTGCAAAGGTCAGGCAAAATAAGGACACATACAGAGACCAGTTTAGCGGCGATGATATCACTGACTACGTTTAATACAAAAGTATTTCTAGTTTAGAGATATCAAAATAAAACTCCGATAACCAAATCCATCTGCTACAAATTATCTGGTTACCGACTATACCTCGAGTCCGACCATTCAATTAAGCTTACATTTTTTGGAGCTAGTAGTAGGGTAAATTGACTCTGCTTTTTAAGAAGTAAATTTATTTGAATTTTGATATAAAATAATTTACATTAACTTGGTACGTTAACTTGGGTCTGTGTCAATCCAGCTGCCCTTTTTGATGTTTTGTTTCAGGGTCACTGAGAAATTATATTATTTAAATTATTTCCTTATTTCAAAGTAGCTTCTTGATCGTATGGCCGGAGTTTGCCGAAAATACAGATTAATTTTTTTGCTGATTTTTGTACGCCTCTAATGGCCACAGCATTTTTGATTGATTTCGTTGCATTATTTTATTTTCACATTTATTTTTTTCTTGCCTTTATTTTTTGTTTCGAAACAGTTTTGTAGAAGGAAAAAAATCAGAGCAGACAAATTACACTGTTCTGCTAGTATTGATGTTAGTAGTAACGATTTGATTTTGAAGTTAACCTCTTTTGTGGTCCAACAGACTGAGAGTGGAAAAGAGGGCAAGAATAGATTAGAACTCCAATATGAAGGAAAAGTTATTCCGTTTAATTTAGTGAAGTAACATACTTATGAAAATAAAGATGTTGCTTGAATTTGCCCTACCTCCTCCACAGCAAAATCTCGGTCCCCAAGTGCCCCCCCCACAACTTTCAAAGTTCCAGAACCGCCATTGGACGCACTCCCACCTCCTAATGATATAGTCACTTATGAAATTGGCGTTTTAAAAGAGGACTTTGTTATGAGTCAAACAAATAGATTCTCTTTGATCACACTTGTAGTAAAGGAGTCATCCTTTCTATTGCAAATTGACAATCATTTTTTCTCTTTTAGAGTTATTAACAAAATATGCACTGATAAATTTTCTGATACTCTCTAGCTGTTTGCTTCTATTCACCTTTTTTTTTAATTAAATTCAGGTATCGTGTTAGTATGTACCAGATATTCCATTAACAATATAAGCGTCATCGATTCTCTAGATATTTCTGTGAGACTATACAAGTAGATAGATACACACATATTCACTATTTACATTATTCGGACAGCTGTCGCCATCTTTGTCGCCATATTTATTGCAACGTTTCGGCTGTTGTACGCTCCGGCCTTCTTCAGGTGGTTGGAATGTCGAACTGAACCCTTTATTTCGCTCACTGGGGCAGACTGTTCTAGTTCCACGTGCCATTTTTAATGGATGTCAGTTATCAGTTATCTCCTGTTAATTCCCCTCTCCAAGTTCTCCACTGCCTTAACCGGATATTGAACTCACACTCTTTGGGTCCTATCACTGGATCTAACCAACGCCTTTATCAAGAACACATGGCACAGGCGTTGGTTAGATCCAGTGACAGGACACAAAGAGTAAATATGAAAGTATCCTATTAAGAATAAGTAGACAAAACTTGTTGAATGAAACACGTCTTTATATATATATATATATATATATATATATATATATATATATATATAAAGGGGATCTGAATAATCATAATTAATTCATCGAGTCTAGAAAAATCCTCAACAGAATGCAGAAAGCACTGGACGGCCCCTCTCTATTCTTGATAGATACATTGCATTAATGACAGTCACAGGAGAAACATCAGATTTCTAAAAAAAAAGAAAATAAATACATAAGTCACGTGGTTAACATTAATACAGAATATGAGCATTATACATGTGTATATCTATATCTGCACATACTCGTAAATACAATATATATCCAATATACAGATCGTAAATACAATATATATCCAATATACAGATCCATAACCATCTACACATTCAACAAATCTATCAAGTAACACAATAACCCGTCCCAGTATGAAAGTGGGATAGCCAACATACACATAATTACAGATATATACATAGAAAACTATAATACTGTTGTGTATGATCCACCTAATTTACATAAGTGGAGTACCGACCATATAAATATGGGTTGGTACCGGAAGACGACGGAAGATTAAGAGATCGAATCCAGAGACTCTGCCCGACTGCGACTTAGTCAACCCATTCTGCAGGAACAGTCTTTCCAAGAATATACCAAAACTACCTGTAAATACTGTGTACCTTTTTTTCATTGTTTCAATACATTTTGTTACGTACATTTTGTGTTGTATTATTATTATTCCATGCTTATTCAAGCTTCAACAAATACGTATACATTACATATTAAAAACAATCCCATATCATACACATTCTACAGCTAAATACATCCATATGCGTATATATATATATATATATATATATACAAAATAATATACATGAATACAGAATAACTTCATATTATGTTTTCAATTGCAGTCATAATCCAATATGTAAATACAATATTACAATGATTCAGACACACAAAACCACACTCTATAACACGCTTATTTACATATACACATATATAGATGCCCATATACATATTTATACATACACCCACATATACATATATAAATACACATATAAACACGTACGCATAAAAAAGATAATAATTATATTTCACACTCACAAAAAGTGCATAACTACTGCCATATACCACCCCCGTACATCATATCCTTACACAAATTCATTTATACACTATATAATTTATATATATACACAAATATTTATCCATACACATACATATATATATCCACTACACACACACACACACACACAGATATATATATATATATATATATATATATATATATATATATATATATATATATATCAAATAAATATACATATCGAAACACATATATACCGTAAGCTTCAAAGTACAAGAAACATAATTATGTAAACATGTGCAGCAGCATCAAACCAATGAAGATACATATTTGAATACATTAATATATGTTATGTCATATCTGATGTTATATAATCCAGGGGAAGTGGTTCTTCTATATTTTAAGGCGTTGTTTGTGCCTGCATTTGGATATTAGTTCACTCCGAACGTTCAATAACTCCGCCTGGTTTTTATATTTAATTATAATATTTTCTCCTGAAGACATGGTTCACAACGGTTCTGAAGTTCTTAGAAGTCCAAGCCCTGGATATGAATTTACACACCAAATATGTGGTGAGACCTTTGTCAATTAGATCCCAATAAAGTAGTTTGATTTTTCAGCGATCTGTTGCTGAAAAGAGTGCCTGTGATTTTATATATATATATATATATATATATATATATATATATATATATATATATATATATACATATACATACATACACAGGGTGTTTTACAATTGTTGAAACAAAGCAGCCGCCTCTCAGATGGAGAGAGCACAAGGACTGTGAGGACTTTGATATGGAGGAACAGTAGCCCCATCAGGATGGTGCTCCTCCTCACACTGCTCATGTTACCATGGCATGACTCCGTGAAAAATTTGGGGGAGCGTCTCATCACTCGCAAATCTGGAGTGGAATGAGCACCTCACCGCCTGACTTGAACCTTGGTGGGGGGGAGGGTCCTCAAAGACAACATCTACCAGAGCAACCCTAGCACCATTGCTGCATTGAAGGCAGCCATTAATGAGATGATTCAAGCGATCATCCAGTAGAAATATACACGCGTTATGAAAACTTTGCATTCAGTAGTGCCTTCAACAGCACGACGGACATCTGGAGAATATACTCTAGGGCTTCTCTTGACATTTTTAGTTCATGTTTGAGACTAAAGTGCGCATGTGTAATGGCATTAACATAACACATTTAGTCTGATGATGTCTGAACCCGTCCAAGAAAACTTTTTCCAATTTGACATGTCAGTACTGGTCTGAAATAAACTATACCCACATGAGCTAATTTTGGATTTTTTGCTGTATAACACACACACACACACACACACACACACACACACACACACACACACACACACACACACATATATATATATATATATATATATATATTTATATATATATATATATATAATATTAGTGGTCAATACATATATAAATTTCCAAGAAGATAGAATCCAGGTAGAGTTCAGTGTCTAGGACAGAGCAAGAATATAATATAAAAGGCTAAAATACTAATATTCCATGGTTATAATTTATTACATTGGAATCGTAATCACGATCCAATTCATCAGACCTACATACATACATACATATATATATGTGTGTGTGTGTGTGTAAAACAGAGAATAAAAATGAAACAAATTCGAGTATGTTTGAAAGAGGAGAAATATAAAAAAAAACACTTTATAAATGATCACGTGGTTGAAATTTAAAATCAGAAATAAAGACAGATAAATCGGTAAGGTTGACAATAATGATTTGATTCTCAGCTCGGAGACTTTTGACTTTCTCCCTTGTCATCATTACTTCTTGAAGCGACCCCCTTCCCATATGCCTCTTTGTCACATCCCTATTCAGTAACCCTATGCCTTGAGTGATACTTAGGCCTTATATTGGGTGAAAAATAGTAAAAGAACAGAAACTGATGCAATCGAAGTAGCGTTCAGATGTCTACATCCTCTTTCTTTGGACGAATTATTCTTCACTTTGGTCAAGTGATAACTGAATCTTTGAAATTTGCAATGGATTCTTATTCCACTCGGCCATGAAATTCCATAAGAATTGTTCAACAGGAACTGTATTAAGAAGCCGAAAGCTGTCTGTAACTTCAGACCAGCGAAGAACTTACAGAGAGGAAAATAAACAAGAATGGACGGGATTGAGTTTTCGGTGTGTGTGTGTGTGCGCGCGCGTGAGAGAGAGAGAGAGGAAAAAAGACAAAGAAATAGAGAAAGAAAAAAGAAAGCGAGAAAGAGAAAAAAGAGAAAGAGGTGAGAGAGAAAAAGATAAAAAATGTCCTTGTTTATTTTATTGGAAAGGTCATGTGGTTAATTGACATGTGTATTTTTACTTAGACAGACTAAATAAAATGTCTCGTGTTTTCGCTCATCCACACATACGCTCACGCGGCCTAATCTTGGTATCTAGCTTCTACATACCTGGTATATCTAGATGCTGCTGCTGCTGCTAACGTTATATGCTCTCCCGGGGTATTCGGTGTTCAATTCCTAAGCGAGCGATTACGGACAACGACTGACTCGATGGAAGTATTAGTTCAGCAATTTAGTAAGAATAAAAAGAATTATTTCGACTTTCTATCCGTCGATGGAATGGGTGACAAAGAAAAAAACAAAAAAAAAAACTAATGATTAAATATCTAGAAAATATCACCCTGTCGGCTGGAGGCGTCAAAATACGCCGAGTGCACCTCTGCTGAAGGGTGGTCTTAGCCTTCAGCAGAGGTTCAGACATCTTGGACGGGTTCAGACATCATCAGACTAAATGTGTTATGTTAATGCCATTACACATGCGCACTTTAGTCTCAAACATGAACTAAAAATGTCAAGAGAAGCCCTAGAGTATATTCTCCAGATGTCCGTCGTGCTGTTGAAGGCACTACTGAATGCAAAGTTGTTGATGACGCGTGTATATTTCTACTGGATGATCGCTTGAATCATCTCATTAATGGCTGCCTTCAATGCAGCAATGGTGCTAGGGTTGCTCTGGTAGATGTTGTCTTACCCCCCCACACACACACACAAATGAAGCGTCCTGGGTAAGACGATAAACTATATCCGACAGCAAGGCCTCTGATCAGGAGGTTTTGAGGAGCGTGGAACCACCTCTTAATTGCTGACCCGGGGTAGTAGCACCTGTTAGGGTCCCAGCTATGGGAAAACAGTTAACGTTTGTTTAATTTAGGACACGAAACTGATCAGATATGTCTATTTCGTGAGTCAGAGAAAACTGTGTTTAAAGGCGCTATTCAACTTTGTCTGGCCGTCGATGCACTCTGTAGCCGAGCGGTCAAATCGGGCTAGTTTTAATGACGGTTTCCCCTTTCCGGCGAATGTATATTTTTCTGTATGTTTTTTGAAGATTCAGACGAAAATAAATAAATATGCTGCTTAATAAATAAACGGAGCATCTACTCAAATATAAGTACCCACTAAAATAACATTCAAGTAATAATATATTTACCGGGTGTAACATCAAAATTGTCTAATTGGTGGATTAAGCTTTGAACCGTTGTATCATAAGGATTAACGATATCTTACTGGAATTCTCTGTGGTTTTTATAACACTATTGGACTCTAATTTGAACGATAAGAAAGTATTTAGCTCTAAATTGAAATGATGATCCCTCTTACTGTTGTGACTTCCTGGTCCAGTTTTCCTCTCTACTGTTCGCTCTTTTTAAAACTTATTCACCAATCTCTAGATGGTTCTTGAATGGATTTTGAAGATGGACGCTACAGTATGAATGTTTGTACCATTACTGAAGGCTTGAATGATTGTAACCTGTTCTCTTTTTAGTCAAATAAATCAAAGGGTTTTTCAGTGAATCTTACGACAAATGATGTCAAGATGGTTAAACGTCTTATCTAAAAACCTGGAAAAAAGAAACTCATTTTAGTGCTTTTTTAGATATTAAACATTTTGTGGGGTGGACAGTTACACCCATTACACACACACACACACACACACACACACACATAGCAAATATCTCTGATATTGAGCGTTTTCTAATAAGTACCGCGTATAGAATATATAAATGATAATATACATATTATATTACACATATATGTACATATATTTATATACACAGACTTTTCATATATATATATATATATATATATATATATATATATATATATATATATATATATACACACACTCCACGTACGCAGTCGAACATGCTCGTATTTACACACATAGCTGTGGAATGATATGGCCTGATTTTTTTTGTTCTTACCAAGTGATTGTTTAGTTTGACCTCTCGTCTAACCATGGCGTGGCACGGCATTTTCTACTTCGTCGTCTTTGTCTTAAATTACTTAAACATTTACAACTAGCAAGGTGATATGGTATCGTCCGGCTGAGAATCTCATAGGTAGTCAATATTAACTTTTCAATTGTTTTTATTTCTCTGCTAAAAGAAAATATTTAGCATACAGATGGATTCCAAACATAATTCTAGTGAAGAAGAGGTTTCCACTTCACCAATATCGGAGCAACAAGGCTGATAATTTGAAGTATTAAGGTTACTAATTGTTATATAGGAATAAAGTGTCACTGCCTACACTTGAGTTTGAACATAGATCGCCAGTGAGGAAACAGGCGATCCCATTATTGAATTAAGTAAGGTATGAATCCTCTTCTTCTCCTCCCAGCTATGGGTAAATAGCGGGACAGACCGGGTTCTATAGCCTTGGATGGCAACTGGTCTACTGCAAAAAGAAATGGCAACTTACTGCGGGAAAAAATTTGCATCGTCTGTCATGTTTCGAAAGATACATGATTACCTAAGCACATAACTGAGACCATGTGACCATAGAGGAAACACATATATGTAGGAAGTCGCGAGACGTCTAAATGATCACTATATTCTAGTCTATCCTCTATACTATTCGAATCTCCATTTCTAGTCTATCCTCTATTACTATACGGACCGCTATTCTCTTCTCTATACTGTTTGGATCACTATACGGCGGTTAGTTGTCGAGCGAATATTATCGAGCAAGTACTATTACTGCGAGTGTTACTCGAAGGATCTGACACCAGTATTGTTCAACGGTATACTATAGTTGTATCTGCGATTACAACGTCTCTACTACGCTCGAAAATACTCGCTCGAACAGTAATCCGTATAGTGATCCTAATAGAGAAATAGTATAGTG
The DNA here is from genome assembly GCA_903632075.3 of Acanthosepion pharaonis. Lineage (NCBI taxonomy): Eukaryota > Metazoa > Mollusca > Cephalopoda > Sepiida > Sepiidae > Acanthosepion > Acanthosepion pharaonis. Next base: position 597,166 of record CAHIKZ030005093.1, on the reverse strand, counting down.
AATAGAGTAGAGAATAGCGATCCATATAGTAACAGAGTATAGAATAGAAATGCGATCCGAATAGAAGATAGCGATCCATTAGCCACACGCTACTTCCCATATATGCGTTTCCTCTATGGTCACGTGGTCTACTTAATTCACTAATGGGATCGCCTGTCTTTGCTCACTGGCGATCTATGTTCAAACTCAAGTGTCGGCAGCGACACTTTATTCCTATATAACACTGTTATTACTCTTTCCAGTATTGATGAGACTTCTTTCCTAAATTTTAATTCGAAGTAGTGTGGAACGTCAACATCTTCATTGTTCCATGTTATATCCATTTAACTGTTGTTAGTCCTCATGTGATGTGTCGTCCTTGGTATGAAGATAAACTACATCCGCGTCCTGGGCAAGACGATAAACTACATCCAGCAGCAAGGCCTCTGATCAGGAGGTTTTGAGGAGCGTGGAAGCACCTCTTAATTGCTGCTGTTCATAGGTCCACCCTTATCCGGGGTGGTAGCACCTGTTAGGGTCCCAGCTATGGGCAAATAGTTAACACCCAAACTTGTGTAAAAATAGATTTTAATACCAGAAATACTTTGTAATAAAAAAAATATTACCAGCAATAATTTTTGAAGGAAAAATTATTATCAGCAATACTTTAAAAAAAAATACCAGCAATATAAACAGTTATACATTCTTTGAAAAAATATGACCAGCTTTCGATTTCTTCAAGGAAAATATTCTCATAGATTTTTGAAGCAATAAAAATTTTGTCGGCATTAAATAAACCATTGAGGTTGATATGCCGTAAAACAAACCAAAACCAAACCAAAATCATGTGATGTGGTTTCTGTTATTTAGTGAATTTCTTTATGATTCTATAGCGCCAATCCACAAGATTGATAGTTCTCACTACAGGCTTGCTTCGCTCAAAACCGTCTTTAACCATTGATCTTGAGAAAGTATTTGTATACAGCTAAGATATTTCTGAACAAACATGGCGCCATACATGACATCCATATGAAAGTTACGATCTGACGAATCTATTTAAGAACATGATTCGAGTTTTTAGAATATTTTTTTTGCGGTGTTGACCGAAACTACATCTATCTCTGCCTATTCTATATTCAGTTTCCTGAAGCATAGTTTATGCAGATATGTATGGAAGATGACGGTTAATCCTAGACTTGGGCAGGTTAAGATTGTAGTGATCGGGAAAACACCCTCCTGGGAGTCGTTTCCACAGAGCAGCGGTTCGTGAGCGGCTGCTGCTCGAGTGAAAATTATATCTCACAAATGGAATACGAAGGAAATGACAGGGTTCGCTACAATGTACGTAGCCTGGCAGGTTCTAGCCGGGAAATTTAGAACTTCTGGAACTATAGAATGTAGTTTGTTTGAGCATTTTCCATGGAAATATCGATAAAGTAGGGAGAGGATTGCGACGTTTTTTTTCTGTAAAAAAGAGGTTCTAGGGTGGAAAATAATTTGTCACCCACATCTATGGTAGCAGTACTTCATTTCAGGTTTGATCTGGCTCTTGTAAAAGTAGATAGCACAAAGTCAGATACTTACTGAGGCGGTACAAGAAACCGACTATTTTTTCAACGTCTTTAGCGATGTACGAACTCAACTTGAGGTCTGGTTTGAATTTAAAGCTCAATATGCCCTCAAGTCACAGGGCCACCCTGAAGGAACATTTATTCATCGTGACTGGTGGTAGTTCAGGGTTCAATCGGCGATGATGAAATATAACTAGTTTGTTTTTTGAGGCATTAGATGTAACCACTCACTTCCCCCACCACTGAGATGTTAGAGCTAGATCAGAGGAGAGATCAGCCGTCGATCTCTAGTCATCTAGAGTTTGGGAGGTGCACCCGTATACCGTTGTATCATCAGTATAGATATTCACAAATTATTGAAGTATACTCATAGGCAGATAATTTATGTAAAGTAAAAAGAGGGTTGGTCCGAGAAGAGACGCCCCTCCGTTGATTGCTAGGGTCCAGGGAAATGACCGATAATAAGTACCCGTAAAGGAGTTTATAACTGAGACAATTTCCTAGCTAGAGAGCTTGTGCGGCAATCCTTTATGCCACGCCTTGTCAAAGGACTTTGAAATATCTGTTATAGTTTTTTAGGTGTATTTATTGTCTAGTGCCTCGCCGATTCTGTGAGTAAAGGTAATTATGACATCAGCAGTGGATCGGACCGATCGAAACCTGTACTGTTTGTTGCTCAAGAGGTTGTTCCCATTTAGGTTCTCAACAACATTCTTGTTGATTATACCCTCAAAAAGCTTGCTAATGGCACTAATGATACTGATGGCTCGAAGCTGAAATGGGGATCAGCACTCAGCCTCGTTCTTGAAAACCGAGCATACACTTAGCACCTACAATTTCCTGAATTTTTATAATGGATTCATGATATGTGCCATCACTGCTTTCATTCCAATTCCAGATCATGGCTTCTCTTTTAAAAAGCTTTATCTTAGCATGGGTTACAGTAAATATGACGTTCAATACTACTGTCAGTTGCCTGGCTTTAACCAACTAGGTATTGTCCCCTAGGTGATGATGCATTATGCATCTCCATTCATGAGCAGGGGGCGTGGTGGAGCATGAAAGGAAGGAGTTTGTTTGTTTTAAGTTCCAAAAAAGAGTCAACCAAGGTGAACTGGGAGTCACATCTAGACAATTGAGAACATCCTTAGAGGTCGTCCGAAATGACTAGGTTACTTAGTCTGAGCTTTTTTTTCTAAATTTCTTTTTTCTGAGCAAGTTTATGCGCATTTTTATTAAAATCTGTCAGTATACCGCGCACATTTGACTGTGATGCATGTACCTAATGTCAGTCAGTTTTGTGCCGTGCGTGATACACGTTTAGGCGATCATGCATCTTTCGATACATGACTGACGAGGCAGATTTTTTCCCGCAGTAGGTTGCCATTTCTTTCTGTGGTAGACCAGTTGCCATCCAAGGCTATAGAACCCGGTCTCTCCTGCTATCTACCCATAACTGGGGGAGAAGAAGAGGATTCATATCTTTCCCAATGGGTATTATCACGTAAGTGAATGTAATGGATTCAACTGGAATTCGAACCCGGCTCTCCGATTGTGCCTAGTGTATTCTTCTTAAATTGTGTGTTATGATGGGTATATTTGGTTTCGTATATTTGCATCTCCGTATCACTTTGTTCGCGGACTACTCGATAATAATACTTACGGATAAATTAAATTAAATGCATTGTTGTTATTTAAATCAGTGATTCCGAATTTGAGCGTTATGGCACCCTTAGGGGTACCGTGAACTCTCAACTGGGTGGTAAGTGTACATGAGAGTTAAAGAGGCTACAATTTTAACAGGGTAGTGTCACCAGCAGACAGTTGAAATTTCTAGGACACCTGATGAGAAAAGGCGGCTTGGAAAATTTTACGCATATTGAAGGCAAAAGAGACAAAGGCAAACAGCGATTGACCTACCTAATGAGCTTGTGTAAATGGATGGCAGAACAGAGAAGAGGAAGTATAGTAAGGCGGCCAACATTGCTTAGAACTACAAAGGAGAGGAAGTTGTGGAGAGCTATGATCAACCTACTTAATGAACTTGTGTAAATGGATGGCAGAACATGGTTTTGGAGGGATAGTAAGGAGACATACATTGCTTAGAGCAGTGGTTCTCAACCAGGGTCTATATGGACCATGGGGGTCGATGTAACATTAATGGGGTCCATACCAAAAAAAAAGAAAAGTAGCAAATTGAAGGTCCACAGTAATATTTTAGTGATCCATAGAGCAATTTCATTTCGGAACGGTTCTTACAACTGAGAATTGGAATTTCTATAGTAATCTACGCCTTATTGAACTACTAGAGCTAAGAAGAATATGAAGTTGTGGAGAGCCATGATCAACATACTTAACGAGCTTGTGTAAATGGATGGCAGAACAGGAAAGAAGAAGGATAGTGACTCGTTGTATCTTCTCTGGCTAGCGTTTTCGGCTGACATGAAGTGGAAAGATTATATTGAATTCATTACTAGGTCTGCTGTTAAGAAGGTTGGTTCACTGTGTTGTGCTCGACAATTTTTCTCCCCAGAATCTATCTTAAAAATAAGTGTCTGTCATTCGCCTACGCTTAGAATGTTGTTACCACATATGGTCCGGTGCTCCTGCTATCTATCTAGAGCTCCTTGATAAAATTCAAAAAAGAATCAGCAATATCAATGGTTCTGACCTGGCATCTCGGCTTCAGTCCCCCCCCCTCCACTGTAATGTAGCTTCCCTGCGTTTTTTTTTTCTATAATTATTTTCATGGTAATTGTTCGAATGGTACCTAGACATTACAAATTTAAACGCAGTACTAGATTAGCAACTCTTTTCCGGCTCCATACTTTCCAGCCAACTTTGATCTTCAAAAATCTAAATGCAATATCAATCGTTATCCCTGATTACTCTTCTATTGTTCTCACTCCTGAATAATGTTTCCTTCGCCTCCATATATTTGTTTTCTGGTTTCATCCTCCCACCCCATCATTTAATAAATCATGAAATTTTCATCTAAACGAACTTTATGGACAATGAAATGAAATTTTTACATCATGGCATGTTCTGTAGGTTCCCTGCGAATATGGTGGTATTATGGTATATGCAGGATTGAGTGGTAATGGTTGAGTTCTTGTGGGGAATGGGCAAATTGTAATGAATGAATGGATCGTGATTCTGATTAACTAGGACTAGGATAACTAATGAAGACCAGCCTCTTCCCATTTCACCTTCGGCCTTGTGCCACAATTTTGTTTTCTTACGAAATAAATGTATGTCTATATTTCTGAGATGAGGTATTATGTAGACTATTTATATTAATTCGGACTATCCACGCCTTTATCCACTGTGCCATGTGTCCTTGAGGATAAAGACGTTAGTTAGATCCAGTGACAGGACTCAAAGAGTGTGAGTTCAATACCTGGTTAAGGCGCTGGAGAACTTCGAGAGGGGAATAAACAAGAGATAACTGACAACTGAGATCCATTAGACATGGCACGTGGAACTAGAACAGTCTGCCCCAGTGAGCGAAATAAATGGTTCAGTTCGACATTCCGGCCTTCTTCAGCCGAAACGTTGTGATAAGTATGGCGACAAAGATGAGAACAATAGTTCAAATAATGTAAATAGTGAAAATAAAGATACCTGAATAATGTTTCTCTTTTTTTCTTTTTTTTCTTATACTTTCATACTCAGTAACCCCTCGTGTCTCGGTAGCCTTATTGTCTTGCATGAGGTGAAATAATTAAATGAAACATTGCTAAGTGCTACAAAATATAGGAACATGCGGAGAGCTATGATGGCGTTTGTTTATCTTTTTGCATATCTATTCGCATTTTTATAGGCTTTATTAAAAAAAAAAATGGCTACGATTGCCATATGGGCATAGAGCAACATCTTATTAACTAATTCCTGTCAGTTCCTATAGCCTCGCACGGCATTTCTTCACCGGTGTATCCGGGCGTAATAATGCACTCAGAAATGTGGCTACATACGCCCCAAATTAACAGAAGAGTAATTTATTAATTATTTTCATATTAAAAAAAAAATTTATTTCTAACAAGCTAGGGTCACCAAGCACAGTCAATTTTTTTTTTTTTTGTCATTTAATATTTTAAATTGGATGATAAATTTTAAATTTCTATTTTTTCTCTATTCGAATTTAAATGCACTCCAAAAGAACGGTTGATAAACACTGAACTCACTGGATGACCATCATTTGGTTGTTCTTGCTACCGTTTAACGCCTGATGATTGGTGTTAAACGTAAACACGTGATACTAGCTGTATTGCATTAACTCTGCTTCATTTACCAGTGCAATTTTCACATATTTATTAATTTTGAATCTGCCAGATTTAAACGAGGGTTCGTTTTCTACGTTTTTTACTTTTAAATAAGACCAAAATGCAGCGTCATTTCATTTTATTTCTTTTTGCGTTTTACGGAACTTCAAGAAAGCATGTTAATCAGTTGAGTTTGCTCTCAAATATAATCATGATCAACATTGGACAACTTTAAATATATTGCAATAATTTAATTCTTGCATTACAAAAGAAGTCCACCGATTTGCGTTAGAAAAAATATTTGGAAAGAAACAACTCAAGTTTTTGTCAATTGTCATCTTCTGTTTTTTTTTTTATCCCTCTTCTTTTGCTGCTTTTTTTTCTCAGTATTGTTTTCTCAATTTCTTTCTCTATCATTATCCACTTGCGTCCTAGTGGCTTTATCGCCTTGCTTTGATTGAAATGATAAAAAAAAAAACTTTGAAGCATTATAAAAGAATTACGTTTGGATAATCACACGTTATTTGGTTGAATTCAAAGCGCGCAACCCGGTTCATTTAATCAATGTTTTTTCAGTGTTGGGATAATCTGTTCTTGCGATAATCTGTTGTTGAAGACAAAGAATTACACAGAATCATCTGATTTTATTTACCCGACTTTTCCACTAAGGAAAGTTCTTTTAAGTGGGTTGCCCATACGCATACATATGGGGCCAAGGACAAAAATCGCCCAGTCCCTGCGATCACTGTCAGTCACACTGGCGTTGATATTACATTGACCCTGCCGCATTTAGGCACTGCTGTAGGATTGGGATCCCCGGAACCATCTAAAATGAGAACAGATATTCTTGAGAACTGATAACAAAAATAATAAAGATTATGCATTTATTAGATCGTTTATTTACACTATTTATTGATTAGATTGTTTATTGGAATGGTTGACAAAACATTGGCTAATTGCCAATCGATTCGAACTTTATAAAATGGTAAATAATAAGGATTTGCTTATCGTTGGTTCACATATTTTAATAATTTAGTAAATGTTTAAATTTACGAATAAAAACATTTATTTCTTTATAAATTAGTAAACGACATGTTGCATTGCATCAGTTTTAACACATTTGTATTAGTTTTTAGAATGTTGTAAATATAAAATTATTCTTGTAAATGAACAGTCTAATTACTATTTTTGTTGTAAATTTTCAAGGACAAAAAATGTATAAAATTCACTTTCTTCATATCTTCAGGTTTTATTTCAATTCTAATCATCACTTTTTAAAACAAACATTGCAGAGGAGTTAGTAAAATAATAGCGGTGTCAAGACAAAAACCGGCTTTTGGGGTGGGGGGGGCGGTTACGAAGGTTGACATTTTTATTGATTCATGACCACTGAAAGTTATTTATTCCGATTATCAGTATATCTGTACAGTAAAGTCATCAGCAATGCACATGTATTTTTAGGTCTGATTAAAGAACGGAATTTTTAAGGGATTCCTTTCTGGATCATCCATTAACTTTTCAACACCTCTTATATATTCAAGTATCTCTCCGAACGTAATGTAGCATATTTCATTATTTTTGTTCATAACATCAGATATTAATGTTGGTAGTATCGATAGGTTGTTGAACCTTCCTACTAATAATTCATTGTTATTTTTATGTTTTGTTACAAGTATTATAGCTGCTGTCTGGCAAAATGGTGTATGACACAAAAGTGCCAAGAAAGCAAAAGAAAAAAAATCGCAGCCATTGATAAATACCCAATGTCTTCTGAACGTTTACGGAGACCAAACAGTGGACTTGAGCACAAACTCTGGTTCCTCGCTCGTGAAAATGCATAGCCAATGTTTAATTTTGTAGTCGAAAGAAGTGTTAGTGTGCTCTCTGTATTTGTGGAAGTTCCTGTGGAAATAAATCGGAGGCATTACTTTCGGTGCACATTGTGTTCAAAGATTCAAAAACAACAAAACATCATGGCGGCTATAATTGGAAAGGACTTTAAGGCGGCAAAAATCTCTGCTAACTGAATAGTAATCATGAAAACCAGCTCAAACAAGCTGATAAAAATTTTCAAAGGGAAATAAAGATAAAATAAAAGCGATGTAATATTTGTAGGTGAAAATTTCTTGTTAATATTTAATCTATTTACAAAAAGAAAAAAATGATTAAAAAAAAGGTGTACGTCTCCTGCTTTCCTGGCGTTGAAATCAAGAAGAGGCTGGGAAATCGTTCCACCTGGGCGTCTGACGTCACAAGCAGCCCGTCTGACGTCACTCGCAGTATGTTTGACGTCATAAGCATTTGGCTGACAACTGGCACGTGACATTTTAATATCGAATACGGACGAAGCGACCATCAGTTTGACTTGTTAAGCAATAGGTTTGATTGTCTTAACCGGTGTGTGATTCCAATGCGGAGAGGGATAGGAATTTCTTAAATGTCTGCGAGCTCATGTGTATAAATGTGGACATGTGCCGAAAGACGCAGTTGTCGGTGAAATAAATGTTCTGATTTCTGTCATAGCCTCGCAGATTTTACAATTCCTAAACCTTTGCTTCGTTTAGACTAAAGTGTTCATTTCCTTAATAAAAGCACGCACGCGGGAAATGTGCGTTGTTTTGATAAGACATAAAATATCGGTAACTTTCACTTATATTCTATTGATTATAATGTTTTGTTTTCATTTTTTAAACATGCTTACGATGAACAGAATATCTTCGAAAGTTATCAGGACTCTATGACTAACCAAAAAAGCATAAACCCACCACTCTAAACCGATTATTTTTGGTATATATATATATATATATATATATAGTAAAATAGTCATTCAAATAATAAATCAATAAAGTTAATGTAATTAGTATCTGTCTATATTTCTGAGATGAGGTATTATGTAAACTATTTAAGAATTTTCCAATGATGTTCTTTGTCTATGATCTCAACCTGATCCCATAGAGGTCGGTGATCTCCCTTCTCTCTCCATATGTGGTCAGCCACACCCGATATTTCCACTTCCCATCGTTTTACAGCTTTCTGGTGTTCTTGAAGCCTTACCTTAAGGGGGCGGCCTGTCTTCCCTTTATATTTCTAATTCGTAAACTTAAGGAATCAGCACATATGCTAGGCTTCAAAAATCTTCTGAGCCGACCAAGCATAGAAATGAATACAATATGGGAACCAGTAATAAGGAGTGCCAGAGAAAAGCAATAACAAGAAAAACTGCAGTATGAGCTCTGGTAAAGACTTGTAATTATAAAAGCAGAAATTGCAATATGAGCACTGGTAAAAATGGTTGCTGAAGACATTAGGTTTATAATACCCAGAAATTCATACATCAAGAACACATGGCACAGTGGATAAAGGCGTTAGTTAGATCCAGTGACAGGACCTAAAAAGAGCGTGAGAACTTGGAGAGAGGAATTAACAGGAGATAACTGATAACTGACATGGAACTAGAACAGTCTACCCTAGTGAGCGAAATAAAGGGTTCAGTTTGACATTTCAACCACCTGTAGAAGGCCGGAGCGTACAACGGTCGAAACGTTGTCATAAATATGGCGACAAAGATGAGTCCGAATAATGTAAATTAATGTAATTAATGGAAAATTCACAATAATAATAGAAATTTCGAATTACTACTTTTTCTTTTTATGTGCCATGTCGTTTCAGGACGTAGGCGATCATGGCTCTCCGCCTCCATCTATACCTTGCAGCTCTCAACAAGTTCCTTTCCTCTGCTTCGTACCCACGTTCTATCATCCACTTGCCTAAGTCCGCCAAGTATATCACGCGTTGCTTTCCTTGTCTCTCTCTCCCTCTAGTTGAGCCGTGTGTATCAGATTCTCCAGGCCCTCCTTCCTCATTGTGTGCCCCAGAAACTTCAGCTGCCCCTTCCTGATGTTAAGTATAAGCTTCCTCCTTGTTCAATCTTCAAAAATCTCGCGTTGCATTTCTGCACGTTCAAAAATATTCTTAATAGTTAATAACAGCATACTTTTTTTTTTTTTAATAAAACACCTTTCGACAAGTATCGCATTCATTTTCGTCTTGGAACTTTTACTCGAAATTACCTGAAATTGAGGAAAAAAATAACATCTATGCCTGAAGATGGTAAATGTTTTTACCAAAAGTACTCGCGAACAATATGGACCGAACATCTAATTCATTGTACAATTAATAAAAACAAGGATCGCGTCGTTCAGCGAGTGGTCAATTAGTTAATGCCGCCTTAATCTGTTAACGAAGTGAATTCGCCATTAATTACATTAACTTTATTAATTTATTCTTTGAATGACTATTTTACAATATTAATTAAGCTGCATTATTTATTAATCTGTATATATATATATATATATATATATATATATATATATATATATATATATATATATATATATATATATATATATATTTATTTATTAAATATATATATTTATTTATTTATTTATTTATTTATTTTTTTCATCTACCGGCCTGAATATTCGAGACATCTTATTAAAGTAAAATATGCGCAGGTTCGAATCCTTCCGGGGAGCGCACATTTTTCCTTTAATAAGATTTCTCGAATATTCAGGTCGGTAGACGAAAATAAATAAATCTACTGTTTAATAAATAAACGGAGCGTCTACTCAAATACGTGTATCCGCTAAAATATAACGTTTAAGTAATAAAAATCTGCCACATCAATAAATAAAATGTCCATTCTTTTCTTTACAAATCTAAAGGTACCTAAAAAAAAATAAATAAAATGAAACAAACAAAAAAAAAAAAAAACGATACCTCAGTTATAAAATGCATTAAAAAAAAAAACTTTCTTGAAACTTTTATTTTAGTTTTGATTTAACGCTAATAGATTAAATTTAATATTTCCAGTAAGGAAAATACTTCGCTGTATTTCAAATCGAATTTGAATTGATTTGAATTATTTTTTTCTTTGATTTTCAGTAATATCGCTAAAATCACCCCCATTGGCAAATCTGTCGGTACAAAATAATCTTCTTTATTAAAAACTTTTTCAAAAATAAAATTTTATTTGAGGAAGATTGTCTGATTTTAAAGTTTAATCAATCTAAATTAAAATAAATATTACTTTTAGTCAAAAATATCGTAGAAAGGTTGTTTTTTTAACACGAAGGTCGGTGGTTTTATGAGGCATTGATATGTTTGCGAGATTTCTTTCAAGGGGAAATACTTGTAAAATCACATGACGAATACAATGTAAACGCCTTTTTAAAAGATTTTTTTTGGACTAGCCAGTAATCTTTAAAAGTAAATATATTTTAAGAAACCGAATATTTTATTGAATTTTAGGTCCTGTGGCTTTATAGTCTTACTTCCGAAGTAAAATAATTTATCAATAAATTTAAAATTTACTGTACTTAGCGCTGTTATTTTCTGACAATGTACTGTATGGAAGCCTGCATTTTAAAAAATCGGCATGTTTATACACACAGAAAAAAATTCAAAAAATTTCTTTTTAAAATACTAGACGGGGGCGTCGCTGAATTGTAGTAATCTTATCTATTTATGATGACTAAATATAGTTTTTATTTAACAATATCACCTGAACGCTACAAAATAATACAGAAGTTTGAAAGTTTATAAATGATTATACTTTAAAAAATTTTAAAAATGAAAACAATTTTTGTAAAAATTTATTATTCATCGAAAAAAATTTTTTATAACCATAGTTTCCATAATAAATTTTATTCATAAAAGCAATTAAAAGCATTTCTAATGAAATAATTTCCAGGTTTTATTGAATTTTTATTTTACGGTTGATAGTAGGTTTTCTTTAACTGTTCAATGTCTGGCTACTGCAGTAGTGAACAAAAAACTTGGAAGGTTGAATTAAAGGGAGGTAACTGAGACATCCAGAAGAGGCATCTTAGTGGGTGAAATAATGGATCCAGTTTAACCAAAAAATGTTCGTTGATTTAAATTCTCACAGGACTTGTCTTTATAACAAATATTAATAACTAGCAGCATGGCCCGGCATTGCCCGTGCTTGACTCAAAAATCGTACGACTCATACAGCAATCGCTATCACTTGACTTAAAATATTTTTGCCCTTCCTTGCCTTTAAAGGAGTGCCCTTTGCCGTGCTGGTGTTGCTACATGCCTTACTTGTTGCCTGTCTCACACTGCTAATTTTTTCTAAGCTCTATACTAAACATTAAATCTGTTACGAAAAAAGAACTAAACAAAATGAACACAAAACGATCAGCTTTAAAAAAGGACTCGTAACTGGAAAAACCGAATGAAAAAAGAATGTTAACAACAAATACTTTTTCACATCCAACCCAGTTCTGTGGAATCAGAATCAACGTTGAGTTTAAGCAAGCGAATGAGCCAATTGGAGTAAAGTGCCATGCAGATTTAAATTTTTCCCACTTGTGACGAATGCAGCTATCAATTTTTTTGCATGCTAGCATGCTAGTTAATATTCGTGCTAGTCAGCTGTTGGCTCTCACGCTGGCCAATAGAATCTTCCTGCCTATTCGTGGCAGCCATCTATAGGCTCTCACTCTGGCCAGTAGAAAATGGCCGCAAACTACATGAAATCTGCCGTAGAAGCATGAAAAAAAATCAATTATTTCCACTATCAATGGGAGTTGGGAAATGCAAAGTCGGTCTTGGCCTTTCCACTAACTTGGAGCATGTGCATGTAAATTTTGGTGAAAATCCGTCGAAAATTGCAGCCGTGCATTCGTTACACACACACACACACATACACATCCTGCCTTTTATAGATAGATAAGCGTTGCAAAAAAGAAATTCTCGAAATTTCATAAAATTAAATAATTCGGTGTTAACAGATTAGATAAATATTTTCCAGGATTTTCTAAAAAAAAAAAGAAACATTTTTAAAAAAATTCACTTCACTTTTGAAAGTTTCATTAAAAACCGACCATTATCAGATTTTTACAAGAATTTCCAAATCAATGTGATTTTCATCACAAAAAGACGCCCAAATTTGCATTTAAATTTTTAAAAATTGTCGGTGGCAATGAAACAACAAATCAGAATAGTTCCACAGAGGCGGAGTGCGAGAAAATAAACTATTAGAACCCGACTGAAATTCGAACACGGCCCATCGATTTTGAATATCGGTTTAGGTTAATGAATGTAAAAAAAAAAAAAACCGTTTCGGCCGTTGTACGCTCCGGCCTTCTTCAGGTGGTTGGAATGTCGAACTGAACCCCTTATTTCGCTCACTGGGGTAGACTGTTCCAGTTCCCCGTGCCATGTTTTGATGGATGTCAGTTATCAGTTATCTCCTGTAAATTTTCTCGCTGAAAGTTCTCCACTGCCTTAACCGGGTATTGAACCCACACTCTTTTGGTCCTGTCACCGGATCTAACCAACGCCTTTATCCACTGTGCCATGTATCCTTGAGATAACTGATAACTGACATCCATTAAACATGGCACGTGGAACTAGAACAGTCTATCCAAGTGAGTGAAATAAAGGTTTAAGTTAGACATTCCAACCACTTGAAAAAGGCCGGAGCGTACAACGGCCGAAAAGTTGTAATAAATATGGCGACAAAGATGAGGACAATAGTCCTAATAATGTAAATAATGTACATAATACCTCATCTCAGAAATATAGACAGATAAAAAAAAATATTTTTTTTTAGTAACGGTGTAATGACAGTTTGTTAAGCAAATTCGATTGGGGGTGTGCAAAAGTTCCCAGCACCCTCTCAAGACTGAATATGTTCTTTTTTATTATTAAAAAAAAGTTAGAAATACTTGCAGACACGTAATATATTATTTACATGTGAACTATTCTCCCCATCTTCGTCAGGTGATTGTCGATTCAAGTAACGAAATTTTATTTAATATTTCTTTCTTTTTATGTGGCATGTGCTTTCAGAACGTATGCGATCATGGCTTTTCAAAATCGGTGAGCCGAGTTCGAATTCCAGTCGGGTTCGTTACATTCTCTTACGCGCAACTACCTTTGGGAAAGGTATGAATCCACTACTTCTCCCCGCAGCTATGGGTTAAATAGCAAGACAGGGTCCTATAGCCTAGGTTGGCAACCAATCTACCGTAAGAAGAAACGGCAGCCTACAGCGGGAAATCTGTCTGAACATTCATGAATCGAAAAAGACATGACCGCCCAAAAGTGTCCACCGGGTGGAAACATGGGGAGGAAGATTGTATTGCGTCAGTATTCTTTGGGTTTTTTCCTGATTTGGGGGAAATTGAAAGTAATTAAATATTCTCATTTCGAATTTTGAAAAAATGAAAAAAAGTTCAGCCATATCTTTCCGTTTTGTGAATTTGACAACTGAACGGCTTTTATGTTTTCAAAACTAATAAAAATATTTTAGCAATGAAATTGTTCTCTTTCGTATTCAGCATTTCCTTAATAAATAATGTAAATACTTTTTATATGTTTAGAAAAGAGAATGATAAAGCTAAACCTTTGTATGGTGTAAGCCTGAGATTACGTCTTTGTGCATGGCGTGGGTGAGACAATGAGTTTTTATGGTGCGTGGGAGAGACTACCAGATTTTATGGTGTATGGTTTATAATAAACGGGTAAAACTACCTGTTTTTGTATGATAAGTGGGTGATATTAGCTTTCATACATCAGGAAAACATAAATCTACCCAGAGTGTATACAATTTTGGCAGCTGAGGATTTTAGTCTTCTGACTAATAAGGGGGTGCTGAAAAATTCTCGGTCTGGCCCATTTCCTAAAATTTGACCAAACCTCAGAATTTTCTTTATTTTTTAAACACTTCTTTCTCAAGCAGAATATTTGAGAACCTCTCATATATATTTGGTTCAGCGATTAACGATTTTGGAATTTATTCCACGTTTGTTGCGGGCTTTCAGATGTTAAACTAAGTGGTATTTGCCTATCCCCCCCCCCAACTAGGGCAGAATATGAGACAAGGTCACTTTTTTGTAATATGGTATGTCCATACGCGTATATATGAACCAAGGACAAAAGTTGGCCAGTCCCCTTGACCACAGTCACACTGGCGTCGATATTCCAACAACCGTTTCTCTTTACAGCAATAAGGGAGGTGCAGTCGAATGGTTTGAATCCCTGTGACCAGGTATCTTTCAAAGCTTTTCCGCGAACTGCTCGAATACAGAAACACAACCGATTTATTGTCAATCCGAAGGTGAGATAGAGAAGTGGTTAGCGAGGCACGTACAGCAAAAGCACGCTTTTCAGCACTGATTTCAGAAGGTTTTGCAGCCAGTGGAGGCATTGACCTTATGGAGATACCTTTTACCTTCCATTTTATTTTTCCAACTTGATCCTGTTAGAAGTTGACTGTTTGATCCTGGGCTTCCATATCGACCGAAAGGCTGTTTCTCATTGTTGGTGATTATATCCACGGGAGGTGAGTCTATCTCAGTGATTCTTCAGTAAGATTCCTCCCGTCGGCTAGAAGCGAGTTCGCTGAATAAGGCTGCTTTCAGAAAAGAATAGTCTGCTATCTATCCTTACCAAGTGTGCAGATAATCGCAATTTTTACTGTTAGTTCACCCAATATAAGGCCCAAGGACCACTCAATGTAGATGGTTACTGAGTGAGATTGTTTTAATTTTGGATGAAGGAAGAAGTAAGAAATGCATGAGGATGTATAGGATAGATATCGGTTGACTCTTGACTTAAAGAGATCAAGATTGTAGTTGTCAAGGAAGCATCCCCTCGGGAGATTTTTCCGCGAAATAACATTTCTGAGGAAGAAACTAAGTAGAACTGGCTCTTTATTAAAGGAACACGAAAAGAATGGGGATGGTTTGTTACTATGAACCCGGCATAGCGGATCCGAGCTGTGAAGGTCTGAACTTGTAAAACTAAGATATGTACCTCGTCTGAAAAATTAGCTATATTGATAGCGATAGAGTAGATGGAGGCTAGCAACGGTTTATCTGTGAAACGGGGGTTGCAGGGTGGAGAACAGACCGCGTAAGTGATTTTGAATTCTGTCGAGGCTTTACAGTGTGGACTGGGTAGCATCAGCCCAGGTATGTCAGTAATACTCTATTCTTGGTTTGATCCGGCTGTTGGCACCAAGGGTTAGGTTTTTTTTTCACCTGGAATAGCAACTTTCTAACTTATGAAATAAACGTATCTGTTCAAATAAACATTCCGCCTACAATAAGTTGAGTAAACATGGAACTAAATAAGCATGCTGCGGAGAAAATAATTTAAAAAATTAATAAGCGTGACATACCAATTAATACCAAGCCATGGGAAAGACCTGAAAAAAATCAATCGTACCGGCACTTTTATTTTTTACTGTTAGTTCACCCAATACAAAAGCCAAGTGTCACTCAAGGTAGAGGATTACTGGGTAAGTTTGTAAGGAAGAGGGAAGTAAGAGAGTGTTATGAGGATAAGTAGGATAGATATCATTTGACCCTTGACTTAAAGAGACCAATATTGTAATCGTTAGGGAATCATTCTCTCGGGTGTTTGTTCTACAAAGTAACAGTTCTGACGAAGAAGCCGTCTGGGTGAAACTTGCTCTTTATCAAAGGAACACGAAGAGAATGGGGATATTTAGCTACCGTGAGCATGGCATGGCGGATCCTAGCTGTGAAGGTCTGAACTTGTAGAACTAAGCAATGTACCTCGTTCGAACATTAATACCACATTAATAACGATAGAGTAGTGGGAAGCTGGCATTGGTTTATCTGTGGGATAAGGGTTGCATGGTGGAGAATAGTTCATCACTCACAAGGCCGTGTAAGAGTTTTTGAACCATGTCGAGGCTAGACAGTGAGGATTGGGCAGCACCAGTAATCGCCCAGATAGAGCATGGTAGCGGGAGTTAGGTATTTCCTGGAACGATACAAGGAATCGACCATTTTTCCACCATCTTTTGCGATGGCACAAATATACGTTCCACTTGAGGTCAGGAGTGAGCTTTATACTCAGTAGGCGGTTGAGGCAAGGAACCTTTTTGAGGATATGACCACTCGTCAGGATTGGTGCAGGTTTACGCTCTGCTTGGTGGTGATAAAATGTGATTAGTTTAGTTTTCGATGTATTCAATGATATCGGCCAGTCTTTTTCCCCATTGAGCTGTGAGAGGGGAGGTCAGAGGAGAGATCGGCTGCCAGATCAAGATATTTGGAGGTGCACCCATACGCTGTGGTACCATCTGAATATATTTAACCACTCATCTGTAGGTGCTTATCTATCTTCCTATCTATCTCAGTCTGATCATATCTATCTATCTATCTATCTATCTATCTATCTATCTCAGTTTGATCATATCTATCTACATATGTATCTCAGTCTGATCATATCTATCTACCTATCTATCTATCTCAGTCTGATCATATCTACCTACCTATCTATCTCAGTCTGATCATATCTATCTCAGTCTGATCATATCTATCTATCTATCTATCTATCTATCTATCTATCTATCTATCTATCTCAGTCTGGCCATATCTATCTATCTATCTATCTATCTATCTATCTATCTATCTCAGTCTAGTCATATCTATCTATCTATCTATCTCAGTCTAGTCATATCTATCTATCTATCTATCTATCTCAGTCTAGTCATATCTATCTATCTATCTATCTATCTATCTATCTATCTATCTATCTATCTATCTATCTATCTATCTATCTATCTATCTATCTATCTATCTATCTCAGTCTAGTCATCTATCTATCTATCTATCTATCTATCTATCTATCTATCTCAGTCTAGTCATATCTATCTATCTATCTATCTATCTATCTATCTATCTATCTCAGTCTAGTCATATCTATCTATCTATCTATCTATCTATCTATCTCAGTCTAGTCATATCTATCTATCTATCTATCTATCTATCTATCTATCTATCTATCTCAGTCTGGTCATATCTATCTATCTATCTATCTATCTATCTATCTATCTCAGACTAGTCATATCTATCTATCTATCTATCTATCTCAGTCTGATCATATCTATCTATCTATCTATCTATCTCAGTCTGATCATATCTATCTATCTATCTCAGACTAGTCATATCTATCTATATATCTATCTATCTCAGTCTGATCATATCTATCTATCTATCTCAGTCTGATCATATCTATCTATCTATCTCAGACTAGTCATATCTATCTATATATCTATCTATCTCAGTCTGATCATATCTATCTATCTATCTCAGTCTAGTCATATCTATCTATATATTTATCTATCTCAGTCTGGTCATATGTATCTATCTATCTATCTATCTATCTATCTATCTGTCTGGTCATATCTATCTATCTCAGATCTATCTATCTATCTATCTATCTATCTATCTCAGTCTCGTCATATCTATCTATCTATCTATCTATCTCAGTCTGGTCATATCTATCTATCTATCTATCTATCTCAGTCTAGTCATATCTATCTATCTATCTATCTATCTCAGTCTGGTCATATCATCTATCTATCTATCTATCTCAGTCTAGTCATATCTATCTATCTATCTATCTATCTCAGTCTGGTCATATCTATCTATCTATCTATCTATCCTCTATCTCTGTCTGGTCATATCTATCTATCTATCTATCTATCTCAGTCTATCTATCTATCTATCTATCTATCTATCTCAGTCTGGTCATATCTATCTATCTATCTATCTATCTCAGTCTGGTCATATCTATCTATCTATCTATCTATCTCAGTCTGGTCACATCTATCTATCTATCTATCTATCTCAGTATGGTCATATCTATCTATCTATCTATCTATCTCAGTCTGGTCATATCTATCTATCTATCTATCTATCTCAGTCTGGTCATATCTATCTATCTATCTATCTATCTCAGTCTGGTCATATCTATCTATCTATCTATCTATCTCAGTCTGGTCATATCTATCTATCTATCTATCTATCTATCTATCTCAGTCTGGTCATATCTATCTATCTATCTATCTATCTATCTATCTATCTATCTCAGTCTGGTCCTATCTATCTATCTATCATCTATCTATCTATCTATCTATCTCAGTCTGGTCCTATCTATCTATCTATCTATCTATCTCAGTCTGGTCCTATCTATCTATCTATCTATCTATCTCAGTCTGGTCCTATCTATCTATCTATCTATCTATCTATCTATCTATCTATCTCAGTCTGGTCATATCTATCTATCTATCTATCTATCTATCTATCTATCTATCTATCTATCTATCTATCTATCTCAGTCTGGTCATTATCTATCTATCTATCTATCTATCTCAGTCTGGTCATATCTATCTATCTATCTATCTATCTATCTATCTATCTATCTATCTATCTCAGTCTGGTCATATCTATCTATCTATCTATCTATCTATCTCAGTCTGGTCATATCTATCTATCTATCTCAGTCTGGTCATATCTATCTATCTATCTCAGTCTGGCCATATCTATCTATTAATATAGATCGTCACTTACCCCCTCTTTTCCCTGTTTACAGTGGTGATGTGCCCGTGACAAGTCTAAACTCAACATGACTGGCTGTGAGATGTAAATTGTAAGAGAAACTTATTTGACAAGAAATACTGTATAAAAAAACGTGAACACGTATCATGCATATAGATACATGAAAATCTATATATAATATCAATTAGACCAATAGGGCTTAAATAATTACGCCTTGGAAAAAAAAAAGTAAAATGAGTTCTCAGCGTCTGGACAAAACAGTGATCTAAGATGCACACGCTTATAATTGTAATTAATACGTGTAGCCGTCTCTTGACTATTTTGTCATAACACTCCAAACGCCATTTTTAGTGGTTTCACCCCATGCAAGCCACTAAGACACAAGGGGTTACTGGGTTTGGAAAAATTAGGAATAGAAACATTAATAATGAGCGGGAAGAGAAAAGAGTAATCAAGAGGGCAGTGGATAGCGATTGACATTGCATTTAAATTTTTGCAGATTGAAGTTGGCTGGAAAGCATAGAGTCGGAAGGGTGTTCCACAAGTGAGAAGTGCGAAAGAAGAAACTGTTAGCATAGAATTTATGGGCTACATCTAGCCAGCTCAACTGTAAATTGATGAGATCTCGACGCCAGTTTAATACTGCGCTTAAATTCAAAAAGTCAAGGTAGCATAACGATGAGCTCATTCGAACAATTACCTCTTTGCACGTCGTATCACTCCGATCGCCATTTTGCACATTTTAACACTTGCAGATTGATCAATCGAAAGGTGCAAGTTTACGAGCAAATTTCCACATTTTTGCTTAATGCGATCTTATATAATACGATATATACAATTTAGAAAATATATATTAATCCGTCAATATTATACACACGCACGCACACACACACCGGGCGTAACAGCAAAATTGCTCATTTGTTAGATTAATATTTGAAACGTTGTATCTTAGAAATGATTAAAGATATCTTACTGGAATTCTCCGAGGTTATTATAACGCTATTAGACACTACTTTGTGCAATAAGTATGTATATTACTCTCTAAGCTCAACAGATGTATACATGGTGAAATCGATCATAAGCAAAAATGACATGTTCATCACTAATTAATCATAGGTAAGGATCGGAAGCTCACGAAGTATTAAAATAAATTTTATATATATATATATATATATATATATATATATATATATATATGTGTGTTGTTCATTAGATCATTTTCTAACTTATTCAAGATGATCTTCGCCCTCTCTAACCTTCTTTCTGTCTTGGTGTAACAATGTGCCTCATAGATTTTACGTACGATTTTATTTTCAAGTCTTTTATTCACTGCTCTTTGGACTGTCATAGCTGAAACTCCTCTCTCACGTGCCAAACGTCTTATGGATTGAATTGGTTGAAATGATCATCCTGTTGTGACCTCCTGATCCAGTTTTCCTCCCCATTGTTCCTGCTTTTTAAAACTTCTTCACCGATCTCTTGATGGTTCTTGAATGAACTTTGAAGATGGAAGCCAGAGTATTATGAATGTTGGTACCATTACTGAAGGCTTGAATGATCTTTTTTCCTTTCACCATTGCTCAGTTGAGTAGGCAGTAGGCCTAACACAAAATGATTTTAAACTGTTCTCTTTCTAGCTAAATAACTCAGTAAGTTTTTCAGTAATTCTTACGACAAATAGTGTCAAATGGCTGAACGTCTCATCTGAAAACCTGGGAAAAAGAAACTCAATTAGTTTAGTGTTTTTGTAGATTTTAAACATTTTGCGGGATGGACAATTATGCTATTACACGATTTGTACTATTTTGCTGTTACACCCGATATATATATATATATATATATATATATATATATATATATATATATGTGTGTGAAAAGTGTGTGAATATAAATAAATATGTATATGTATAATTATTTATATATTATATGCGCGGTACTTATTAGAAAGCGCTCAATATCAGAGATAGAGCTAACATATTTGGTTGGATTGATGTGAGTTTGTGACCCAGGGTTTCACGCTTCAGAGTTTGTCTGACGATCGCTAAAGCGTGAAACCCAGGGTCACAAACTCACATCTATCCAACCAAATATATACATATATATATATATATGTTATGGTAATTTACCCACGTACGCATGGACTCTTCCAGATATAAATAGGAGCAGGTACTGCCGTTTGGAGAGGGAAGTTTCCAGCAGTCAGCTCTGACAGTCAGACCGAATATTCTTGCTGTAACACTCTCGTTTGTCTATGTTTGTATTACTGTTTCTGTTAATTTATTTAACTCGATTCCACTCTTTGTGTCTTTATTTCTAGCCCTAACAAGGTTACAACAAGGTATAACGGGCGTAACAGCAAAATTGTCCAAATCGTGTAACAGCATGGGATAATTGTCCATCCAGCAAAATGTTATATATATATTCACAATTCACTTCAAGCAAGGCGATAATACTACTAAGATACGCGAGGCTACTGTGAGTGTAAAAGAATGAAAAGAAGGAACTGGAAATCCAATCCTAAACAGAGAACAAGGGATAAATCTCTATTCCTGTTCAAAAGATCTGGTTGAGTGTAAATCGGGCGATATATATATATATATATATATATATATATATATATATATATATATATGTGTGTGTGTGTGTGTAAAAACACATTAATAACGTTTTTGGCTACTCTGCTTCACCTGCTCATTGTTAGCATCATCTGTGAGAGACAGACCAATGTCGGCGACAAGAACAGAGAAGATACAATAAAAGCCTTTATAAGGTGCCAAGACCAAAGGGTTAGTTATTCTCATACTGAGGTCATTAACGTCTGGTGTGTTTGAAATTTACTCCAGTTAAAAAAAAATAAAAATAATAAAACACTCAATATGAAGCACTAACAAAGGTTTCAGGAGTCTATGAAAATGTCATTTCAAAAAGAGCGTGTGCTCCCACATGTAAAGTAAATGAAAAATATCCATACATAGAATATCTTTGTCGTTATACTGCACACACACACACACATATGTGTGCGTACATATATAGAATGTATGTATGTGTGTATACATATATATATATATATATATATATATATATATATATATATATATATTTAGAATGTAATAGCAAAATTGTCAACATCAAAATATCCACTTGTTAGATTAAACTTTGAACCGTTGTATCTTAGAAATGATTAAAGATATCTTACTGGAATTCTCCGAGGTTCTTATAATACTACTGGACTCTACTATGAACTCTTCTTTAAACTTATTCAGCGTTCTCTTGATGGTTCTTGAATGGACTTTGAAGATGGAACCCAGAATATTATGAATGTTGGCACCATTACTGAAGGTTTGAATGATCTTTTTCCTTTCACCTTTGCTCAGTCGGAAAGACATAATGGGGATGACACAAAACAATTTTAATCAGTTTTAATCTTTTTTCTAGCTGAATAACAGGGTTTGTTTCAGTGATTGTTATGACAAATGGTGTGAAAATGGCTAAATATCTTAACTGAAAACCTGGAAAAAAGGAAGTCGATTAGTTTAGTTTTTTTTTGTTTTTTTTTTTTTTGTTTTTTTTAGATATTAAACATTTTGCGGGATTGGACAATTATTTTTCTTTTCTGGACATATAGTAATAAGAAAATATATATGTGTAACGGTGGAGTAATGAGTAGCAGCCCGGATTAATGAATCCATTATATTCACTTGCATGCTAATACCCTAGGAAAGGTATGATTCCTCGTCTTCTTCCCCCCAGATCAGGTTCTATAGTCTTGGATGGCAACTTGTCTACCGCCGAAATAAATGGCAACCTATTACGGGAAAAATCTGCGTCGTCAGTCATGTATCGAAAGATACATGATCGCCTAAGCGTATATCACGCATGGCACATAACTAACTTGGAGACACGATGGAGTAATGGAGTAACAGCGGCTCGGACTGAGGAATTAGGGAGCCGAGTTCGATCTCCAGTCAAATCCATTACATTCACTTACGTGCTAATAGCCTTGGGAAAGGTGTGAATCCTCTTCTTAATAGCAGCACAGACCGTGTTCTGTAGCCTTGGATGGCAACTGGTCTGCCGCAGAAAGATACATGATCGCCTAAGGCACATGCATCACAGTCAAATGTACGCGATACGGTGAAAGATTTGAATAAAAATGCGCATAAACTTGCAGGTGGTCTCATTTAGAACAAAAAATCCTCAGGTGAGGTAACCTAGTCAATTCGGACGACCTCTAAGGATGTTCTCAAGTGTCTTGATGCGACTCCCAGTTCATCTTGGCTGACTCATTCTTCTTTTGGACATATAGTAATAAGAACTTATATATGTGTATGTAGTATTAATACAATATTAAGATGGTCATCAAAATCTGTTATTCATACCTATGAAACTGATGAACGAATTTTGTTTGCCATCTTAATATTATTGTGTCAATTATATTATTATTATTATTATATGTAAGCTCTGTCGACTTTGGCATTGAGCCTTCAGTTTATTTTATATTTTAAATTTTTAGCTTATATTGTATTACTTACACACACACACATATATCACTGTCTACTTTTAAGGAAACTGTCAACTGTTATATACCGTACCCATGAACACTAATGGGTATGTCCCAATCCTCATAAATACATTGGACACTATTGTAAGTTGGTGGTGGGGAATATGCTGTCTTATTAGTCCACCCCTAGCAGTGGTTTCCCAACTTCATTTCCAACCTCTGTTTTGGTTATTCCTCATTCTGTAAACCTTCTGAGGTTACAACAATTACCATTATTAATTTTTATTAGTTTTTCCTTATTTTCATGGCTTCTTAGATAAATCTCAGAATTCTCTTAGTCTCCATTTCTTTAGTAATTAATATGAATAGAAAATAAAGATGGGGTTTTCAACAAAAAGTCGCATCCTGGATATTTGAGAACTTGTCATACTTATTAGGCTACGGATTGTCCCCCATCTACCGTCACGGTAGCAGAATAATTGGTATCTAGTTGCCACGAATTTAATCCCATTTCATGGTTAAGAAAGTTGGATTGGAAACAAATAAACGAAACATTCCCATTCATTATCAATTCGTTACAAATCCTTGGTACATACTGAATGTTTTGGAGCCAGGTATAAAGAACGGGTAGGTCATAATTGTTTATTTAATTTCTTTGTCTTGGTAACTCTCTCTTGTCTAGATTTAATGGACTGATTAAGTCTGTTAGTGCATGTATGTAATTCCTGTAGACTCCTCCTCTGTTAAGTTCAAGGCTACAGCCTCATTATGCTTGGAGGTGTTTCTATAATTTCCATAGCGACTAGGTTTTTCTTAGGTAGAATTGCTAGTCCCACATTTAACCAATCTTGAATTCAGAGTTGCCCATCATTTAAACTTGTTGACAGCCAATGCTAGAAAGCCTAGTCTGCTCATCTAGTAACCTCTAGCTAGGGATAGAAAGATTGATTCATATCTTTCCAATGGTATTTGCATGACGCTATTTCCATGGGAATTACAATCTTTAATTCTACTAGTTCTAATCCCCACGGTTAAGACCCACCCTACCGCGTCCATTATAGGGAACCATCCATATTCCTTTTGTATTCCATTGGCAAAATGTAAATTCCACTCAGTCAGCTTCTTCCCACAAATCATTGCTTTGTAGAACCGACTCCTAAGAGGATGCTTCCCTGATAAATATAGTTTTAACCTGTTCAAGTCTAGATTTAACAGTGATTGTTCATATATATTACCATATATCCCCATAAAATGTGCTTCTTACTCTGTAACTTTCTATCTCGAGTGGTTCTTGGGCCTTGCACAGGTTGACCATCATTGTAAAAAAGAAAAGTGAATGCAATAATCTTGACAGGAATTTGAACTGGTAGGCCATTGCCCCTTTTTCTTGTCAACAACATCAATGCTACACAGACTTCTTGTTGGAGCGGGAACTCAATTAAAATTAACAAAGATAACTAACATCCAACCGTCATCACTCCCCAGTCTTGATAAGCGTCTACACGACCTTGTGGGTGATGAATTATCTTCCACTCTACCACCCCTTTCGCACAGACGAAATGTTGTAAGCCTCTTGTTACTCTCATTAAATTCCATAGAAAATGATCAGACGAGCTACATTCCTTAGTTCCACGAATTCTAACCCCTTCACTGCTAAGACCTGCCAGACGGTGTACACTGAGCTGGACCATTTTCCTTTCATGTATTTCATGAGTAAGAAAGAGAGTGCTTTCCTGACCTCTACAATCTGAACCTGTTCAAATTTGGGGTTGACCATTATCTTCCCCCACATATCCTTATAAAATGTACTTCTTACCTCCTTCTCTTACTGCTCATACAACGACCTAATTCAGTAACCCTCTAGCTTGAATGGATTTTGTGCCTTGTATTGGGTGAAAAATTAGTAAAAAAACAACAACAAAAAACAAACACAATTAACAGAGGTCATAAGAATTTCGCCATATCACGACAGTCTTACCGAAAAATGAATCATGAAATTTTTACATCATGGATTGTTTTGTAGGTCCGCTGTGAATATACGGTATTGTGGTATATGCAAGATTTAGAGGTGATGGATGAGTTCTTGTGTTGAATGAGTAAATTGTTATGAATGAATGGGTCGTGAGTCGGATTAACTAGGACTAGGATAGCTAATGAAGACAGTCCTCTCTCCATTTCCCTCTTGGCCTTGTGCCACTATTCTGTATTGTTCAGAATAAATACCCTCTTATCGAAGAATGCAATGAGCTGAAAGTAGAAAGGAAAGGTGAATTTAAAAAAATGCTTAATAAGAACAACAATTGTACAAGAACATTTCTAAGTGATGCCTTAATAATGTGTATTTTCTATTCAACAATATTATAGAAGTTTAAGTCTAACGTCCCATGCTTTCATCAATGGGATAAACCTGCAAGTACAGAATAAGTTAGGTAAGTTGATAGATTCGTGGAAAGTAAATTAGTCCAGTTTGTAGGCTTTGGGCAGAAAAAATATACACGAGCCTTGAAATCTAATCAACATTACAGATTAAAGCTTCGGTTTAGAAATTGGCTCGCTTATCTCAACTAACACCTGCTCCGTCACTGGGCAAGGCACGATAGAAATTTCGGTTGTAAATCCATCGAGATACGAATTCACTTTGCTCTCCACGCCATATTACACTTCGCCCGTCTTCACCCTTTCGGATTTGATATACGAAATTATTTCAGGAAATTCGTTCGTAATATAAGTCGAGATATTCGACTTGATATGATATTTTGCTTTTCTTTTTTTTTTCTTTACGTGTTTTTTTTTCCTTTATTTTTTTTTAATAATAATAATTATCTACAAACAAACATGATTAATTCCCAAAGATTATTAATTGAGGGGCAGTGAAATGCGTTTGGGTCTCACGTGACTTCGATAAAAAAAATTCCCGCAAAAAAAAAAAAAAAAAAAAAGACTTGTTTCAGGTTTTAGAGAAATAAAACAAAAAACATTCGTTTTGATAGTTTGTTCCAAAATTGGATTTTAACTCAAGATAATTTTTTAAAAATGTATAAATGCTACCTTTAAGTTAAATCCTAATTGATTTCAGTAAGTACGTTTAAATATGCTTTGATTTTTCCCAAAAGTGTAAGAAGGAAATAAATATATAAGTGGATTAACAAATGATATATCTTCAAATATATTTATTTTTGAAGCAGTCTACAGGATGATTTGTTTAGAAATCCGTACTTAATTTTCATTTTTATACACAAGAAAAAAACATAAAATAACTACAAGAAGAGAGCATAATTAACTTGAGAGTTTTATTAAAAGTTAATTTTCACGTAAAAAAATTTGATTTAGACAAACAGAATTTCAAATATAACCAAGCGGTAATCAAATCATATCTCTGTTTGAACATAATCTGCGTCATGCATTAATAAGATGTGCGAGTGGATAACAGACAGCGGCTCAGAATGCAAAATTGGAGAGCCGCGTTCGAATTCCACTCAGGTTCGTTATATTTATTTACGCGCAAACCCTTGGGAAGATATGAATCCATATCTACCCCACGCCAGCTATGGACATGGCCTCATCGCGTTGAAACCCCGGTATCCGTACGATCACCGAAGTTAAGCAACGTCGAGCGTGGTCATTAGTAAGATAGGTGATCGCTTGAGAATACCAGGCGCTGTAATCTTAGACACTCGGTTGACGTAATAGATAATGGTTTGGAATTGATAACCGGGGAGCCGACTTCCAATTCTAGTTGGGTTCGTTACTTACTTACGCATAAATACACTTGGGAAAGGTATGAAGTCATTTCATTCTCTCTCCAACTATGGATTAAATGAGACTTGTATCTAGAAAACTGTTATTCTGAAAAAAAATATTAATGTGCAATGTTTCTTTACAAAAAGAAAAGAGATTTTATACTTATAATCCAAAAATATGCTTCAGCTTTAAATAATTAATAAAGGGTCAATAAACACTCCTGCAATAAGAAATTCATATTTTTCAGTTTGATTCGAGAATAGGAAGATGCAAAATTTTCCAGCGCCATCTTTTATCCAAATTCAAGGAGAATTTAGAAATGTCTTTTTTTAATTTATGCATTCGGGTTGACGGAACTCGGCAGCCAAGGAAGACAGTTCATCTAAGGGAAGAAAATCCTTGATTTCAAACCTCCGCAACATTACAGTGATATGAAAACACGGGAAAGGCTATAGAGGTACATCAAGACAGAAACCTCAATTGAAGCTCCAAAAGTGACAACTTTCCGGCAATTCCTGCAGCTAAGCCATCTCCACATGTAATGCCTGTATTCCTTTGTCGGTAGGGCCGAGAAAGAGGCCTTGTCGTATGGGCAGCGCACGGCTCATGCGCCCCCCACCCTTGCGCGTATGTAGTTATTTCTATTTTTCTTTATAATCATTTCGCCCCAAGCAAGGAGATAATGTCACTAAGACACACGAGGTTACTGGGAGTTATGGAGAATAAGAATACTTTTGAATGGACCGTAAACTCAATCATAAACAGGAAACAAAAGATAAGCCTCTACTCCTATTCGGTAGATGGAGAAGGAGTGTGAACCGGGCGATAGGATATATATATATATATATATATATATATATATATAAGAGCTCTATCTGTAGGAGGTTTTCCGGATTTCCAGCAAATTTAATATGTTAATGGCCAAAAGTATTAGATTCTTCAAGCTTTTCATTTTACGTAATTCGCAAAAACCAAGATTTGGGATGAATGTAGGAATGGGTATAAAATACTCAGTGGATTTTTTTCTGACTTTGGAAGTTTAAATTCTTACTAAAAATATTTTATATTAAAATCTAGTTTTTAGACGACGTATTAATTTTAGACTGTAAATATGAAATATGCATCTTAAATCTCAATGGTGTAGCACCAGAAAATGACGTGAATTTAACGCATTTTTCATCTCAGAACTTCTGCCAAAAAACACTCAATACACAACTCGAGCTATAATATTCTATAAATCGATTCAACTAATTTGAATGACTATTTAGTGACGATTTATCGAACATTTGGCGTTGGTGATTTTTTTTTCAATACAAATCTCTTGAGTCGGTCAATTAGATGAGCCAGTTGAGCTTCTGTTAATTTATAGAATGTTCAAATTAAATATGTACATTAGATTAAATATGTAATTAAAGACACTATAGAATTCTAGTTTTTAAAGGTGGTCGATGACCAAAAGATTACAGACAGAAAATCTCGTGAAAATATGGAAACGAATTTAAAGTAGAAAGAACCAGACTTCCAAAAGTTAGACGTATATATATATATATATATATATATATATATATAATTATCATTATTTTAAAATATGTATTCATCGCGACACAGAACTGACCATGTTTCGAAACCAAAACCTAAATCTTAAATTAAACTTAAAATTTGAAGTTCAGTTTCATTTTCAAGCGATGCTGAATAACTTTCGAAAAAATTGATTTACTCTATTTATAAGCTAAATAATATTATGTAGTTTAAGTTGCTGGGGGAATTAGGAATCACTTTTTTTTATTAAGTGGGTTTTGATACAAGATACAAATATAATTTTAGGTGGCAAAGTGAAAATCGGCTAAGGTTAGGTTTGAAATTTCTGTCTGTTGATACTGACTTCCTTTTATGCGAACGTGTCATCAGTCTGTTTCATATCTATCTATCTATCTCTCTATCTCTCTCTATATATATATATATATATATATATATATATATATATAGAGAGAGAGAGAGAGAGAGAGATAGTACCTAGATAGGTGACTGCTGGGGAATACCGTGGTGTAAGTTTGGATATAATACCACAGCAACTCGGAGTTGTTAATCGGAGAGCCGAGTTCGAATTTCATTAAGGTTCATTATATCCACTTACGTACAAATACCCTTGGGGAAATGTAAGAATCCACCTCTTCTCTCCCCAGCTATGGGTTAATTAGTAAGACTTGTATCACTAAATCCTTATCTCAAAAAAATTCTTACAGTCTAAAAATATTTTCTCGCTTTAAATAATCTGCGATGGGTTCATAAGAGGTAAAAAACAAATCATTCAATAAATCAATCAAATACGGATTAGCTATACAAATATGTTTTTTTTTTTTTAGATTTATTTACTGTTATATACCATACCCAATAATACTAATGTGCATGCCTCAATGCTCATAAATACGTTGGACACTGTTGTAAGTTGGGGGCTGGGTAATATGCTGTCTAACTTGTCCACCATTAGAAGTGGTTTGCCTACTTCACGACGCTGGCGAGTATTGTATTTTGTTGATGTTATAAAGATTGCCATTTCATTTCCAACCTGCGTTTTGGTTATTCCTCATTCAGTAAACCTTTTCTAGGTTACAACATTTAAATGCTCTAGAATATAAATGTCCAGAAACAACCGTAATCACAAAGTGAAGGATCAGTTTAAATATTGATTGTAACGTATTACTGATCCCCCACTTTATTATAATTTTCTGTTTGTTTAGCAAATTCTGATTAGGTATGAATCCACCTCCTCTCTTCCCATACATGGGTTAATTAGTAAAACTCGTATCACTAAACCATTATTATCTAAAAAAAATTCTTTCAATCTAAAAATATTTTCTGGCTTTAAATAACCTTCAGAGGGTTGATAAGCCGTAGGAAATGACTCAATCAATCCATCATCGGAAAGTTCTTTATTTCCCCTTACAAATTCAACTGTGGTCACTTAGTAACTTTGAAGAGCCATGAACAGATTAATTCCACCAAATGTAGCTAGCAGCAATGATCATGTCGTCGTGCTCATAACCGAAATATGAAACGGTCATTTTATCGCAGTTAAGACGCTTACCGTATCTTTTTGGATTTCGAGTGAAGAAGACGTGCGAGTAAGTGAACGCGGGAGATTTGTCGATAGTTTTGTTGACGTCACTGATATCGATTGATGACGTCAATACTGACGCTCGAGAATCGGTAGCAAAAAATCAGTGAACGTCGAACTACAAAGAAAGTCTTAAACAAAACAGTTGCTTTTGGGATTGATTGTAACGTCAGAAAGAAGAATGAATTTAAAGTAGTGTTGAATTAATCTTCTTTTTGTTTCTGCGTTTTGGGTTTTTGTTTTTGGTTTGTTTTTGGGGTTTTTTTTCTTGTATTCTTCTTCGTTTTCGTAGTTGCAATCGAAGAAGCAGCAGCAGCAGAACTGTGTCTGAAATGGCAATTTGCTTCAAAATTATCTTTCACGAAACTTCTTTTATTTATTCGCAGGCAAAAATGTATTCAATCAGAGATTTGCTTCTTTTTTTTTTCGTATTGTTTTTCGTCAGGACAATGCTTCTGTAGGGTGTACGAACGAAGTTTGCTAGTTGTAAGCAGTTTTACCAAAAAATTATTTGAGTGGCTGCTTCTTGTGACCGATAGCTGAATACCAGCTGGTACAATTTCGAACTAAAGAATAAACTTATATATATATATATATATATATATATATATATATATATATATATATATATATATATATATATAAAAAGCGAGAATATAAAAAATGTTAAACTATTTTTTATAAAGTCACTCATTTTCTTTCTCTTTCAGTCTCGAGCAATGTCAGCTTGGGAAAAATAATATAAGATTTTTATTCTTTTAAACACACACAAATGCATACACGCAAAAAACATTTTCGTTA
This sequence comes from Acanthosepion pharaonis, assembly GCA_903632075.3. Taxonomy (NCBI): domain Eukaryota; kingdom Metazoa; phylum Mollusca; class Cephalopoda; order Sepiida; family Sepiidae; genus Acanthosepion; species Acanthosepion pharaonis. The sequence goes on along the minus strand of CAHIKZ030005093.1, from coordinate 565,784 downwards.
TCCATCTGATGAAGCCGTTAGAGGCGAAATGCATTATAAGATATTATTTTCGAAACATATTTTCATAAATGTTTTACCAAATGTTAATGACTTATAACAGTGTCGGGATTAGATACCCTAACTTTTACATACAATCGGCATGGAGAACGCATGAATAACAATAATTCTTTAATATATATATATATATATATATATATATATATATATATTTACCATATTAGACTTTTTCTATCTAAGGTAGCTAACAGCAACGATGAGAATGCAAACATAACTAATAGCATCAATATCTTTTATAAAAATCAGATGAATGATAATTACAAACAAAATGAAACTAGACTTAAGAAAATTATAAAAAATGCACAACACCAGTAGACAAAAAAAATAAGACTATTAAAAAAAATTTAAAACAGCCAATCTTATATTTAAAATAATAATTCACCTTAGATCAAAATTAAACAGAACAAATATTATTTACGAATTTAAATGCCCATTAAGGACTTGTGTTCCTCATCAATCAAATTTTTAAACAATTATATTGGCCACCCCACAACATGTTTAACAAGAAGACTCACGCTGCATCTTTCTGACCATAGCTCAATTAGGTCTCATTCAAATACTCATGGACACCTACCGGAGCCTATTCGTAACATACATGTTGATAATACAAATATAATAGCATCGTCTACATGTAAATAAAAAAAAAAGACTAAAAATAATGGAAGCCTTATTAATAAAAACAAAAAAAAACAACACTCAATAATATCAACTATGAATATGGATACAATATGTTGACTGTGTTTTGAAAATAAAACATTCTATAATGCTAAATATATACATGCAACAATCCATTTTCAGTTAAGAGTATAATTCATTTTTGATAGTGGCTAAAAAGGTATAGCCAAAAGCGCTTGGAAAAATAAAACATTTGAACAGTTTTTTGTATAATTTATTTACGGAAAAGAAAAAATAATAAGATCATACGAGAAATTATATAAAAAACTTAATGAAAGCACCTTGCTTGCCTGTCATATTTAATGAAGCTTGCATATATATATATATATATATATATATATATATATTAAGAAATGGACAAGGTCCGACAATTTATTTATTAAAGACATTTTATTATGTTTAACGTTGTTATTTTATAGATACAAGTATTTAAGCAAATACTCTGTTTATGATAAACAGTATTAAATAACATTTACCGGCCTGAATGTCCGAGAAATTTTCATAGAAAATATTCGTTCTTTGACAGGATTCGAACCTGCATCCTATACGGAACCGTCATATACGCTGACGTGCCTTACCGCTACCGCTAAGGTCTTTACTGCATAAACTCAATTTTCCATGAATCTCGTTTCATAACTGGTATCGAAATGTAAACAAATGGTCATATATTAAGAAATGGACAAGGTCCGACAATTTTATTTATTAAAGACATTTTAATGTTTTAACGTTGTTATTTTATAGATACAAAAGAACATGACATTCAGGCCATAAATGTTATTTAATACTGTTTATCATAAACAGAGCATTTGCTCTGGCGTATCGAAAAATAACAACGTTAAACAAATGACGTCATATATTAATAAATGGATTGTTTACAAGGATACCGACAATTTCATTTTGGAGTTGATAAGCAGTAAATTTACCTTGTCTACCGAACGCTTCTTTGTAGCCTAGCGGTAACGTCAGCGTTATTTCCGTATAGGATGCAGGTTCGAATCAAAGAACGAATATTTTCTATGAAAATTTCTCGGACATTCAGGCCGGTAAATGTTATTTAATACTGTTTATCATAAACAGAGCATTTGCTTAAATACTTGTATCTATAAAATAACAACGTTAAACATAATAAAATGTCTTTAATAAATATATATATATATATAATGAAATGGATAAATCTAACAATTATTAATTTATTTTCTGTTTCTACGTTATTTTATTAGATACAATTTATTTAAGTAAATGCTCTGTTTTTAATTAACTAATTAAAAAAATGTATAAACAGAAAACATATTCAAATATTTGTCGCATTTAATCCATTTCATATATGTTGTAATTGTCAGGCTACCATTTCAGAGCAGATATGATAACTCGAGAAAGATCGGCGAAGCTGTTTGTTGAAAAGCATTAAATAATTCGAGCTAAACCGGAAGTCCTCAGTGGCTGAACGGTCATAGCACGTTAGGTTAAATGACGGTTCTGTATAGGATACACGTTTGATTCCTGTCAGAGGACTCATATTTTCCACGAAATTTCTCGAACATTCAGGTCGGTAAATGTAATTAATACTGTTTAATTACCCCCACAAAAAAAAACAGAGCATTTACTCAAATAAGTGTATCCATAAAAAAACAGAAGATATATATATATATATATATATATATATATATATATATATATATATATAATATTAGTGGTAAATATACACATACATATGCAAAATATATATACATACATGCATACCCATACATATATATTTTTGAATAAAAAAAAATCCAAGAGGATAGAATCCAGGCAGAACGCAATGTCCAGGACAGAGTAAGGATATAATAAAAAGGCTTAAACACTAATATTCCATGGTCATAATTTATTACATTGGAATCGTAAATACGATCAATTCATCAGACCTACAAATTCAAAAAGCTTTTTGAATTTGTAGGTCTCATAAATTGATCGTATTTACGATTCAATGGAACAAATTATGACCATATGGAATATAGTGTTTTAAGCTTTTATATATATATATATATATATATATATATATATATATATATATAAAAGGAATAAATAGGACAACGTTTTCCTATTGTTCCTTATTTAATCGTTGCGTCGGTTTTAATCCATATTTTTCAATTCATATATGCGTGTGTGTAGCTGCGTGTTTCGGGAGCAACCCCTCACTGATGTATGTTTGATTAAGAATGACTGATAGATACTTTTTTTTCTTTTTGTGTTCTCATAAGAAATTTCTTTTTTGATGACTTGGTGTATGTAGAATTTTTCCAAATGATTGTTCAAACTATCCAAATACCCAAATGATATATAATGCCTGGTGACTCATTTTTCCGAGCATACACGTCTGCCATAGCCGCTAGTAAATCCCTGCTGTAGGCGCCTGCCCAGGCACAGATTCTGGCGTGACCAACAGTTTGAACACGGCCTGTACGCTCAAACCCTCAGTCACGACGGTTATTTTAATAAGAAATAAACACGAATAAAAAAAAAATCCATCATTTATTTTAAAATTACGTTTCACCAGATATAACCATCGAAAAATCACAATGCGAGATATGCATTTCTTAAACAGTGTAATTGAACCTTGCTTTGTTGTGAGGTTTAAAAGCTTTATTTTTCCTGGTTAGAGGGAACGGAGGTTTGATCATTACTGAGATACATAAAACAATCCTAATGTATATATTATTAATAAAAAAGAAAGGTCAACAATAATATAAACTATGAACACGGCCACAATGTGCTGACCGTGTTTGTAAAATTAAACATTGTTATAAGTCTAGATACATACATAAAACAATCCATAGATTCAGTTAAAAGTAAATATAAAATATCCTTGATAATTGCTAAAAGTATAGCCAAAAGCGCTCGGACATACAGAACATTCAGACAATTTCTACATAAAAGTTCTTGAGAATGCATTCATCGATTCTTGCCAAAGTGTTAACTTACACCCTGGATTTTTCTCAAGCCAACAGGCATGATCATAATTTTTTTGATTAAAAGGAAACGGTTAACTCAAAGGCTTTAAAAATTTTAAATAAATTAATGCATAAATAATTAAACAAAATAAAATAAAATACATAAAAATAAATAATAATTACATTAAAATAAAAAAATTAAAAAAATCTATAAAACTTCAACCAAAACATTTACCCGCTTTCTTTTATTACATCACTGTAGTTTATCTTTCCTTACACAATAAGTGTTTCGAATATTTTAGGGCGTTCTCAAATTCAAAATTTGAAAACTTAACGATATTTTTCCTCTGTGTTACTTCTGTGTATAAAAACGAGATACGAAATAAAATCCCCACATTTGCCTTGATAAAGTTCGTGAACAGACAAAACGCGTCAGAAAAGAAAGTTTTTGTCTTTTATTTATATTGTCTTTACAAATATATTTTAAAATATCTAGGTTTTTACACACACTATATATATATATATATATATATATATATATGTGTGTGTGTGTGTGTACGTGTGTGGTAAATATGGAAGACAGTTTAGTAAAACTTTTGTTTTGACGTGCGTCGAATCATTGGTGAATCATGTCAAAGTACGTTTTTAAAAATTGTCTTACCAATTTACCATTATGTCGGGATTCTCACCCAATTTTATTTAGCTACATATGAGCATAACTAACACACACACACACACACACACACACATATTGTATATTTAGGCAGCAATCCCTCATTTATACATGTTTCATTAAAGACGACAGACAAGGTACTGTGATTAAGTTTTTATTTAAATTTTCTTGTGTTCGTAAAGTGTTTTCTTTTCTGGACACAGTGTGTAGAAACTGTCCATATGTTCTGTAATTCCGAGCGCTTTCGGCTCTACTTTTAGCCATTATCAAGGATTGTTTTATTTTTACTTTTTAACTGTCAGCTCTCTGCAAGCGCTAGACTTGCACGGAATGCGTCTTTTAAGCTAGGAATAAAATAAAATCGTTCACTTATCTTATCTAAAGCTTTAATAAGAAGTTAATCATGTTAGATTGATAAACGTTTCCTATTTGTTCTTTATCTTATATATATATATATATATATATATATATATATATATATATAATGAGCTGCTGAACCGGATGTTGCTCGTGATTGGTCTATACAGGCGTGAAGAATCGCAGTGTGTTAGGAGAGCTTTACACTGAAAACAGTTGTAGCTTACAACTAGCATACAAGTCGATAACTGATCATAATCGACTGTCTCGCCAGGGAAATGGGAATGATGTAAAACATGAAAGCACTTATGATCTGCGGCTAAAACATCATTGATAATGTGTTCTAGAGTATAGAACAGATGTATTTCACGAGATACATATATGTATATAAATATTTTCCCGTGATGCTTTAGGGTGATTTATGGTCACGGGTTATATAAAACCCGTCCCCACTTCTTTCATTTGCTTTCAAGTCCTTGCAAGATCGCGTGAGCGTGAAACTTGGGTTACGACTAGGGCCATCCTTTCATAGGATTTAACGTTGTTAAGAGTCTTTTTTTCTTCTCTAAGCAGTATAGAATTCGAGCACTTCACTTTAGTGAATAGGTAGCTTTACTTTTAGGCATTTTTTCTTTTTTCAGAAGTGTTTTTTTTTTTTCAGAGTTTTGGTTTTGGTCAATTTGTCAGTTGGTTCCATCAACGGTTTTATTTTTTCTTTAATATATATATATATATATTTTTTTTCTTTAATATATATATATATATATATATATATATATGTGTGTGTGTGTGTTTTACTTTTAATACACACACACATATATATATGGTTTTACTTTAATACATACATACATACATACATATATATGTATATATATATGGTTTTACTTTTTAAAACATAAATACATAGATATATGGTTTTTACTTTAATACATATATATATATATATATTTTTACTTTAATACATATATATATATATGGTTTTACTTTTATATATATATATATATATATGGTTTTTCTTTAATATATATATATATATATATATGTGTGTGTGTGTGTGTCTTTTTGTTTAATAAATATACGGTTTTCTTTAATATATATGTAGAGAGAGAGAGAGACAGACAGAAATTAAGAGCGATTTGAATAATCATAATTTATCGAGTCTGAACTGCCGATTCATCCTATTTTGGGGACTCATCAGCAGTGCGCATCCCCTGCAGAGAATCGAACCCGGCCCGTTACAATATGACGCAAGCGTCATACCCACTGGACCAACTCGGTGACGGAGAAGTAACAAGCCAGACTCGATATAGCTGCAGCTCTTCACAAATTCCCTCATGTTACTCATCCGCCTACTTATTTGTTAGCTCTCCCTCTTCAAATGCTGTTATAGAAGATATTTCGTATTTGAAATAGACGCCTCATATTTATTTATTTATTAAACAGTATTTATTGCGTCTGTCAACTTGCACATTTGAGACAAAGAAAATGCGGGACTCAAGCCTGCGCCTCTCTTTGTAGAGGAAACCACCGAATGATCCAGTGCGCTTTATCATTCGGCCACCATGAACGTCACACTGGATCAAACGGTGGTTTCTCCAACCAAATTTTCACTGGAACAAGGAAGGTAATATTTATACCTAGAATGATATCAGAAAGAGCAAAACAGATGCGAAAGGATGTATATAGAATATGCAAAAACGTTTGATAAAGCGCGTCACAATAAATTGCTAGGTAACCTTCATATATTTGGGGAAGAAAAAAGGATAGCCCAAAACTTCTACTGCGAGGAGCAAAGCGCCTGCATTCAGATGGAAAATGAATTTAGTAAATATGCACAAATAGAAAAGGGCGTAAGACAAGGATGTGTCTTCTCTCCGGACTTATTCAACCTTTACAGTGAAGCAATCCTGAGGGAATTAATAGTCCTACCAGGATTTATTATTGTCAGTCATAATATTAACAACATTAGATATGCAGATCATGCAGTGATGATAGAAGAAACAGAAAGGAAAGCAGAAGTACTCCTACAAAAGGTAGTTGCTGTAACCGGGAACTAAGGAAACGGAAGCCCCGTTTCAGCTATTGTTCAAACACGGAAGTACTGTGTCGGCCATGTTTATGTGTTAATAAAAGTGCTCGAGTGTCGCTTCGGTGGACAGAAAATATCAAGCCGAAAATGCGTTGTCGTTGTTACTATAGACTCCCTTTCCAAGTTGCGACATCAGTAAAAGAAAGTGAGAAGAAAGGACTTAATATAAATTGTAAGAAAACAGGATGTATGGTTTTTAGCAAAAGGAATAAGCCAACATGTCAATTACAATTTGCAATGATAACAGCAAAATTGCAATATGAGCACTGGTAAAAACGGTTGCTGAAGACATTAGGTTTACAATACCCAGAAATTCATACCCAGATGTCCTCAAGGTACAGTGGATAAAGGCGTTGGTTAAATCCAGTGACAGGACCAAGAGTTCAATACCCGGTTAAGGCAGTGGAGAAATTTCAGAGGGAAATTAGCAGGAGATAACTGATAACTGACATCCATCAAACATGGCCCGTGGAACTAGAACAGTCTACTCCAGTGAGCGAAATAAAGGGTTCAGTTCGACATTCCAACCACCTGAAGAAGGCCGGAGCGTACAACGTTGTGATAAATATGGCGACAAAGATGAGGACAATAGTCCGAATAATGTAAATAATGTAAGTACCAAAATCAAGCAAGTACAAAAATTTAAATATCTAGAAAGTGTTTTAACAAAGGATGGAAAATGCGACACTATAATCCGAAATTTCGTTGGTATAGCGAAAGTTGTCTACCGAAAGCTAAGCATAGTATTAAGAAACAGGGAATATCGGTCATCCGTATGGTAGTAAATGCTTGACAATCTCCTCACCGATGAAGAAAAACTCGAGGCAATGGAAATGTTATTCTACGGAAGCACGCTGAAGATACCATGGACTGAACATGTGAGCGGTTACGAAATTTTAGAGAAAATGGAAACAAAAAGATTTATACGTAGCATCAGAAAGAGTTGAACTTTCTTGGATACAATGAAGAAAGAGGACTTTGAGCAATTTGACACTTATTGGACACACTGAATACAAGAGGGACATGGCAAAACAACACATAGCCTAACAAGCTTGTCTAAATGGTTAGCATAAGGGGGATTACAAGAGATAGTGAAAAAATAAACTTTATTAAGAGCTACAAAAGACAGGAAATTGAGGATAACGATGATTGCTCAGGTCCCGACGAGTCACGACATATAGAATAATAATAATAATAATAATAAGCGATAGGCATTGATGTTATCTTCAATCATTTCATTCCATGCAAGGCAATAAAGCCTCTAAGACGCAAGTGGGTGTGAGAATATGAGAAATAAACAGTGTTAAGGAGAGAGAACAATAAAAGAGACAATTAACATTGAATTTAAATTTTTGAAGATCAAAGTTGACTGGGAAGCAAGAAACCAGAAGAGAGTTCCACAAGCGAGATGTGCGACAGAGGAAACTGTTAGCATAAAACTTACGGTTACATCTAGCAATTTAAACTGTAAAATGATGAGACTTTGCTGCCAATCTAGTACTACGCTTAAATTCATAAAGTCTAGGCACCATTGTGTAAAGTAATATTTATTTTCTTATAATACAAAAATGTGACACAAGGTCAAAAGGTGGAGACAGGGAAAGGCTAGTCATCAATTTGTCTCATCTTAAAATTGGCTAGTCACGATTACTGATCCAAACACACCACAGTATTCCTTACACCAAAACAACACATTCTTACTTACCATTCTTACTACAGCTACCATAATACCTCAAAGTCTCTATTCAGGAAAGTTCATTAGAACAATTACCATGAAAGTATTTGTAGATAAGTTTCAGGGAAGCTAGGTTACAGTGGTGGGAAAGGGACTGAAGCCAAGATGCCAGGTCAGGACCAATAACATTGCAGATTCTACTGTGGATTTTATCAAGAATCTCTAGATATACAGCAGTATATATTTATTTATGTATTTATAAGTATGTAGCAGTACACCAGATTATAGTTAGAAAAGTGTAATTAATACAGTGAGTCCCCCGTATTCGCGGGGGTTAGTGACCAGAACTGGCCGTGAATAGTTAGAATCCGCGAATACTTGTAACCCACCTAAAAGTGCTTATATGTACCTATTTTGATCATTAAAACCCTATATGCTTTAAACTTTCATCCTAAACACTTTAGAAACATTTCAGAGTCTTTTAAAAATATTTTTGAAAAATAGTGCTGGTGGCCATACACTTAGCGTAAATTTTCTTTCATATGTACAATAACCGTTTTTAATTACACATAAATCGATACAACCATTGAAAATACCGTATAAAGACATAAAATATAAAGTTTAAAACATTTTCTAAAAACAGAACTGTGATGATCCCGCCAAACTTAGCATAAGTCACTTTTCAGACCCCAGCTGCAGCCCCTAACAAAGAACAAAGTCCAAGCGCTATGCATGTTTTTGCGTTTGTTTTTTTTTTTTACAATGAAGATATACAATTCTGCCAATTTTTAACATAAAAGTGGACTGTTATATGTTTTGAGTCACTTAAATAACAGGAAAATAATACAGTATTTTAAATATGTTCTATCGAAAAAATACGTGAATCGAGGGAATTCTCAGCGAATAATTTCTACATATGTTCTTCAGAAGAACACGCGAATATTCGGGGTTTCCGCTAATAACAAGTACATATGTTCTAAAGAAAAATCCGCGAATGTGTGAAACCGCGGATGCTGAAACGCGAATTAATGACCATCACAATTAATATTGCATTCTTATTTGAATTTTATGATGAGTATTAATAGGTTAAGTACAGAAATCTAAAAATCATAAAACAAAGTGTATTGTATACTTGATTTTTGTTTGCAGTGATTTTAATAGTTCTATATAAAGTTTTGAAAGCAGGAATTTTTTTTGTTCTTCATTCGATATAAATTTTATAGTTTTATCTTCTGCTAAGAAACATCTCGTGGATCAGCTGACTGCTTTATGCGAAGAAATGCACAAAATGTAAAGAGTCCTTATATTTACAGATACATTGTTTACATTATTCGGACTAATGTCCTCATCTTTGTCGCCATATTTATTACAACGTTTCGGCCATTGTACGCTCCGGCCTTTTTCAGGTGGTTGGAATGTCGAACTGAACCCTTTATTTCGCTCACTGGGGTAGACTGTTCTAGTTCCACGTGCCATGTTTAATGGATGTCAGTTATCAATTATCTCCTGTTAATTTTCCCTCTGAAAGTTCTCCATTGCCTTAACCGGGTATTGAACTCACACTCTTTGGGACCTGTCACTGGATCTAACAAACGCCTTTATCCACTGTGCCATGTGCCCTCGAGGACACAGTGACAAAGATGAGGACAATAGTCCGAATAATGTAAATTGTAGAATAACAATAATAAGCAGCACTTACCAGCGTAAGAGTCCCAGCTAGCGTCCAGCTGGCAGACAAAAATAAAGCAGGTTGTAACTTAATACAAACCCTGCAAACTAACTGAGAAATCATGCTAGTATTTATATAGAAATACTTCCACTCAGGTACCAGCAGCCAATCACAGCCCAAGCAATGGACTATCCCACTTTAGCATAATGAGATGCTCCATTGCACCATAAATAGCTCTTTCTCAATGTTGAATTAGTATTCACTCAGCTTGCTCCACAACTGAGTGTTTATCTTGACCACGTGATTGTTCGACATAAATAATGTACATAATACCTCATCTCAGATATATATAGACAGATACTGAAAGGCTGAAACGTTGTAATAAATATGGCGACAAAGATGAGGACAATAGTCCGAATAATGAAAATAATGTACATAATACCTCATCTCAGAAATATAGACAGGTACTGAAAGGCCGAAAAGTTGTAATAAATATGGCGACAAAGATGAGGACAATAGTCCGAATAATGTAAATAATGTATATAATACCTCATCTCAGAAATATAGACAGATACTTTACAGAAACTTATTAATTTTAACCTAAGCTGACGCAAAGCCGCACGAAACTGGTGGGGGGATAAATGCGTTACGTTAATTTCCCAAATAGAGACGGTTTACCTTCCTTATAAATTAGCATTGAAAATCCTGTTTTTTTGTTAATAGTGCCAGTGAAAAAACCTTAGCCACCAAATCGACTTCCTATTATAAGTACGTATGTTAATGTTTTATGGTCGGAAGTGTGTACGTTTCTGTGTGTAGGTATGCATAGTGGGAGCAGCTGTTTGTATGATGACAGTTCAGATTCCTAGAGAAATTCCATAAGAACTGGAGATCATCGAGGATCTTGCACAGCATCTGACTCGCTCTTTATCTCCTCACAAAACATTCCAGTAACAAAACTATGTAGATACATAATTATCCTGATTCAAGCCGTCAGTCATGCAATAAAAAAAATGTCCATCTTCCTCATCCTTTGTGAATTTAAGTCAGAAATGAAGAAATGTTTACTTTCAGGGGACAAATTGAAAAGTCTCATTGCCTTTTAGACTATAATGCTAGTTTTTTTTTTTTTTTCTTATCAAACTTTCTACCAATTCTTTTATTTGTTATTTTCCATTTTTATGCGAAGACATTTCAAGACTTGGGCGATTATGGTTTTCCGCGGTTCCCTTTTCTATATCATCATTGAGCTGCTATGATTTCTTGGTAAAGAGAATGGAAGATCCGCCAAGATTATGAATTCAAAGTAATCATTCTCTTAGGCTGGCTGTCAGCCAAGGCTAGAGAATCCAGTTTGAAGTGGTATTTAACCTATAGCTATTGGAGACGAAGAAATTATTTCATACATTTCCAAAGTGCGAAAGTAAATGCAATATACTAAGCCGGGATTTGAACTCCGATTTCCAATTCCACTTTCTTCGCTGATAACTTCTATGCTACGTAGTAACCTCTTTTATTATTTTTTGCCCTTTAAGCGTTGAAATAGTAGGGTCCTTCTATAGTATTCACTAATGTAGACTAATTCGTTAGGGTGAGTTCGAAGTTCAACTGGGTGCCTCCAGTACCATTGCCTTTTGTCAGGCTAAAAAAAAAAATAGGTTACTAAATAACTATAAGTGGAGAAACATAATTACCTGAATATTGTCTCGTGTTATGGGTAGGAGTTTATTCGTTATTTGGTAAAATTGAACAAATGGTGGTTCTTTAAAAAATAAAAATAAAAAAAACATAGACAATTTTCTGACGAGCTACAATCCTTATTGCCACCAGTTCTACCTTTCACAGCTAAGACCTGCTCCATGTTTGGTACACAGGGGCAAACCATCCTCATTCCCTTTGTCTTCTATTGGTAAGAAGGAAGTCCCAGTTGGACCGTTTCTTCACAAAAGTCGATGCTTTGTGATACAGACTCTCAAAGGGATACTTCCCCGATCCTTACAGTTTTAACCTCTTTATGTTCAGGGTTAACAGTTGTCTAATTTAAATATCCTCCTAATCTAAGCTTCTTATTCCCCCACACTTCTTACGTTCATAAAACAGCCTCATTCAATAAAATAACCTTCTACCTCGAGTGGCTTCTTTATTTTGTATTTGGTGAACAATGGTGTAAAAAAATTGAAAACGCAAGAATCAAATGCAGCATCGATGGGGCTTTATTTAGTTACAAGATTTTTATTTTTCCCTTCGTTACTTCATATTTCCTTTTTTTTTTTTTTTTTTTTTTTCTTCCTCTTTTTTGATCTCCAGGAGATTCTTTCGTTTTCCCTCCTCCTTTCTATTTTATTTCTTCTTGTTCTTTTTTTTTTTTTCTTTCCTTCCTTCTTTCTTTCTGTTTCTTTTCTTTCCTTCTTTCTGATTTTTTTCTTTTTTCCTTTTTAATTTTCTTTTTTCATCCTTTCCTTTTTTCTTTCTCTCTTTTTCTTTCTTTTTCTTCTCTTTCTTTTTTTCTTTATCTATTTCTCTTTCTCTGTTTCCCTTTTTTTGTCTTCTTTCTATTTGTTTATTCTTTCTTTCTTTCTTTCTTTCTTTCTTTCTTTCTTTCTTTCTTTCTTTCTTTCTTTCTAATATAAGAGTGATGTGACATCCGGAATTATCTCGACAGTTTGACGCAAGAAATCAAACTATGTCATGTCCGAAATACGATCACGACTTCAAGGGCATCTTTTTTTTTTTTTTTTTACCGGAAATTATGCAATTAAATTTCAGCGCATCATAAAAGGGGGGAAATGTTAAGTGTTTGGAATGTGTCAGTCGGAGACAGGACGTAATATCCTTGGCAAATAATAAGCGACTTGTTTAACGTTGAGAAAGAGTCAGAAAAATATCCGACGAACTAGAAAAGAGACGGAAACGAATCCAGAAAAGGATACAACCTTTAATTGACATGATTTTTGTTTGGTTGAAGAAAAAAATACAAAAACAATGTAAATTGTTACTTTGCAATACGTTAAAGCTATTTTTATGTCATTGTCCGAAATAACTGTAACTTTTTTACTATAGTAGAGTTATTTCCTTTGCATAAGCAATGTCAGACAACAGAATTCTTTCTTTTGGACAGGCGACGCTAGGTGACAATGTCTTTGATATGACAATGACAGACAATACTTTTACGAAGCCGTTCGAATTACCTATCAGCTTCGTGGAAGTGCTGAGTATAATAATCATAATAGAGAGAATATTTGAAGATTAACATGTAAAAGCATTCTGATAGTTGTTTAGCGGAACAGTTACTAAGTTTTAACTGATGGTTTTAAGTGCGAGAAAACAGATAGTTTTTTGTTGTCTTTACGCACGTCCGCTAAGTTTGAGAGATAGAGCCTTTTTGTGTTGACTTTTGGATATTTGTAGTTGGATGGAAAACTAAAAACAAGTCACGTCCACATATCACAAATAGCAAATATATATTACCTATATGTACTATTTTTTTTTAGAATTTAAGTAATTCAAATAATGAAGTGTTAAATTTCTTTTGGTGATGTTCCTTTCTCTTGTTTATAAAGAAGAAAATGTATTTTGTATGAATTCGACTTGTAGGATTAAAGTCTCTGAAATCAGATACTTTAGTTCGAGTTTTTGAGGTGATTTCATAGTAAAGCGTTAGTCATTTTGAAGATGGACTGAGTTCAGTCAAATTGTATGAAAATTAAACATTCCGCTTACAATTGGGTACCTTCTTATATGTGCCTTGTCTTTTCCAGGTGTGGATGGTCTCCCTCATTTTCTGCCCTTTGTAGCTATTAATAGATTTTCTTTTTGATCTCTTAATCCCTATTATGCCATCCATTAACACAAGCGTGTTAGGTAGGATACACGCTGCTTTTCTTCGTCTCTCATAGCTTTCAGTATGCCTTGTGAGTGTTAAATCTTTTTTCTTCACTATATACCTTAAGAGTTTCAACTCTCTCTTTCTAGTGCTATGTATAATATCCTTTTTGTTTCCATTTTCTCCAAAACTTCGGCATTACTCACATGTTCCGTCTATGGTATTCTCATCATCCTTCTGTAGAACTACATTTCTGTTGCCCCAAGTCTCTTCTTCATCTGTGATGAGATTGTCCAGCATTCATTGTCATTTAGGATGACCGATACAATATAACAGTCCAGTTTAACCTTCCTATTGCTACTGGAGATTCTTCCTGGGTAAAAGCCGGCATCGATTCTTTCGTGACATTTCGGAAATAAGACGTGAAACCACAATTTTCTTATTAGTTCACAGCTGCCTTTTCAGATGCTATAGCCCACAGGAATCACTTTTTTCCGGTTGTACCAACATGATAATTCTGATCACAACAAACCCCTCATTATCACCGCTCGTAATAATTGTAAACGTGTCTTCAATGACGCTAAATTTTTGTACATTGACAAAATAAGGCAGCACATAAACTCTAACAAATTTGGTTCTCATAACGACTGACGTTTCTGTAAAGTATGTTAAATAAGATTAAGCCTTCTACTCCACCTCTTTTCACTCAATTTAAGGCGTTATAATTTTCAGCTCGCAAAGCAAAATGCTTTGCTGGTAAATCCTCTTCCAATTTTACTCCTGGCTCATCTGGAGTATCTTTGCCTAACTATTCACTTAGAACTGAGTCTCTACTGTGTGATGTTCATATAACTCTGTCTATGGTTTCTGCTATCATCTCTAAACTGAATCCCACAAAGCATATGGACTTGAAGTCCAATAGTCCTTAAGAAATGTGCTCTTGAACTGGATCCTGTTCTCTTTAAACTCTACAGTAAGTGCCTTTCTGTTTTTAATTTCTTGCTTGTTCGAAATTCTCTACTACAATTCTTGTTTTTTAAGAACTCGGGCGAATCGTCTGATCCTTTTTAAGTAACAACCTATTAATCTTCTGCTTCTTTTTTGACAAAGTCCCAGAGGCTCTAATCAACTTAATCGGTTAAGCCTATCACCTCGCAGCGTCTTCTTTCACACAAGCATTATGGCTTTCGATTTTATAAATCAACTGCTGATATATTAACACTTATTCCTGAAAGAGTCAGTCAAACCTTAGATAAGAATGGTGAAGCCCGAGCTGTTACTCAAGATATCTTTACGGTGTTCGACAGCGTTTGGTATGCTGCACAAGTTGAAAGGTTATGTTATTTCTAAGCAAAAAATTGATTTGAACGACTACACTTCTCGGTCTTCTCACATTTATTCTTAAATTTCATCACCGACCTTGACTCGGTATCTATTTACTTTTGACTTAATTGTAAGTCTGAGAGGTCCGATAAGGTCGAATTAAGGCAGCTGTTCTAAACAAAAATGACCTACAATCTGTTTTTAACTAAGGCAAAAAAAATTAACGATGCCATAGGGGAATCTCTTCGGATATTTTATTGTAGAATTCGCCATAAAACTTATTCAATCATTAAAGGAAGAATTAAGATTTATCAGAATATTAAAGTGGAAAAACCATGAAATTTTCGTCGGTCTTCCTAGTATAAATAAATTCTAAACAATTTTTTCTTAAATTCAAACTTACCTCTGACCTTGATGTTATTGAGTTAATAGTGAACGCAACTGCTCTTTTAATTGTTTTAGAAAACGTTATTTGACTGCCATAAACATGGTTGATGCCAACCTGAAGTAGAGTGATTCATTCTGCCTTCTCGAGCTAAAGATTTCTAATATGAAGTGGAAAGATGATACTGAATAAATTGCTAGGTCTGCTGCAAGGAAGCTTGGTGCTAGATAATTTTTCTCGTTTCTGTGTCGTGCTAGATAGCTTTCCTCTCCAGAATTTATCTTACTTATACGTCCATACATTGAATATTGCTGTAATATCTGGTCTGGTACTTCTGCTATGTATTTAGAGATTCTTGACAAAAGCCAAAGAAGAATCTGCAATGTTATCGGTTCTCACCTGTCATTTCGACTTCAGACACTTTCTCACTGCCGTAACTTAGCTTCCCTGTGCCTTTTCTATAAATATTTTCATGATAATTGTTCTTGTGAGAATTCGTCTTTGGTACGTCAACTTTCCGACTTTAAATTCAGTACTAGATTGGCACTTAGGTCTCATCATTTTACAGATGAAATTGTTAGATGTAACCAACAGTTTCTTCTCTCGCACTTCTCGCTTGTGTAACTTTCTTTCGGCTTCTTCATTTACTGTCAATTTTTATATTAAAAAGATTAAATGCAATATCAATAATCATCCTCTGTCGCCTTAATAACTATTCTTTTATTGTCCTCTCTCTTTAATAATGTTTTTTCTCAGATTCTTCCACATTCAATAACTTCCTTCCGTGTTAGTAGCTTTATCGCCTTGCTTGGGGTGAAATCATTAAAAAAAAGTATTCTTTGTTTCTAACGGAATTTTCCTGTTTCTTAATACTTGCTTTGGGGAGGCATCTTTCGGTATGACAATGCGCCTGTCGCATGTTAAAATAGTTCCTAGATTTTGTACTTGCTTGATTTTGGTGTCTCCAATTCATAGTTCGTCTTTGTTCCTTTTGCTGTCAACCATACATTCTGTCTTTTTACGATTGATGCTTAGTCCTTTCTTCTTGCTTTCCTTTTCTAATTTCTGTAGGAATTCCTGTAGCTTCATTTCTGTGTCTGCTATCAACACTGTTAACCGCATAAGCGTAAAATGAATTAACGCCGAAAAGATTGCGTCTCGGTCAAGTCAACTTCATTCGATGAGATGGCAAATTGGAAAATAAAATATCAGTTGCAATATCGTAGTTTTTTTTACTTTTATTTTACCCAATACTCAGTAACGTTCTACTCAAAGTAGAGAGTTACTGAGTGAGATCGTTTTAAAGGAAGTGGGAAGGAAGAAGTAACAAATGTATATTGTGAGGACGTGTAGGGTAGATACGTGTTGACCGTAGACTTAATGAGACTTAATTGTAGTTGTCAGAGAAACAAAATGACAGTTCTGGAGAAGAAGATGTCTTGTCAACGGAACACGAAAGGAATAGGAATGGTTTACCACCGAGGAACTTTGTAGAATATTGGTACGCTTGCTAGTGGTCTTTATTCACCCATATATGCCACCCAATACCAAGAAAACAGTGCTGGATGTTGTCGATGGCTACCACTCTGTTATATTAGATGAGGAGTCCCAACCACTCACAACTTTTAACACAGAGTGGGGAAGGTTTATGTACCTTAGGATGCCTCAAGGCTACTTAGTATCTGGTGATGCATACACCCGTAGATACGATAAAGTCATAAAAGACATTCCCAGGAAAATCAAATTGGTTGATGATACTTTGCTCTACGACACCGGCATCAAAGAGGCATTCTATCATAAAATGAGGTAAAATCAGCTGGCTTGCTTTACAAGGAAACAGAAGAAGGCAGCCATGTTGGCAGACAAGTCACTTGACTTCTACAAACTTTACGCGCAAATATCCTTGGCAAAGGTATGAAGCCATCTCTTCTCGCTCTCCCAGCTATGGATTAATTCGTAGGATTTCTAGCTTCTTCTTTCTTCTTTTATGTGCCGTGTCCCTTCAGGACGTAGATGATCATGGTTCTCCACTTCCTCCTATCCCTCGTTGCTCTCAGTAAGTTTCGTCCTTCTGCTAATTCTCTCAGACACTGTTCTGCCATCCACTTGCTTAAGCCCGTTAAGTATGTCACGCGTTGCTTTCCCTTCTCCCTCTTTTGCTCCATTAGCCCTGTGAGTATCAGATTTTCGAAGCCTTCCTTTCTCATTACGTGTCCCAGAAATTTCAGCTGCCTCTTCTTGATGTTAAATATAAGTTTCCTCTTTGTTTGCGTCCACCCCAAAACCTCATCGTTGCTCACATGTTCAGTCCATGGTATCCTTAGCATCCTTCTGTAGAAACATACCTCCGTTGCCTCGAGTCTCTTCATCTTTGAGGAGACCGTCTAACATTCGCTACCGTAAAGGAGGACCGATATCACGTAGCAGTTCAGTACGCTTTTCTTTTTCACCAACGAAATACTCCTGTCTTCTAATATTCTGCCTAGCTTTTCGAATGTGTCAATGAAGTCAGTATCTTCAAAATATTCTTACAAACTAAAAATATTTTCTGACTATAGATACCCTGCAAAAGGTGGATAAACCGTAAAAAACAGATCAATCAACGACCAGGTCAACATAATCAGCTCAAGAACAGCAATACGGTTTCTTCAGTACATGAGTTATCAGTCAGAATAGCCATAATAGTTTTTGCTTTTTTTTAAATAACGCTCCATTTCTTAAACCAGTTATTCTTCAGCAGAGAAAGCAGGGTTTAATAGGAACAGTTGACAGGCCGTTCGAATGTTTTAGCACAATGTCATAACTTCAGCTGAATTCCCATTTGTTCAGTTTTCGAACAGAAGGCTTTTTCGGACAGTAGGATTTTCGTTGGGTATCGGGAATCAATTTTAGATTTGTTCATTCAAAGTTTTCTTTCAGGGCGTAGGCGATCATGGCTCTCCACTTCCTCCTGTCCCTCGTGGCTCTCAGTAAGTTTCGTCCTTCTGCCACCTCCCCCAGACCACCTTCTGTCATCCACTTGCTTAAGCTCGCCAGGTATGTCATGCATTGTTTTCCCCTTGTCTTTCTTTCTATTCGACTTGTATCAGATTTTCCAAACCCTCCTTCCTCATTATGTGTCCCAGAAACTTCAGCTGCCTCTTCCTGATGTTTATCCTCTCCAAGACCTCATCTTTGCTCATACGCTCGGTCCATGATATCCTCAGCATCCTTCTGTAGAACCGTCGCCTTGAGCCTCTTCTTCGACATTCGATGTCGTAAAGGAGGCCAGATGTCACGCAACTGCTCAATACTCTTTTCTTTGTTACCAAAGAAATCCTCCTGTCTCGCAATACTCAGCCCAGTTTTTGGAGTGCGTCCTTAGCCATCCCAAATCAGTGTCGCCCTCTGTCAAAACACTTCTCAGGTAGTTAAACTTCCACACCTGCTTGATTTTAGTGTGCCCGACCTGCAAATCGCATTTCGGGCTCTTCCTCTTACTGATGACCATGCATTCTGTCTTCTTGTAGTTTATTCAAAGTTACTGAAGTGTATAAAAAATTTAAACCGTAATTATTAAATAACGGTGACAGTTATAAAAAAAACAGTCTCTTTTCACTGATGTAATTAGAGAGAAAAAATAACTTAAAAATGGAGGGGTTAGAAACAGAATCTCTTGACGTAAATCATATTAAATATGTGTGGATTCTTTTCATCGTAATAGAGTGAAAATATTTCGATAACCTTCCACTTAAGAACTATATGCTATTAGTAGGATAACCTACAAAACTAAAACAGCAGATCTGATAAATTCTGTAACTGAAAGAGGAACAAAACATGCTGAGTATTTTTATCTTATATATAAAGTACAATGTGTGTGTGTGTCCAAGCAACTCTTTCACTCCCACTGGTCTGATTTCAATGATTCATAGCTCATTCAAAAACCCTAGAAAAATTAGGCGCAGGGAACGATTTTCGTTTAGCTTAGATTCAAGGCTGCCAGATTATGCGAGGTTATTATATTCCATAATATAGGTTTTACTTAATTAGCTATTATGTTTCTCTTAACTAATTCTAATTTCTGTTTTCTCGTCTTTACACTATATTAATTTTATCTTATAAATTGTCCCCTGTTCTGTCACCCATTAAATAAAAATAATTGTTTGTACGTAAAATAAGGATCTATGTACATCAAATTGTTTTTAAATTAAGTGGCAGCAGAAGAATAATCGTTGAACTTTTAGAAGGTAAGTTTAAGCATTAATTCAATACTTAAATGCAGCGATAAATTTTGAGTTCTTCTGTAGTTCATTGATGCCTATCGCATCTACACCTCCCTAGCTATTGTGATAATAGCCAAACTAAGAGTCCTTCACGAGAGCCAGCTTAATTTGCCACCCGATAGCACGGCTTTTAAGCTTGTTATTTATAAATGTTACCGTCACATAATGATATTGTTTGTACATTTAAGTCGGAACTGAACCACTTTTTTACAGCTATATAAAAGGACACATAAAGTCAGTGTATTGATTAAAACATGCGACAATTTGCATTACCCAGAATTCCCTTTGTTACAGTTTATATAAACGTGGAATGTAAGAAATGCGACGAAACTGATTTAGTGTGTTGGCTAATTCTATAATTAATCTTTACGAAAATATTTTACATAAATTAATGCTGGTGAAAAGGTACATGCACAAAAAAATAGAGACCGATTGATTTGCAATACAATATAATATTTATTTAACAAATGACGATAGAAATGTTTAAGAGTTTTGTTTTGTTTTTCTAGAAATAAATGAAATACACAACAAAAATTGTTAATGAATGTATTTGAATGTGACATGCTTGTGTGGATGTGTCTGTGTGTGAAGCGCCCACAGCCCTTTTTCCTTAAGTTTGAAAAGTCGACAGTACACACTCCGAAAGGAGAAAATCAGGAAGAGAGAGTTAAGGGTTCGCTTGTTTTTATACTCCCTAAGCTGCTGCTGATACTGTGCTTATTAAATGCTGCTGCTGCTGATACTATGTTTATTAAGGCACTACACTGAGTAATTACAATATTTGAAAGTCGACACATTTATTAATGAAGGAACAAACAATTTAACTACAGTTAAATGATTGTCTGCCCTAAATTGATTGTTGGAAATTTAGTCTCGCGAGATATTACCATTTATATATTTATAAGAGGCTTGAGCCAGAATAAGTTAACCGTAGTATATATGAAGTATAGATCTACTTTAGTTTGCAAAGAAGGCCTTTACTCTACACAAATAAGTGGTAACCAACGCGTAATACACTCTTCTCAATGTCCTTGACAATCACTTGATTCTACCTGGAATTGTTTACGTGTTGTTAAATGCAGTATTTACCTCAGTAATATTCTGTCGTCAGCAACTGTTGAGAGGAAGAAAGGAAGAAAGAAATAAAAAAAAAGAAGGAATTTCCTCTCCATTGTAATTTCGAGGCAACGTTTGATTCTTACTTTACCATCTTGCTTTGTCTCCGCTCTGTCATTCACCCACACCCGTCCTGAGTATAACGATAAAGTACATCTGCGTCCTGGGTGAGACGATAAACTATATCCAACAGCGGGGCCTCTGATCAGGAGGTTTTTAGAAGCGTGGATAGTGGCACCTGTTGGGGTTCCGGCTGTGGGCGGGTCGTTGAACCCAAGCTCGGGTCGAAGCTCTATGTAAGTGTAAAAATAGGGTTTAATACCAGAAATACTTTGTAAAAAAAACAAAAAAAAAACAGCGATACATTTTTTGAATATATATATATATATATATTAACAACAATAAAAATTTTGACGGCATTAAATAACCCGTTGAGGTTGATATACCGCAAAACAAAGCAAACCAAACATTCACCCACACACAATTTTATTTGCTGTTCCCTTCCGCTTCTACTTCCTTCAATATTTCCTGTGAATTTTAAATTTTCCAACTCCTCTTTCCTCATATTGGGTTTAATAAATCTGAACTGTCTCTTTCTGATTTTAACTCTCAGTCTCCTTATTGTTCCTATTGTTCACGTATTCTGTCCAAGAGGTTCTCTGCAATAGAACAAATAGATGACCAATAAATAAATCGCTTCGTCAAATGTTACCTTTTACTAATTATTTTTTTTAAATACATTTTATTTTTAACTTAATTTTTCATGTGTAACACACACACACACACAAACACACACACACACACACACACACACATATATATATATATAGGGTAAATTGTCGCCATTTTATATTTTTAATTTCGCACATGCGCATTGTTTTTGATTTTGTCGACTGCACAGTATCGTATGTTCAGTTGGGTACCATCTGTGAGAAAAAGAGCATCATGATGCACTTCACCAGAAATTTGGAAACAGCATACTGTACAGCTTGGTATTCGCACCAGATACTCGAATATGAACATTTCATAGTGTTTGGGTGTGAATCTGAGGACAGTGCAGAGGATTCGGAAAGAGTTGGATGAGTCTAATGGCGTTTGGAGTGATCACTAGTGATGGCGATGTTATGCCTCCATTCATCTTCCCAATGGGTCTCAAACTCAGTGACCTGAAGAGATAATGCTGCACTGGGTCAAAAAGGTGGCTGCTAGAAGACCTTACGTCTGGCAACAGGACTCTGCTCCATGCCACACAAGCAGGAGAACCTAGTCATGGCTGTCAGACAATTTCTGCGACCACATTACCCCTTATATCTGGCTATCTAAATCCCCAGACTGCAACCTCTTTGATTATTATGCGTTGGACACAGTTGAGCGAGGAGCCAATAAAAGTTTTTCTAACACTAAAGATGAACTGAAGGCAAGGACTATGGCAGTACTCACCAACTTAGACAAATAGACCGTCCAGAAGAGATGCAAGAGATTCCGAAGTTATCTGGAGGCCGTCGTTGAAACCAATGGCGATTTTACCGAATAAATATACCCTAGTATTTCAAGATATTTTTGTGTAATTTTGGTAGATATATCTGTTAAGACGGCAATTTATCCATCGCACTCTCTCTCTCTCTATTTCTCACTCTCTCTCTCTCTCTCCTCCCTATATATATATATATATATATATATATATATATATATATATATATATATACATACACAAATATATATTCCTCACCGGCAGTACGACTCTGAGTTTCATGCACAACGCAATCTTCAGGTTCGGAGTAGACACTGACCGTTACATAGTTTATGTATTGGTCAGTGAACCTGAAGATTGCGTTATGTAACGGTCAGTCTCTATATATACTTAATAGTTTTCTTACATTAGATCGAGCACTATTTTATTAATACCAGCACTCAATGTGTGATATCTTTATATATATATATATATATATATATATATATATATATATATATAATCACTTTAAATGTTATTTTTTAGTGGATACTCATATTTGAGTAGATGCTCCGTTTATTTATTACATGGTATAAATATTCGTCTGAATATACGAGAGATCTAATTAAGATAAATATGCGATCTCCGGCAAGATTCTAACCTGCGTTCTCTTGCGTAGAGAGAAACCGTCGTTACCTTAACCGACTAGGTCACGAAAAAGCAAGATCTGAACAGCAAAATTTCTCTCGTCATAGTTTTTTTCGAAATTATCGTATCTGCACAATTTCATCGTATAGAAAGTTAAACAAAGTAATTTCTAAAGAACATTTAAAGTGATAACAATCTGACGGATTAATAAATAAAATTCCCTCTCTCTCTCTCTATATATATATATATATATATATATATATATATATATATATATATATATGTGTGTGTGTGTGTGTGTGTGTGTGTGTGTGTGTGTGTGTGTGTGTGTGTGTATATATATATGGGAGCTGAATAGATAAATGAGAAGTTTAACGATTTATCTCCAACTCGAAGATCCGCTCGTCACAGCTAAGATAAATTTATTATCTATTTTAAAATAAGTTATATTATTGACGTCAACTAAATTGTAAATTTCTCGTATCTTTAAAACGTTACACTCTAATCTGAAATTGTTCGATTATATACTGGATTTTTATATATATATATATATATATATATATATATATATATATATATATATATATATATATATATATATATATATATATATATATATATATATATATATATATATATATATATATATATATATCCTGTTGGTACAATTGGTATGGCGTTTGCCTCCTATCGTAACTGTTCGGGTTTCAATTGCGGTAGTAGATGTGCACTGCCAATGAGTACCAAATATAGTGCATTCCGTTGAGGTTTCTTCTAGACTCGATGAATTACTTATTATGATATATATATATATATATATGTGCACGGTGGAGTAGTGGATATCGCCTTGGATTGAGGAATCAGAATTTCAGTCAAATCCATTACATTCACTTACCTGCTAATAACCTTGGGAAAGATATTAATCCTCTTCTTCTCCTTCCAGCTATGGGTAAATAGCAGGAAATACTGAATGGCAACTTCAGGAGAAGGACAACTCTGAATTCAAAACCTGCGGAGGGTCGTTTGGGAACCTTGTGTGCACCAGGTCTCTGTATTCGGCCCTTCAAATAGTGTTGTTGGTTCTGCATAAAGCCATCACCAAATCATAATCAAATCATATGTGCTGGTGTCTGGCTGTCGGTTCCTGGGAACTGAGCTGCTTGACGGGAGAGTCCATTATATATGTTGCTTGATATTTCGTTATTTTATTAACATCATCAGCAGAAAATAAGTGATTTTTTATTTATTATTTTTTAATCGTTTCACTCCGAGCAAGGCAATAAAGCCACTAAGATGCAATGGTTTATTGAATGTTAAAAATATAAAAAAAACACTGTTAAGGAGAGAGAACAATAAAGGAACAAGAATTAAGAAGACAGTAGATAACAATTGACATTGCATTCAAATTTTAGAAGATCAAAGTTGACTGGAGAGCAAGAAGCCGGAAGAGAGTTCCTCAAGCAAGAAGTGTGATAGAAAAACCTTAAGATAGCCATTTTAACTGTAAAATAATGAGTCTTTGCCACCAGTCTAGTACTGCGCCTAAATTCATAGGGTTTATGTACCGTAGAGGAATTCATCAGAACAATTACCATGAAAATATTTATAGAAAAGGCACAGGGAAGCTACATTACGGCGGTGGCAAAGTGACTGAAGCCAGTGAAGCATGTAAGGTACAAAGGGATTCGTCTTTGAATTTTATCAAGAATCTCTAAATATATAGCAGTAGCACCAGACCATATATGACAACAATATTAGAAGCATGAACAAATGGTAGTCTTATAAATATGTAAGATAGATTCTGGCGAGAAAAACTGTCTTGCACGACATAGTGAACAAACTTTCCTGGCTACAGACTTAGCAATTGATTCAATCTATTCTTTCTACTTCATGTCATCTGAAAACGTTAGTTCGAGAAAGTGCAATGAGTCACTCTTCTGGAGGTTAGCATCAGCCATACTAATGGATGATAAAAAGTGTTCTCTCCGATGACTAAAAAGAGCAGTTTCGTTTTTGAGGCGTTAAAATCTACTTCTTGTACCATTTAACAACAGATTCTAGATCATTTTTATATCAGCTGCCAATTTGACCTTATCGAACCGATCAGATTTATAAATATGTAAAATAGATTATGGAGAGGAAAACTGTCTAACCCTACACAGGGAATCAATTTTTCTAGGAGAAGACCTAGTAATTGATTCAATATTTTTTAGTGTAATAATCGGATTCCATTTGGTTGAAAAAAATTTTTTCATTGTTTCTAAATAAATTTGATTATTTAGAAATTGCGAAAATATTCTTTGTAGCCAAATATTTGGTATATTTCCGCCATATTTAATTGCAAGTATTACGTCCGGTTCATACTACTTCGAGATTTTTTTTTAATCGGAATATAGGTTTATACCTTGTTTCCGTAATTTTTTCCTCTCTCAATTGGAGTAGATAGGTTTGCCTATCGTCCAGTTCATGCTCCTCCCTGGTTTTTTTTAACAGGAGTAGAGATTCATCACTTGTTTCCTATTTAGGATTGGGTTTCCGGTCCCTTCTAAAGTCTACTTCAACTCTATACGTCTAACGTCTCCGTCTGAACTGTAAAATTTTAATTTGTTAATTAAATTTTGACCTCTTCAAGTCTAGAATTAGCTGTCTATCTTTCCTGTTATGTTGCCCTTTCTTACGATAGAAAATTTTGGTTGCTACCTACAGATCTTATAAATGTATATAAGACTATAAATAATTTAAATTATAAATCTATATCGTGTTCTTCTAGGTAACATGTTCCTTTCGAACGTTGACGGTCATGACTCTCCACAATTTTCTGTCTTTTGTAGGTTTTGTCTTGTTATCTGATGCCAACCATTTTACAAAATCCCGTATGTAAGTTAGAAGCTGATTTCCTCTGTCCCTCTCGCCTTCGAAATTCATTACTCTCGACAATATAAATCTAAGTTATAAACATATATAAATTATACATATACGTTAAAAATATAAAAAGAGGCAAGAAATAACAGGACTGTGTTTTATTCACTCAAGAAAAAAAACGCAATTGCTGCCACAGGGGCGCTGTAGTCGCGTCGTATCTCCGACAATCTTCAGTCGTTTGTTTACCCCCGGAATGGTGAGTCCTCAGCAGAAGGTGTTCTGCATCCTCGAGTTTGCGAAAACAAATACAGTTGCCACAGTGCAGTGTGCTTTTCGAAGGAAATTCGACATTAATCCTCCCTCTCTTTAGAATATTCAACGGTGGTTTAAACAGTTTCAAGAGATTTGCTGTCTGTGTAAAGGAAAAAAGTTCAGGTCGACCACGAGTTTCGGAGGAACAAGTGGTGAGAATCCGTGCTGTGTTTGAGGGGAGTCGACGGAAGTCCACAAATCGAGTTAGCCGTAAGCTTGCGATCTCTCAATCCACTATCTGGTGCGTGCTAAGAAGACGTCTATATTTGAAACCTTATAGATTACGCCTCGTTCAGTCACTTACCAAGACCTTGCTCTTTGTGCTTGGCCTACGAGATACCCAAACCTCACTGTGTGTGATTTTTTTTTCTTGTGGGGATACGAGAAAAAGATCGCGTTTATATTCCATTGCTACCCACTAACTTC
Source organism: Acanthosepion pharaonis (assembly GCA_903632075.3). Taxonomy (NCBI): domain Eukaryota; kingdom Metazoa; phylum Mollusca; class Cephalopoda; order Sepiida; family Sepiidae; genus Acanthosepion; species Acanthosepion pharaonis. The sequence continues at coordinate 539,052 of CAHIKZ030005093.1, read as the reverse complement.
GATGACCTTAAACATCGAATAACAACAGCGATCAATTCAGTGGATCATGATATTCTGATAGGCGTCTGGGAGGAATTCTCTTATCGCATTGATGTTGCCAATGCTGCAGGTGTTGGCCACATTGAACACTTGTAAGACAGGAAATATAAGTTGATTGTGTGTCGAATAATTGTGACTTGGCTGGAGTCTTTTTTTTCTATTGCTTTTCTTTATTAAAATATTGCATACTGAAATCGGTTCATTCTTTGTTAATAACCCTGTATATTTTTATCTGTCTATCTAATCTATATCAATATAAACCCATTCTGCTCGTATCTATGTTGTCTGCTTATTTCTAATTCATCAGCTCGCTGTCTCTGAGACAAACATAATTTTTCCCAACGCGCATGCGCCCAAACACACATGTACACAGATAAAAAGAAAGAATGATTCATTCTCTCTCGCGCGGAAAGCCGCAAAGATCTTTTGGCATTCAAGGACGGTCATCAATCGTATCCGTGATAGCTTTTCATAATCCAAGGAAATCCTTGATTTTGACCTCTCCCTTAATCACGCCTCGCTGGTCTATTATTAACAGTGATTTACAAGAAAGTAAGAGTTTAAGAATTTTTAGCATTCCTACAGGAGCGAGTGGGTAATGTATGGGATTGACTTCTACTAAAATTTTATAACCTCTGTATACACATGAGGACAGTATTTTTATTCCTTAAATGCATTTTGAGTGTATTTAACTGCAAAAAAAAATTAGTAGCGATTGGTAGTTAATTATATCTAGTTATACAATTTTTTTCTCTCTTTACCTACAAAATAATTGTTATGTATGATAATAATATAAATTAAAATTTAAATATTGTGACAATAAAAATGTAGCTATAAATCTATATGTATATATAAATTTATTTATAAACTATAAATAAAACCATTTACTATATTTACTGGAGAATTTTCTTTATACAAATTCTTTTCTATAATGGCAAAGACATGTAAATTTCAGATCAGATTACGTCACGCAATAACGTACTTAAGTATGAATAAATATGAAATGCCTGTTAATCAAAATATGGAGGCAGGATGTAGTAATGGATAGCTGCTTAAATTGAAGAATCGGAGATTTGAGTTCGAATTACAGTCTTGATCATTATATTCAACTAAGTGTTAATATCCTTGGGAAAGGTATGAACCCAGCTATGGGTATAATAGCAGGATAGACTTCGTAGCAACCGGTCTAGAATAAGGAAAAAACTCTGAAATTAAAACCAGCATGGAGCTCCGTCAGACTAATGCGGCTGTAGTACATATGTAGGTGCACCTACAACACAAATGGGTTACGGGTCTCGTGATCGTAATATATATATATATATATATATATATATATATATGAGAGAGAGGCAGCGACGTTTCTTTTAAACATCTTTCTTTAAATATGACATACAAGGAAAATTTAATTTATTTTTTATTCATTTTTCCAGCGTTCTTAAGTTTTTCCATTTGGTAGAAGTAACGGAGTGCAAACATTTTCCATAATGTCCATTGTCCCAAGCGCTTCCGGCCACTTCTTTAGTCTTTTTCATTTTGCCATATTTTACGTAAAACATATACGTATATATATGATATTAGCTACCGCCACTGATTGGTAAATATTAGCATGCCATGGTGAAAAAAAGAACCCAAACTTAATAAAAAAAAAACAAAGTTTTATCGTCAAAATTTTTGTTATTTTTAAGAGTAAAGGACAAAGGATTTTTATTATTATTAAATAACATTTTTTTCATCCTTTTTACAACCTTCGAAATTTGGGTTAAAATCCTGATTTTCTTACGTCAGAGGACGGGAGTGGGGCAAAGATTAGTATAGGACTTTTTAGCGTCATTTTTTTTTTTTTTTTTTTTTTTCGGTGAAAAACTCATTGATTTGAAAATTCTTGCACAAATTAATTAATTGTCGGATTTTAATGAAACTTCCAAGACTTCTTCGTAATTGAATGAAATTATATGTGTTTTTTAAAAAATCTTGGTAAAAATATTTTTTTTTCATTATATGAAATTTCGAGAAATTAAATTTTATAGAGCTTAATGTTGATATTAGTTAAAAGCGAAAGTCATTGAAGAATTTTAATCAACACTTTATTTCTAAAGAAGGAACCGGCAGTTCCCGAAAACCTGCTTTAAATCGTAAAATAAAAAAATGCAATAAAACTAAGGTATTATTTAATTAGAAAAGCTTTTAATTATTTATATGAATAATATATATTATAGACACTATTGATTAAAAAAAATTCGGTGAATAATGAAATTTTACAAGAACTTTCTTAAATTTTAATTATAATAATTTACAAAATTTTAATTTTTTTAAAATTCTGTCTTATTTTGTAGTGGTTACGTGATATTGTTATTAAAACTATATTTACTAATCATAAATGGAAAAGCTTAGTACAATTCATCGACGCCCAATATCTAAAAAATAATTTTAAAAAGATTTTTTGTGTGTATAAACCTGACGTTTTTTTAAATACGGATGTCCATAAACGATATTATCCGAAAATAAGAGCGATAACTGTAGTAGATTTAAGGCCAAAATACCAAAAATTCACTGAAACTTTAGATTACAGGGAATATTTTCCTATTTTTTAAGATTACTGAGTAGTTACAAATTATATAAAAAAAGTAATTTTTACAGATATGTCCACCGGAAATTTCAGTCTGTCAGTCAACCTTAAGTAAAGAGTACCGCCGTGTTAAATATGCTTTTCTCCGATATCTTAAATCTAAAGTAAGTAATAATCGTTTTAAATAAAATTAATTAAACTTTAAATTAGTTAATATTCTTCAAATAAAGTTTCAGAAAATTATATTTTATTTTTGAAAGATTTTTTTAATAAAGAGTATTATATTACGATGCCGGAAGGCTCAAAATGGCGTTAAAATCAGCGATTTATTAATTTCAAAACAAAATCTCCTTCCAGTCTATTTTAATTAGTTTTTATATACAGCAAAGTATTTTGCTTATTGAATATAATATATATATATATATATATATATATATATATATATATATGATCTTAAGAAAGAGGATCATATTTTATTCATAAAAAACGATAAAATTAAATTAAAACTTTAGGGACCTTTCGGCCGACACATCTTCAGGAAAAATAATATTGTCGGCAAATAAAACTAAGTGGTTGAAAAGAAAAATTATTTTCATCAACTGGTGTGAAATTATATCAAAACTATGGAGGAGAAACGAAGAAAATACTAATATTTTGCTAGTCAGGCGTTGGATTGGCGACCGGCTCCCCGAACAAGGCCAACTTTTGATTCTCTCTGCCTACACAGGGCAGAACGTTGTATATTAATAACAACAGATGTCAAAGTGGAGTCTGGCACTTGCCCTGTGCAAGACAGAGAAGAACTCTGGAGAATAGTCCTTCCTTCAAGCAACAGAATTCAATAAATGCTCGCCGATAGCGGAGACATGAGTCTGTGAACACCCGGATGCTACAGGCCCATGTCTACGTACTTGGCCCGGAACTTGGAGGGGGATCCTAACCTCTAACCTCTGAATAGTTGTGCCCACATAATCGACGTCACATCGATATTGATACTGATAAACTACTAAACTTTGCTGATGAGTAGGCAAGACATCTTTGCAGCGAGAGGAGAAAGCTCTTCTGGTATAAATAAATATTTCGGACCAATACGGCATTAAAACATTTATCTTTTCTTGGAGTGTTAAATGACACACTTTTCTGGTAATTAGAACATGATGATCTTATGGAAATGACAATGTGCCACTTTTCTTAATGTGAGATTATATATTTTTTAAATAAATTCACAGCATTAATTCAAAAGGCCTCAATACCGATAGTAGAGCAGTAATTAGTTATTATAACTTTTTCATATAGACAAAAACAATTTACTCACGACAAAGATGCAACATCGTTTCGATGCATTTAGTTGCACCTCGACTGGTGAGAACCAAGATAGTTATCTGTCATTTTGGTTCTCACCAGTCGAGGTGCAATTTCAACTTTTTCAACGGCAGGACTTTTCTTTATTAAGTTTTCTCGAGTGTACAGGGAGGTAAAAGAAATGGATACTGTTTAAAATAAACTGAGCATCTATTTAAATACGGGTAACCACTAAAAATAATGTTTAAAATAATAAAAATGACTGGTTAAAAAATAAAATCGGTTAATTAATTACAAATATAATATATATATATATATATATATATAGATAGATAGATAGATAGATATATGGTTCATAAATACTAATATATCACTCAGAGATTGAATCTGTGATAAAAATGTTAATACGTATGTTGGTTTTACAACAACGACGATGACGAGTAGGCTTACGTTTCAATTGAACGATCATATTTTCTGGCTTATTTCTAGGTATATATATATATATATATATATATGTGTGTGTGTGTGCGCGCATATGCGTATATATGTGTGTGTGTGTGTGCATATGCGTATATATGTGTGTGTGTATATGCGTATATATGTGTGTGTGTATATATATGTGTGTGTATGCACGTATATATATATATATGTGTTTGTACATAGATGTATGAATATGTTTGTATATATACATGTATATGTGTATATATGCGTGTGTGAGTATACATATATATGTGTGTGTGTATGTATATATACATATGTATGTGTATAAATATGTGTGTGCGTGCATTTTCAGGCATAGGTATATGTATATCTATAGATATGTTTGTGTGTCTTTATATACATATACATGCACATATTTAGACATATATATATACATATATATATATACATACACATATTTATATATATATATATATATATACATACACATATATATACACAGATATATAGATATACATATATATATAAATACATACATGCATATATAGCTACATAATATATATATATATATATATATATATACACACATACATACATACATATATATATTTACCTGCATAATTATGCATACATACATATCATACATATATATATATATATATATATATATATATATATATATATATGTGTGTGTGTGTATAAATATATATGAATAATAATAATGGTCAATATATATATAGTGGTCAATATATATATATATATATATATATATATATATTATATATATATATTATATATATATTTATTTTATATATATATATTTATATTTATATTTATTTTATATATATATATATATATATATATATATATATATATATATATATATATATATATATATATATATATATATATATATATATATATATATATATATATATATATATATATATATATATATATATATATATATATATATATATATATATATATATATATATATATATATATATATATATATATATATATATATATATATATATATATATATATATATATATATATATATATATATATGTACATATATATATATATTATATATTTTTCTAAGTTTACTCAATTCTTCAATCCGTGCTGCCGTATATAAAAAGTAAGCAGCTCTTAAAAAGTATCTGCCGAATGCACACCAGAAAGAAAAAAGTGCTCCACACGATATAAAATGGCAGAGCTTTACTAAATTAAGAATCAACTTTTAGTCGTATGGTGTACGCTTGAAAGATGATTCTTAATGTTGTATGTGTATGTGTGTATATCTCACTCCTACTCTGTTAGAAATAAGAGTAGTATTCAAACAAGAGATAACGTTTATCAAAGAATCTGACGACCTAATTTTAAGAAATAATGGAATCGAGGACACTGTATTTTAGCAATAAATCATGTCTCAAGAAATTTAATGCTGAATAAATTTAAAGATAATCCTAAACAATGCAAATCTCTAAGTGAGTTTTTATGAATATTGAATTGTTAAGAGTTGTGAAATTAATTTAATATTGTAATCAATATGACGTTATCAACAAACGATTGTAGCTTTTACAGCAGTGCTATTTGTCAGATTAAAATCAATGACAAAAAAAAATTTGCATATGTAAATGACAGATGCAAGAAAATGATGAACTTTCCTCTTTGGTACCTAAACTATGAATTTAAGCGCAATACTAGCACAGTGCAAGGCCTCATCATTTTATAGTGGAAATGGCCAGATGTAACCGTAAGTTGTATGATGACAGTTTCTTCTCTCGCACTTCTCACTTGTGGAACTCTCTTCCGGATTCTGGCTTGCAAGTCAATTTTGATCTTCAAAAATTTAAATGCAATGTCAATCGTTATCTATAGATTTTCTTAATTCTTCTTCTTCTTTTATGGTTCCTTCTTCTTAATGAGTTTTTCTCATATTCTCTAACACTCGATAAAAATGGAATAAGCTTCAATTTCACTTGAACGATTATGTTTTCTCCTGTCTTTTCTAGGTATTTTTTGTATATATATGTGTGTGTGTGGGATGTATGTGTGCATATATATATATGTATGTGGGATATATGTATGAGTGCATATATATATATGTATGTGTGTGATGTATGTATGTGTGCATATATCTATGTATATATATATGTGTGTGTGTGTGTAATGTATGTGTGTATATATGTTTGTATATATATATATATATATATATATATATATTATATATATATGTGTGTGTGTGTAATGTATGTATATATATGTGTGTGTGTGTGTGTAATGTATGTATATATATATGTGTGTGTGTAATGTCTGTATATATGTGTGTGTGCATATATATGTGTGTATATGTATATCTGTGTGTATATATATATATATATATCTGTGCGTGTGTATATACATATATGTGTGTTTATGTATAAATGTATATTATTTATGTGTGCGTGTATATATATGTGTATGTATATATATATATGTGTGTGTGTGTGCACATATATATATGTGTGTGAGAGAGAGAGATTTTATATATTTTTTATATAACTGAGTAAAAAATAATATTATTGCAAAAGAAGGGAGACATTACATGTTAGAAATTGGATGTTCGTGTGTGTGTGTGTGTGTGTGTGTGTGTGTGTGTGTGTGTGTGTGTGTGTGTGTGTGTGTGTCTAAGAGTTCAGTCATTAAAGGAAAAAGCTATCCCTATGTCTGGGAAAGGGCTCCCGTGGGTATCGTCGCTACACTATGTAGGGCAGAAAAGATAGAGAAGAGAATGAAGACAGGAAGTGTCCCATTTTTATAGTTGCTTAACCGTTCCTTATAACAACTTCTTGCCGAAACAGACGAAGCTGTCTGGGGGGATTAATCCACGTAACTGTCTTTCTTGTATTGTTAGTTGTATTTGTTCCTTCATACGAAGAATTTACCTCTTCTATATGCATCCGGGTGTGTTTTTATTACAATATTCAGTTACCTTCTGAATTGAAACACTGAATCTGCATCTTCTCAGACAATGAAGGACTTTGGTTGGACGTAAGCTTTCTCCAGATACAGAAATGGGTCAATGCCATATCGCGCTGGCCCAATGCATGTTGGTAGACACAGATGTGACACGCTTACGTGACCATGTGTCTTTTCGATTCATACACCCGTCTTTCACCGATTTGATAAATCACCCTTCTTTGTGTTTCAATTCCCGTCTGCCTGTGTCGGTGTGAATAAAAACTGCGAAAATGCCCCGGTGTACGTTCACAGGGGAACGGAAAGTGAAATAACGCCATGGCGAGAAAAGAAAACACGAATCCTTTTCCCATGAAATTGGATTCTTTATTCATGGATTCTCCTGGCACGGAGAGGGAGGTTGGCGAGTTGATATGTCTTTGGAACATGTTCTCTGCTACTTCTGTCTTCTCTCATGACAGACTAACGGAGCAGATTTTCCCTTCGGTCAGCAAGAACTTCTGACAGCTTCCGACTCTACATCTCTCTTACTCTAAGCCAGCGCTTCTCAACCGGTGCACCCGAGCACACTAATACGCCTTGGAAGGTTATCAGGTACACCTGAAGTTACCAAAAGAGTAATTTATTAATTATTTTTATATTAAAAAAATTATTTTTAAAATGTTAGAGAGACCAAACGTATGGCTTCCATATCTAAATCATTTCATATTTTAACGGGATGCTAAAATCCTTAATCTTTAAAGAATGGATAATCCTTTCCCTTTATGCTTTCATCAAGGTATTTAAATCAATCATTATCTGCCTGTCTAAACAAAAAATAGATTCTTCATAAATCCCTTTAAATGAAAAATATACCACTAATCTTCTTTGGGGATGCTAAACCAAAAGTGACAACCATTAGAAAGGGATTTTTTCTTTGCCAAAGCGCATCAAGCCCAGGTTTCACACAAACATATGTAAATATACAATGTAGAATATTTAAAATAAATGATTATTTCAAGAGACTCATTTATTATTTTTCTATTTTCAAATTTCATGACTTTTCTTTCTTTATTAAAATTTAATGTGCGCCCTGAAGTTTTGTTTTTTTGACAAGTGCGTCCTGAAGTTAAAAAAAATGTTTGAGAGACACTGCTCTAACCATTTCTCGTCACTCTTACTTCCAGTAATTCTACATTTCCACAGACGGTTCGTGGCACTGTCTCTCTACATTTCCATCCGTGACTGTCAGTCCTGCCTCCGTGTCTCTCAATTCTTCATCTCCAACCATGTTTTAACTCTTTACATCTCCAACCGACGACTTGTTACCCACCAACGGGTGACTCGTAATTGACTGCCCATTTTAATATGTTACATGACGACCGAAATTCCCCACATTCCAACTGTGTGGTACTTGATCCCGTAAGATTTTATTTACTTTTTCCATACGTGTGGACATTGGGTGGTTGCATTGAAGTTCTTTGTAGATTTTACTGTCTACCCAGTCATAAAACTTCAGACCTTGATAGAATCATTTAGGGTCAACTTGACTCCGTATGTGTCCCAACCAAACAATTCTTCTTATTCGATGGGCCGCGTCTCTTCGGGATATGAACATGATCACCCATGCCCTAAAGACGCGGCTCTCCAAACTTCCTATCCCTTGTGCCTATCGCCCCTCCCACTTCGTTCCGCCATCTGTTAACAAATGGCCGTCACTCTCTGCCTCTATCTATCTTACCATCAATATACCCTGTTAGGGTTAAGTTTTCCAGCCCTCCTTTCACATTATGTATCAAAAGAAATTTCAATTGTCTCTTTCCGATTCTGAGTATAACCGTCCATTTTCTTGAAGACGTCCTTCTTACTTAGTCGCTACCTTTATTAAATTCTCAGTATCCTTCTGTAGAATCACATTTCGGTTGTGCCTTCATCTATGGAGAGATGGCATTCATTGCTATATATAAAGATGGATATCACATCGCAATCCGAAACTCTCTTTTTGTTTCTGACAACATTTCTGTTTCCCAGCATTTTGCTGAGCATTTGGAGAATGCCTGTTTCTAATATTTATTCGGATTTCAATGTCGCATTTTCCATCCTCCGTTAAAATACTTCCCAGATATTTAAACTTTTGTATTTGCTTGATGATAACATCTCCAGTTCGTAACTCGCATCTTGGGCTTTTTTTCTTTCTCTCTTTTCTCTCGCTGATGGCCATACTATTGGTCTTGTATTTGACGGTTCGTTCGTATTTCTCGCTTTCTCTTCTTACTCTATCTAGGAAATCCTATATTTTTCTTTCCGTGTCAGCCATCATTATAGGGTCATCAGAGAAACATAACAGGAAAATATATACAAACAATTACGTACAATTAATAACATATTCCATTGACTGAACAAGTTGAATGAAAAAAATACAAAAAGGGTGATTAAAAGTGTATATGTAGAGACGACATTTTAACATTAAACTTACACTGTAAATCTTATCCCCTGGCAAAAACTTTAAATGGTTTCAGATTTTCAGAGAGATATCCACTTGATACGATTAAACAAATAGATAAAGATTCAATTTAGCTAATGTTGTAGAAATGTTTGAAGGGGCTGGCATATCCTTTATGGCCCTCATTTTTTTTTAGGATCCGGTCCACGATTATTTTTTATCAATAACTAGCAGTAGAGCCCGGCGTTGCCCGGGGATGTAACAGTAAGAGATAGATCAAGTATCGACCATCATAAAGACTGAAAAATAAAATTGACAAAGATTATTGTTTAAGGTTGACGGACACTCATGTCTTAATTATTTTTTTTTTTTACGAATTGGTCAAACCCAAACTCAAACAAAAACATTGTTTTCAATCGTTATGAGTCTACCGATTGAATAGAATTTTATTATAAACAATTGTCTTGTAAATGGAATTTTTTAAAGCATTCTGAATGTAAAAATAAAGAAAAAAGTGTGCAAGACAATAAAAACACTACCTGCCATAAAAAGTGAAGTTTTGTTGAAATCAGTTGAAAAATGTAGGAAATCCGATCCCATATATAAACGAAAACACACACACACACAAACAACCTGGGTTTTATAATAAGTATAACTTGATATGAGTTGTCCCCCTTTCATTCTCGTGATGCCTCTTAATCGTGTTTTCAAATTGATTTCGTGCAAAAACAATTGTGTTTTTTCCCATTTTGGGCGCTGTCAGAACCACCGCAAGGTAATTTTACGTAGTCCTGTGAAGTTTTGTTGAAATCGGTTGAAAAATGTAGGAAATCCGATCCAATATATAAACCTACAGACACACACACAATCTGCGTTTTATAATAAGTAAGATTTGGCTTAAATATTTAACTTGTGACATAAATAATTCACAGTTTAAAACCAAACTCTCTTATTCGTTCGAACACTCCTACTACATGACTTTTGTGTTTGTCTACTGTTTTACTTCGAATTATATCATCCAAGTATCCAACTAAATAATCGACTCCCTTCAGCCTTGTATCTATAATTTGTTTGAAAATTGCCGGTGCAACTTTTATACCAAACGGTAGTCTGTTAAACCGAAATAACCTTTTATGCGTATTAATGGTAAGAAATTCCTTACTTCTTCCGTTTCAAATTGAAGGTACGCATCCGACAAATCTATTTTGGAGAATATAGCTCCCCCGTTTAATTTTGTAAATACTTTTTCGGCCGTTGGTAATGGATAATTATGATCTTGTAGGGTGCTATTCAACCCCGTTGAAAAATCTGCACCCCAGTAATTTACCAGATTTTTTTTACACCATTACAATGTGCGCTGCCCAACTTGAAGAGCCGACTGGTGAAATAATTCCTATATTGAGATTTATTGTATAAAATACAATTATGGCACAAGGCCAAAAAGGGGGAATGGGTTGCCCATATTTTGTAGTTTGTCCATTTCCTTTTTCACTCTATTTACATTATTCAGACTATTGTCCTCATCTTTGTTGCCATATTTATCACAACGTTTCGGCCGATGTACACTCCGGCCTTCTTCAGGTGGTTGGAATGTCGAACTAAACCCTTTATTTCTCTCACTGGGGTAAACTGTTCTAGTTCTACGTGCTATGTCTAATGGATGTCAGTTATCAGTTATCTTCTGTTAATTCCCCCTCTCCATGTTCTCCACTACCTTAACTAGGTATCGAACTCACACCTCTTTGGGTTCTGTCACTGGATCTAACCAACGTCTTAATCCACTGTGCCATGTGTCCTTCAGGAGCGTTCATCGGCCGAAACGTTGTGATAAATATGAAAACACAGATGAGGACAATAGTCCGAATAATGTAAATAGCGTACATAATACCTCATCTCAGAAATATAGACAGATCCTTGTTCACTGTCTCACATTTATACACGTACGGGCAAGTCCATCTCCTCGTCGCTCGGGGTATAACAACTAACCTGGCGGACTCAAATTAAGAGTTCCATTTAGCATTGCAGCTTCAATGTAAATCGAAACCTTCGTTAATTACTTAAAATGTTTTGGAATTGTGACTACAAAAATGAATATGATAAAAACATATTTCGCAATGGCTTAACAACCACAGAATGTTTGGTGGCCATATTTTAAAAAATCTCTGAGATACAATGACAAACAGACGGACCAAAAATTAATGAATTATTATGTTAAATATTCGCAGCTTGCTTTTCTTCGCATAAAAAGTAAACAGCATAAAATAGGGCAGGTTTTATAAACGAAAGAGAACCATATGCATTCAGTGTGCATTCTTTTTCCACACGGGCAAACAGGAAGTATAACTTCCGGTGTGCGTCTCTTTTGTATCTAAAGGCAAAATTTCGAAATTACTCGAAAGCAAGGCCAGTACTTTATTACAAGAATATCTGGTTTTCGTTTGCAACTACAGCGTGAGCTCTCATTGTCATTTTGAATATGGATATATATATACTGTCGAGCTACTCGGGGATTCTGTGTAAATGTTCACTATTCGATTGTTCTTGCTGATAAAGACCTTCTCTGATTGGCTTTATTCTGACAGTTCGTCATAAACGAAACGTCCCATTTCCATTGAATGCTAACCAAAACTTTGGCAAGTGCAACGGTAATATTGATCCCATTTTGCTAGACTACCATTGATCTTACAAGGCTCATCTGCCCTTTGACAAGCATTGTTTGGAATCCTGCTGATTATCTAGTCATAATCCTCACTAGAAAAGCCTGAATGAGGAAAGCAGTTTAGTCGTTGGTGAATCGATTATGCGACAGATAGTCCTGGTTTACATGGTACCTGTAACACTCGTAGAGTGACCTGACATAATATTTTCATTAATAATTTCATCATTACCATTAATCACAATTTTAGCATTTTTGTTATAATAATAACGGTAGAGTTATATTAGCGTTTTATTTATAAGGAAACATTCGCATTCATTGACAGAGCGCTACCGTCAATTGAATATTTGTAAAAAAAATATTTCTAGTAAAACAAGTTTTTAGGAAAATAGGTTTCTCAAGTTCAATTATTGTTATTGCTTTTTCTAGTATTGATGGGGGTTTTCTTCCTAACCTTTTGTTTGAAGTAGTGTGGAACGTCCACACCTAGATTATGTCATTATTTTCTCTTCCAGTTGAAAGTCCTCAGGTGATGTGGTTTCCGTTTAGGAGAGAGAACTTTGGTTTAAATATTGAAGTAGATTTGTTTTTTTTTTTTTTTGTTTGTTTGTTTGTGTGTGTGTGTGTGTGTGTGTGTGTGTGTGTGTGTGTGTGTGTGTGTGTGTGTGTAAACTCTGATTCTTTTAACTACCTAGTGAATGGTCATCAGCAAAAAGGAGACCCCCAACATACAAATTGGATACATCAAAATCAGCCAGTACAAATATTGAAATATTTAGGAAGTCTTTTGATAGAGGTTTATGTAGTAGAGTGATGCACTGAACAGCAGAGCCGACGCTAGGGTCTTTCCCCCGCCCCGCTCCGCCCTGCTCCCAGTCGGGGGTTTCAGTGGGTAAGGCTCTGCTGAACAGGAAGCGTAATAAACAAATACGACCGTTAGCTCTCTATTTTGTATGTTACTTTGGTTGGGATACTGTAAAGTGTAAATACAATACGTGTTAATTTTTATTTATTTTTTGTCTTTCTTTTTATTTATTTTGATTCACTTTGAAGAAAGGGAAATTTCTCTGATCAAAGTTTTCATACAACGGGCAATATCAACTGGTGGATTTTTTAAAATCATTTCTTTCTTTTAGCGATTATGGTCAGTGGGCAAAGAAGAAATACATAAAGGCTTACCAACAAGAAGTTAGAAATACTTCCAAATAACTTCAGTCGGGAGTTGCTGGGTTTTTGCAGTATAGTTTGCATGAAAGACGAACAAGCAATGTGATCGGTCCAGTCTTGGAGTCTCGACTCCAGTCACTTTCTTACCGACGTAATGTGGCTTCCCTCTGTCTTTTCTATAAATATTTTCATGGTATCTGCTCTGACGAACTATTTTCACTGGTGTCCGGACTGCATGAATTTTAGCGTGTTACTTGATTGTCATTTCGGTCCCACCTTTTACTGTCGAAATAGTTAAAATAAAACCGCCTCTTTTACTCCAACAGCTTCTTCTCTCGCACATCCCGACAGTGTAACTCCCTTCTTCTTACTTGCTTCCCTGATAACTATAATCTTCAAAAATTTAAGTGTAATGTCAGTCGACATCTTCTGATGCCTTGATCACTGTTCTTCTTTTTATCCTTTCCTCAACCCCACCCCTATACCCAATCTTTTCCCTTACTTTTACTCTCTGTAGACCCTTGCGTACTAGTGGCACTCCCGCCGTGCTTGGGGTGAAAAGCTTAAAAAAAATCCAGGACAATGAATGGTAATAAACGAACTATTCTGAAACAGATTTCAAACATAATCTGCAACTAGTCGACCTCTGTGCCTTCAAGTGGAGAGGAACCAAAACGAGGCTATGCCGAAGGGCCAACTCTCGTCTGGGGAGGTGGACAGCTACCCGACCCTGTATATATGGGGTCTACGGGCAGTTTTTGCCTGAGCCTACGGGCTCGGAATCGCCCCACCTAAAAACCGGCCTTGTGCCACATCCCGCCTTTATGGGGAGGTCTGGGTAAATACCTAAACGAGCTGCTGTGAAGCAGATTTCTGCAACAACTCTTTACCGCCCAAGTCGCTTAACTTTAGCGCCAACCAAACGAATACTGGAATGAAATGACCTCCATTTTGTAAGGCCATTCGATTACATCAAATGACCCAAAACTCGTCGAAGTTTCATTCATCAAAAATAGATTCATTTAACACTGGTTATAATGACACTAGAACGATTCCTTAGTATTGTGATAGCGAAACTAAATTAGTCAAGTTATTTCTGACTACTAGTGACATATCTATATATGTATGTTTGTATAATTAAATAGTCATTTGATTATCCCTTATCTAAGTATTGCAGAGATTAAATCTGCTCGTCGACTTAACTATAAAATAAATTCTTTAAATAAATTCAATTTTATAATTGTTATGGTGGAACACACCTATTCTATAGTTAATAGACTCTCCCACCTATAATAAGTAGGAGTAGTAAGAGTAACGAGGGAGTCAGTCAGTGAGTCGATGTCGGACGACAGTTAGTCGAATACGAAAATATCAGCGACCACAACTAGATTACTCTGAGTTATACCTATTATATCAAATTCCTAACGTTTTGTACGTCGGACCTATTTTATGACCGACTTAGTACAAATACAAGCCTCCACTGTGAAATCACTCCATAACAATAATCGTCCCCTGACGAATTGATATAATTTTAGCAAAATAAGATAATTGGACATTAAATTGTATTTATTACTATTAATGTTCTACCTCTTGGTATTGATTGATATAGTTACAAATACTGTATCCTTAAAAATATTATCTTCTCAAAATACCCTGATTGATGAAATTTTTTCACGAAACACTACCTTGGCTATTGTTATGGATAGGTCTGAAAAATAGTCTCACATGACTTCTCATAACAAAGGTGAAATAAATGAAATGTCTATTTAACAATAATTTTGTTATTGTCATTATTCACGCGCGTTAACTTTCATTGT
Organism: Acanthosepion pharaonis; assembly: GCA_903632075.3. Classification (NCBI taxonomy): domain Eukaryota; kingdom Metazoa; phylum Mollusca; class Cephalopoda; order Sepiida; family Sepiidae; genus Acanthosepion; species Acanthosepion pharaonis. The sequence continues at coordinate 523,672 of CAHIKZ030005093.1, read as the reverse complement.
TAGCGACATCACTTAGGATATAGAAAAATATAAATATACTGAAAAACAAAATAAAATCCATTTGTTTCTGTTAAGTTTCTACTGAAAAATAGAATAAAAAGTAGAAAATGTATTGAAAGGGAATAATTATTCTATGACATTGTTTTTTTTTTTAAGAATACAGTTATTTTTCTTGTTCGGATATAAATAATAAAAGAATATTATAGTTTTACATCGAATGGTTACAAACGGTATCTGTTACTAAAAAAAGGCAGATATTTTTGCATAACAGAAAAAAAGCAGAGATCCTCTTTCTCTACAAGGAACTATATTTATTTTTATTTTATTTTTTTACATTAAAACCTTTTGCTGGATTCAGTAACTATACATATCAAATTTGAGAGCTATACATGGAACTTTTTGAGCGTGACATCGCGAACAGATAAAATCTTCCAAATTAATGATAAAGGGTGAGTTACAAAACAATGTCTTAATATTCAGAATTTAAATTTCATAAACAAAGAAATAAATGAAATGAAATTTTCGAAAAGAAAAAAAAACGAAAAGAATAAGTTCAAATCGACTTGGACCAATTGGGAATCTGCCTCCGCCAAAGAAATCGGTATCCAATTCGGAACTGAGAAAATTTTTCAGAATCCGTCGCTGGTATGTTGTCCACCGCCTGTTAAAACAATATGATCTAAAAATATTCATCAGTAAATAAACAGTTACATACTCATCATACGTCTCTTTGTAACCAAGACTGTCCCAGTTACACACACTGTTGCCAAGTAGGGTCTAGTGATATTAAGCTGTCAGTATTCGTTTTTTATTTGCCTGTGTGTTAGCTCTGGAGAATCAGGGAGTGTTGGGCCATAGAAACACTTTGTTATACAAGGAAACTATGGAAATGATGCTAGACCTAGATATTTGATACAGTTAAAACTTCAATTTAAAGAACTAATTGTGAGGAGAGAGTGTATTTCTTAAATCCGATAAATCCCTCACTTCGTAAAGAAGAAACAAATTCTGTACACTCACTCTGAGGGTCACTGAGAGTAGTCGTTTACAAAAAGCAAGCGGCATTGGCTACACATTAAATAGTCCGAAAAATTGAGATCTCTCTCTCTCTCTCTCTCTCTCACACACACACACACACACACACACACACACACACACACACACACACACACACACACACACACACTGTTGCCAAAACTTTTAATTTCCAGCTAACTTTATAGCTAACAAGGTTGACATGTACCTAGTAACTTAACACGGACTCCATAAATGATTTTTTTCTAACATTTATCTAACTTCAGTAAGTTACATTCAGTAAAAATAATAAGTTAGATCATTTTGTCCCATGTGATCTATAAGTTCCTTAAGACCGATATTTCTTAAATCGACGTTTTCTTGTAAGTTCAGTTGAATCAGCTACAAGACGACACCGAGTGAATTGATCCTCTATGACTGACGTTCATTTATTTTATTTATTTATTTATTTGCTAAGTTACATTAACACAAACTTTGGGAAAACGGTTTTCATATCAAGCGGTTGGCGCAATATTTGAGAAACTTGTTTTTTATGTAATTGATATCCTTAAAAGTTTCAAATCTTTTATGTGCCTAATTTCCCGCTAGAATTGCAAACAAGTGCCTGTAGCGCCTGTGGTTCTATCAAAAATACTGGGTTAATGAAAATAGCTGAAGGTGTCACATATCTCAAAAAAATGGTTGGATGATTATAAAACTAGACACTATGTTTGACCCCAGATCACGTCCAGAATTCACCCTTCCAATCATGTCCACGAGAGAAGATCGATAAGTTTTTGTAGTTATTAGTCGAATTTTGATCGGAAATTTTCACTATTCTACCAATGAGCGACCCTTAGATTGATCGCTTAAAGACGTAATATTATAGTAATGAAAAACTTCATGAATAAATAAATGTTGACTTCAATCGCATAGGAATTACTGACAAAACACTTGCCCCTCACCTTTTATAGGCAGAAACACACAAATGCATGCTGGGATTTTTTTCTTAGCCAATAAAATCGCCCGGTTTACAGTTTAACATGACTCAGTCCCGATCTGCTTTGTCTTGTAGAGGACCGTGGCGGTGGTGTTGAGTAGAAGAAGAATACACGTGAGTTAAGATTTTCCTGCTAGACGGTCCAACTACATGGGAATGTCGGACTTTAAGTCCAAAGAAGGCAAAGAAAAACAAACACAAGACCGATAAATATATGTAAACAAATATATGTATTAACAACAAGAAAGTTTACAAGTTACATGGACAGAGTGTGTGTGGTGAATATTATGTGTGTGTGTGTTGTGGTGAGTGTTCGTACGTACGTGTATTGTTCTTAGCGTGTTCCCAACATTTGGGAAACGCTGTATCTGTGAGCGTTCACATCTGCGAAGTGGTAAGGCTGAAAGCCTGAGGCAAAAAGAGGAAGAGGCGAAGGGTCAGCGAGTATTTATAGACAGGGAAGAGAGATCCCCGGTGAAAGATTAAGGAACTAAAGGAGGAGCTAACTCTGACAGTCTAGAATCAGATCACTATGATTGCTTGTCCGAACTTGCTTTTGTGTGTCGACGCCAATTCTTTGTGAACTTTTTGCCTTATTGCTTTGCCTTATTGCTGTTAATGTGCCTTTCATATATATTTTGCTTGCTTGCTTGATATTATTTGTTCCCCTGTTCTTTGTTTCTTTTTTATTGTAAATTTATCAATTCTGTTTTTTGGACAATTCTGTTATTTATTTTACATTTGACCATGGTTACTCACCCCACAAGTTGTTTACTAGAATATTTATATAACAGTCATTAAGAAACATAAAAAAATTGTTTAGATTACTGAACTGTTACGTAATATCAGTCCTCCTGCAGAGCAATGGATGCTAGACAATCTCCTCACAGATAAAAAGGAAACTTGAGGCAGCAGAAATTTGGTTATGCAGGAATCTGTTGAGGATATCATGTACCGAACATATGAGCAACAACGAAGTTTTAGATAAAATTGAAACAAAAAGAAAATTGATACTTAACATTAGTAAGAGACAGCTGAAATGTCTAGAGTATGTAATGAAGGAAAAGGTCTTGGAAAATCTGATACTCACAGGACAGACTGAAGGCAAGAGGGACCGAGGAAAACAACGTATAACTTAGTGAGCTTAAGTAAATGGATGGTGGGAAAAGGATTAGGAGAAATAACAAAAAAACAAAATTTATTAAGCGCTACAAAGGAAATGTGGAGAGCCATGATCACATACATCCTGAAGGGATATGGTTCATAGAATTAGAAGAATGAGCTTGAGTAAATGGATGGCGGAACAGGGTTTAGGAGAAATAACAAAAAGACAGGAAATTGTGGAGAGCCATGATCATCTCTACGTTCTGAAGGGGCACGGCATATAGAAAGAGAAAAAGAATATAATAGTTATGAAATGTAAAATAACATTCGAAATGAAAATATAGGAAAATAATCTAAGCTTAGTTTGTCACTTTTGTGATGTCAATGATTAATCGTTGTCACTTTAGTGATGCTCGTCGCAGTAGAGACTTTGTAATCGCAGATGCAACTATTGTAACGCCGTTGAACAATACTGGCGTCAGACGCCTTCGAATAGCACTCACACTAACAGTACTCGCTCGATAATACTCGCTCGAACAGTAATCCGTGTAGAGAATATTGTAGAGAAAAGAATAGCAATCCGTATAGTAATAGAGGATAAAGTAGAAATAGCGATCAATTAGACGTCAGGCTACTTCATAATTTTGCGTTTCCCCCATGGTCACGTGATCCACTTAATTCAATAGTGGGATCGCCTGTGTTTGCTCTCTGACGATCTATGATCAAACTCAAGTATCGGCAGCGACACTTTATTCCTATATAACAGAGACAAAATTGGGTTTCAGTAAGAATCAGTAATGAAACTAACTTGCAAATCATGGCTCTGCTTCAAGTAATATTTAAAAAAGAGTTTATTTTTCCATTGTTTGAAATACTGAAATAGTTCCTCCCTGAATTGTAATTTCTTTTTTTTTATTGTTGTTGTGGCTGTTGTACTGTTGTTTTAAAGAAAGAGAAATGATAGCAAAACTTCAACAGCAGCAGTGAGTATTGCATTTATCAGAAGACGGGTCTGGACCCGAAGAGTTATGCCTCAGTTGCTGATGGCGGCGTAGCATTCATTATGGCTTGTCAGGCCCACACGAAAGTGACAGTCTCGATTGCAACAAATGCATATGAAGACGCTCTCCCCCGATGTTGCAGTGTTGTTTTCTTTCTGTCGAGCACGCTTCACCTCGGCGGCAACCCTCCGTTTCTCATCTCCTCCGTCTCTAGCGTGCGCGATCGTTGGCGACGCCTTACTATCTCTCCACGTCTATGTGTAAATGCCAAAGCCAGCAGAAGGACGTGGAGACGGAGTAACTGGGCACGGGTGAGAACTGCGGCATTGGTAACCCGGTCGGACCAATTGATGCCCAGAATGTGTTTCAGACAGCGAAGATAAAAGACGCTGAGGCGTCGCTCCTGTTTGGAGTAGAGGCTCCAAGTCTCCCTGGCGTAGAGCAGCCCACTGACGACGCATACCCTATAAACTGCAATTTTGGCGTTCGTAGCAAGCTTTCTCTTCTCTCAGACTCTCGAGGTCAGCCTAGCAACCGTCCGATCCGTTTGTTGTTGCCTCAGCGTCTATGGAGAGGGTGCCTGAGACGGTGGAGCCGAGGTATATGGATTCAGTAAACCAGAAAAACCTTGGAGAACGCAATCAAGCAGGAAGCAGGCGGCAGATTTGGCTTAATTAGGGAGCTTCGCAAAAAAAAACGCGGTACCAAAGGCTGAAAATTAATTTTTAAAAATGAAAAATATTTCTTGAAACTTTCATTTTAGTTTTAATTTCATTCTAATAGATTAAATTTAATATTTCCAATAGGCAAAATATTAGGTTGGTGCAAAAATGACGTCGTTTTTTAACGTTAAGTCGAACGTCAAAAACGACATTATTTTTGCACCAACCTAATACTTTGCAGTATTTCGAAAACTTATTTAAAAATAAACTTGGAGTTTTTTGGGTTTTTTTTTTGTTTTTTGTTTTTTTTTTTTTTTCCAAAGTAGCTGATTAGCACACTTTTTAGTTATCTTTCATTGCAATGTAATTCTCTTTATTAAAAACATCTAAAAACAAAATATACTTTTCTCAAACTTTATTTGAGGAATATTAGCTGCTTTAAAGTATAATTAATCTGATTTGAAACAAATGTTATTTAAGGCAGATGGTCGGTAAATTGTGTTTCTTTTGACGAAAGCAAATTCATGATTTAAATTCTCCAAGGAGTCCTACTTTTAACTAATGTAAATAGGAAGAGGCTGAAATTTTAATTTCTCGAAAATTCATCAAATTAAATAGGGGTCATAGACGCAAAAGAAAAAAAAATATTTTTATCAAGATTTTCTATAAAGAAAAAGTGTAAAATAATTTCATTCATTTGGGAATAATTGCTGAAATTTCACTAAAATCTGACAATTATTTGATTTTTGCAACAATTTGCAAAACGATGTTTTTTAACGTCAAGAAAAACGCTAAAATGTCCAATACTAATCTTTGGCCCAACCGCTAACGCAAGAAAAACAAAATTTTGAACCAAAATTTTGAACATGCTCTAAATGATTAAGATATTTAATAAAACAATCAAAAACACTTTAATCTTTCCTCTTAAAAGTAAGAAGAAAGCTGAAGAGCGCAACGGTCGAAACGTTATAATAATGACAACAAAGATAGGGATACTAGTTCGAATGTAAATAATGCCAATAATAAGGAAATAGTTTATTGCTCTCCCTTTCTGGTATGTCAAAGGAAAACTGATCATGGTTACAAAAGCAGAAAACTCGTCTTACAGGTCATTCTAGTGACATTTGATCATCATTGCACCTCCTTCGCTGAGTAAATATCAATATAAACTACCCATTATTCAAAACTTATACGTGATATACTTTGACATGTTTTAAGTGCTCAATCTAATTTCTGTCCAATCTTACGAACTTGAAAACTAAACACAGCTGTCCTCGATTGTATCTTCTCGAAAGCAAGAACTAAAATGAACATTTTCAGTTCAAAGTTCAAACCCTATCTCTCTAGAATAAAAAGCCAACGGTAATATTAGCCGTTTCCTTATAAGGAAAGAATCAACATTCTTTAACCTACTTGAACTACTGTCGGTTGAAATCTTTTTTTAATTTTCTCGTAAAACAATTTTTCATGAAAATAGGTTTCTCATGTCCAGTAGCTGTTATCGTTCTTTCCAGTATTGATGCGGTTTTCTTTTATATGAAGTCGTGTAATGTTATCATCTTGATTATGTTATTATTTTGTCTTCCAGTTACATGTGATATGAATTTTAGTTGTTGACGCTGTTGAAAGTCCTCGTGATGTGGTTTCTGTTATTTGGTACAGTTCTCTGCGATTCCATAGCACCAGGTTCAAAGAAGCGTGGTCTTCAACATCCAGAGGTTTCACTCGCTCAAAGCCATAGTAGCATTTGGTTTTAAGCTTTAAGCTGAGATCCAAATAGATTAGGCCATAGTTTTGTGCCCCGTCTTGCCAAATATGTCCTGGCATCGAATTAAAACGTCGTCCATTAAAGTAAAAACGAACCCAGAAAAAGAATGCGAGTTTTTCTCGTCAGAATAACTATTTCTTTGTTTCTGGTCCCAGTTACTTACCATTATAGTGGAGTTGGGCTTAGGGGTTAAAATGAACAGTTGATTTAACCACGCCAAGGAGATTACACGGGTAATTTTAATAAAACAAAATAAGGTATTTATTGAAGAATTCACACGCTTGAAGTTGTGTCATTATCTCGTTCCAGGGAAATAAAACAGAAATTTCGAAAGTTCATTTTCGTGAAGACGAAATCTTCATACCACAGATTAAATGATCTGACAAAAAAATAATATTGAAAATTGTTTAAAACAAAAGTAAGAGCGTTCGCTACATGGTTTGCATACGTTCAAAAGTAGGCGAAGAGAGATAGTTTGAAATACTTAGCTTTCTTAGATTGTTAAAAGAAAATTCTTTGAAGTGTCACATGTTTGGATAAGGCCGATAATATAATTGGCGAGTTATTTGACACTGGCAAGAACTTGAACGTTGGACGCGTGAACACAAACGAAACCTTTCACATGATTTTAGAAAATCTTCTTGTGTTAATTTTTTTTTCATTTTATATCAAAAAGGATTTCGCATAGGCTCGCCATTTTCTTTTCTATTTTTTCTTGGCCCATATGTTAATTTCCGTGAAGATACGGTTTTCAAAAGCAGTTTCACATAGGCACGTGAATTTCTTTCAACATTTTTTTTCAGCTCACCAATCAGTTTCTGTGAAGGCAAGGTTTTCATTGGTCCAAAAGTAATTTCACATAGGCTCGTGAATTTATTTCCACCTTCTTTTCAGCTCACCAATCAGTTTCTGTGAAGGCAAGGTTTTCATTGGTCCAAAAGCAATTTTACATTGGCTCGCGAATTCATTTCCGTCTTTTTCTCAGCTCGACGGCCAATCTCTATAAAGGCAAGGTCTAAAGAAGATTTCACATAAGCTCTCAAATATCGTCATTTTGCTCGGCTCAACTGAATTTGAAGGGAGTGGGTAAACGGAGTTATTATTATTTCGTACACACTTAACGATCGGTGAGCTTTAAAGCCCTAATTGTTGTGATAAAAACAACAATGAGAAATGTGTTTGAAATCAATAATTGTCACTGGTCAAGAATTAATGCAAGCGTCACTAAGAGAATATTTTGTTTTGTTTTACGGCATATCAACCTCATTAGGTTATTTAATACCGACAAGATTTTTATTGTTGGTATTTTTTTTTTTAATGTATTGATGGTAATACCAATTAACATAAACTACATCAATTGAAAACTTTCAACAATAATTTTGTGATGTTGGGCGGCTTCCTTTGTCACTTTTGCTATGTCAAATGAAAGCTCGTTATCCCTTCCATTATATTCGAGACTTCGTAGACGCCGGTACTAGTAGTAACGCCTTCCAATAATATCCGTACTAGTAATAACTCTTCCAGTAGTAATTGCCAAATAGTATAATGATCAAAAGAGAATTGTAATCAGTTTTGGTTTGGGTTTGGTTTCAGCATATCAACCTTAATGCCGACAGTTTTTTATTGCTGGTAATATTTTTTTTTTTTCAAAAATATATTTCTGGCAATATTTTTCTTCAAAAATGTATCGCTTGTAATATTTTTTTCAAACATATATAGCTGGTAATTTTTTTTCAAGTATGTATTTTTTTTTTTTTTCGAAAACGTATTGCTGGTAATTTTTTTTTTTTTTTCAAAAATGTATTGCTGGTGATTTTTTCTTTTCAAAAATGTATTGCTGAAAATAATTTTTTTACAAAGTATTTCTGGTATTAAAACCTATTTTTACACTTTCACAGTGTTTTGACCCCAGTTTGGGGGTTAACTATTGTCCATAACTGGGACCCAAACAGGGTGGACCTAGGAACAGCAGCAATTAAGAGATGTTTCCACGCTCCTCAAAACCTCCTGATCAGAAGCCTTGCTGTTGGACGGAGTTTATCATCTTACCCAGGACGCGAATGTAGTTTTGTCATAAACAGGACGGTCGTAATCCATATAGTAGTAGAGTAGAGAGAGTGAATGTATAGCAGTAGTGGATAGACAAGAAGAGTGAACAGTGAACGTATAGCCATCATGCGACTTCCTATTTATTCACTTTCTTTATGATCACGTGATCTACTTAATAATGGAATCGCTCGTGTTACTCAATGGCGAACTAGTTTCAAACCACAGTGTCGGCAACGACACTTACTCTTATACAACAAACAAGAACAACTAAAATAACGCAAAGAGAAAATAATGGCATAATCAAGATTTAGATGTTCCACCTTACTTCAAACAAAAGGTTAGTAAGGAAACCCCCATCAATACTGGAAAAGGTGATAACAGTGAACTTGAGAAACCTATTTGTCCTGAAAAATTGTTTTGATGGAATTTTTTTTATAAATTTCAGTCGTTGGAAGCACTAGCTGATCAAGTAATGAATATTGAATATTTCCTTATAAGGAAACGGCTAATATGCTGAAATGGTAATTAATAGTGAAATTATTAATGAAAATATTATTTCAGATCAGTTGATACCATGTAATTCAGTACTATTGACCGCGTGGTTAAGTCGTCAGTGACTAAACCGATTTCCCAAACCAGGCTTTTCTAGTTAGAAGTGTGACTAGACACAAAGCAGGAGCTTCTTAAATGCGGATGAGCCTTATTGTACGGTCAACGGTCATCTATAGGATAGACTGGGCTCCATAACCAATAGAAGGATTACCTGACATTGTTGAACTGAGAGTTTTCTAGACTGAAATCAACGGACAAAGCGGAGGGTTTCCCTGGATGGAATCAGCGGTCATATTGCCGTGACCAAGGTGAGCCTTCAATTACGACAATCATTTCCATACAGTTAACATTTGGCATTCATTGACCAAATTAGTGTCTGTTGAAATTTATATGATCATTTTTTTAAAAATAGTTTTTCAAGAGAATAGATTTCCCAGGTATAATATCTGTTATCGAACTTTCTAATAATGGTGAGAGTTTCATTACTAAAGTGGATGTGCGGGTGGTGTAACGAATAATATCTTGGAATGAGATATCAAAGAGCCAAGTTCGAATTCAAGTCGGTTTCGTTATATTCACTTACGTGCATATACCCTTGGGAAATATATGCATCCATCTCCCCCCCCCATTTATGGGTTAAATAATAGGACTTGTATGTGGAAAAATATCATTGATGTTCTCAAAAAAATTTTAACGCAATATTCACTTGCACGAACATATTTATTCTTACAATCCAAAATATGATTCGTCTTTAAATAACCCATTAAGGGTTGATAAACTGTAAAAAAAACAAACCAATCAAACAATTCCTTCCTAAGCTTTTTGTTTAAGGCAGTGTGGAAAATGAACGTTGATGATATCATTATTTTCCGTTCTAGATACATGTGCTACCCATTTTAGTTGTTACTGCTGTTGGAAGTCTTCAAGTGATTTTTTTTGTTTGTTATTGTTTATTATTTGTAATTCTGTAGCGCCAGACGATAAGATCTTTACTCTAATATATTTTTATTGTTATTTTTTAGCTCTATAGTTTATTCCTCTTCCGTTTCTTGTTCGTTATCGCTGTCATCGTCTTTTCCTTTATATTTTCGTTTCTTTATAATATATTCACTTTCGACTTCAGTTTCTTCTCTTCTTACTACAATTATTATAAACTATATATTTTCTCTCATCTTCGGCTAAAGAATTTTCTTGAAAATATCCACAAATTACCTTAAGGCGTCCGCGCCAAGTCACACATTGCCATAGCAACTGCTGTTTTTGAGACGTCACTTGGAGACGCTTCATTCCTATCTCGATAAGAGTGACCAGTCTGGCCATCATTTATTGAGAAACGAGCCTCTACAATTAACTGACCGACAGAAATAATTCTAGTTGCCTTAGTTAATGGCTGCAAATCAATGTCAAATGGACATTGAAATGACACAAAATGCCGAGGAAATCCTAATGGAGAGATTTGGTATATTGCATGAATGACTCACGTCCTGAGATGAATGAATGGGTCGCTAAATGCAACAGTCGCGGCCTCTTAGTGTAGTTATTCAACTGCTAAAACCTTACTTGGCAAAACTTCAAGACTACAGACAAAAAAGTATCCAGTTTGAAACTCCGCAAAAAAAAAAAAAAAAATAATACTTAATCAATCATTTTCTCTCAATGAAAGAAAGTTATTATTACGGGCGAAGTGGGAGACAGGATGTTTTGATATAGTGATTTTCCAAGCGTAGATTAGATGTGGCACAAGGCCGAAAGTATGGGGGACCCAGTGAGGATCGAACTCACGACTCAGTTGTAATTGTTCTAGCGAGACAAGCTTGCTAACCATTACACCGCCTCGAGGTACCCAAGGATGTTTTGGTATATATCTCGTTAGATTCTCGTACATTTTACAAGACTTTTTTTCTGGTCATATAAGTATTTTCTTTATTTTCTTTTTATCATTAAAGTTTGATGTTGAAAATAAATTGGACCAACGAAACGTGAAAGAGAAATTTTAACTTAATGATTTGCTATTCATTTCTTACGATTGAAATAATAAGTGGTTGCGGAAAGTCAGTCAGTTAAATGCCATACGTGATACACAATTGGGTGAACATGTCTTTTTCGATTCGTGACTGAATAGGCAGAAATTTTCCCACAGTTGATTGCCATTTCTTTCACCGTTAGACTGGTTGCTAACTAATGCTATAGGACCAATTCTGTCCTTCTATTTAACCCACAGCTTAGGGAGGAGAAGAGATGGATTCATACCTTTCCCAAGGTTAAGTAAATGTCACGAAAAGTATTCGGACTATACATTCTGTGATTGTATCGTTTACTGGAAAAACTCAGTGGTACACGTCCTACTGAGTTAGTCTGCCAGTAGGATTCTACTTGTGCTCAATTATACGATGTTTTCTAACATTGTGTTGGAACGGTTCTGCGATCTTCACGATGAATGATAAATTCAAAGGACGTGCCTGAAATTAAATTTTGTGTTAAATTCGGAAGAATATGCTATCAAGACTCTCAAAATGATTCTTTAAACTTTTAGTGAATATTTTTGAGCACACAAGTTTTTGATGGGCGCTTCAAGGCAGGTTGAGTGTCGGTTTAAAATGATGAGCGTTCAGGGCGATCAGTCACCTACAAGGTTTTGTTATAATTGTGCATCTCCCTTCCTTCGTTAGTTCGCACGACCGTTAGGCCTTGCCAATACCTCATAAATAAGGGAGTATTCCGTTTTGATCGTGTGACAAGAGGGGAAAAACATTACTTGATTTCACTGGGAAAATGAATGAAAGAAAGAAAGAAGTGGAAACAGAAAGAATTCGATTAAGCTGATAAGAACAGATACTACACATTTTTCTTAGCCAAAAGGCAGAGAAATGATAGCGACCGCGATAAAACCGAGTACGGCAATCGCCAAAAATTCAGTTACCATAAATAAAATAACATCGTCTACTGGATTTTTTAATGGATAGCGTCTCGAATTGAGGAATCGGAGAGTCCATTACATTCACTTACGTGCTAATACCCTTGGGAAAGGTGTGAATTCTCTTCTTCTCCCCCCAGCTATGGGCAAATAACAGCACAGACCGAGTTCTATAGCCTTGGATGTCAACTGGTCTACCGCAGAAAGAAATAGCAACCTACTGCGGGAAAAAATCTGCCTCATCAGTCATGTATCGAAAGATGGATGATCGCCTAAGTGTGTATCATGTATGGCACATAACTGAATAACTGAATAAATGTGGAACAAATACGTTAACTCAGACATGTGAACAGGTGCCGAGCAATTCATGTCTTTACTGATTTACTGGAGTAATGTTGGACTTGTTCTAAAAAAAATAACCTAATCCGGGAACTTTCCGATACCAATTCGTATACTAAACGTTAGGTTCCTTCATATATATATATATATATATAGTTTTAAGGTGTGCTATGAAAATTCTATGATAATATTTTGACTAATATTTAACGATTTGTTTAATTTTTTATGTGAAAAGAAAGTTTCTCGTGTTGCATAATAGAATTTTAAACAATGCTATTTTAACTTTCAAATATTATATACATATTAGTATAGTACCCGTCAAAAATGAACGGGTCACTTAGAATCAAATCTGATCACTTTGCTTAGGTTAAAGACCCGTACATCCTGCATTTCCTTTTAGGAACATACTCGAGTATACTAAATGAAAGATCTTGCACACACACACACACACACACACTTTTTTTAATTCTTTTTTTTTTTTTTTTTTTTACCAATTTATCCTCACCTAGACAATAATACCACTAAGACGCAAAGCGCTAATGAGAGTGAAAGAGAATGAAAAAGTCTTTAGAAGGAATCGGAAACCCAATCCTTAACGGGAAACAATGGTATTTTTAGGAGAGCCAAAATAGTTCCATAATAAATAGATTTTGAAAGATTAAAATGAATTATTAGTTACATCTTTCAAAAAGGAATCAGGAATCTTTTTTTTTTTTTTTAAAAATGATTTATTAGCCAACAATTGTCAACAATTATTATTATTTTTTACTTTCGTTTACATTTTACTGTTCCTACAGAAGGTAGTGAAGAAAAGCGAGAAGAAAGGACTAAGCATCAACTGCAAGAAGACAGAATAATTGTTTGTTAGCAAAAGGGTGAGTTAAAAATGCAAATTACAAATCGGAGATGCCAAAATCAAACAAGTACAACAATTTATATAATAGGGAAGTATTCTAACAGAGGACGGACAGTTCGACACTGAAATCCGAAGATGCATTGAAATAGCGAAAGATTCCTTCCAAAAGCTAAGCAGAGTATTAAGACACAGAAAAACTTCGTCAGAAACAAAGAGTACTGAACTGTTACGTGATATATATCCTCCTATATTGCAGTGAATACTGGACTCAAGCTCCTCTAAAATGAGAAAGCATCTTGAAGCAATGTGGTTCTACAGAAAAATACTGAGGATACCATGGGCCGAGCATGTGAGCAACAACGAGATTTTAGAGAAAATGAAAACAAAAAGGAAACTTATATTTTACCTCAGGAGGAGTCAGTTAAAATTTCTGCTGCACCTAATAAGTAAAGACGGCTTGAAAAAGCTGATACTCAGGACAGATTGAGAGCAAGAAGGACGGAGCAAAACAGCGCATAAAATACTTGATGAGCTTAAATAAATGGATGGGAGAGCAGATATTGGGAGAAATAACGAAAAGACAACAAATATTGTGCTACAAATGACAGGAAATTGTGGAGAGCCATGATCGGCTGCGTCCTAAGAGGATACGGCACAAAAAAGAAAGTCTACGCTTCATACTGAGGATTTATTCTTTATTGATAAATCAACCAACGCTGAATTAGCACAGTGAAAACTCGAAACAAATAACAAATATCTCTCTCAAAAGCGAAAAAAAAAAAAGACAAAGAAAATATATTTCTAAGAAATTCACAGGGAAAACCCATTTCAAGCAGAAACAACAATTTGGAACTTAAACAAAAAATAAAGGAACACTTCGTCTCTTCGAGGGAAAGAATTTCAAACACAGGAAGCAGATAATTACCGTGTTGCCTAGTATGTCTGCCAGTAGGGAAAAGAGATTTTTTTGTATTATTCGGGTTCTTTTATATTGAGCAGTTTAATTACGGCTTGCCTTAAAATAGTTTTCACCCAGAAATATACTTGTTGACCTTTTGCGGGGGTGGAGGAGAAAATGGGTCGCACATAAACTTATTGTCACTCTACATACATAGACAATAAATTAATAAAATTTTACGCGACTTATCTTTCGACCAATTTAAACTCTCGTAGGCACACTGTTCATCAATATCAGAATTGTCAGATAAATACAATATAATTCATTGAAAAATGCGGCGAAGATTGGAATGGTATCAATGTGAAGTCCCATTTCGGATTTATAATTACTTATTTTAAAGTGGGGCGCAGGTTCGATCCCTGCCGGAGAACTCATTTTCTTTATTAAGATTTCCCGAATGTGCAGGCCAACAGACGTAATAAACACTGTTTAAAAGGTAAATAAAAAATGGGGCGTTTATTTCAAATACGAGTATCCACTAGTAATAACGTTTGAAGTAATAAAAATGTCGGATTAAAATAAATCCATTATTTCTTTAGAAATACATATAAAAGACGTCAACACCCAGTGATGACAGTCTGTTTCATGCTTATTCGCAATCATCAGACCAGAAGTTATACAAAGTGTGTATGTATATATATATATATATATATATATATATATATATATATATATATATATATATAGTCAAACCTAGAGAGCCAGACAAACCTACCAAGGTTTCACCTAAGCGGATCATCAGGGAAAGCTGGCTAAAGAGGTAAAGAAAACTGTATACTTATAGGCGATAAACAAAAGACCAAGACCACGTGACCAAACATTAAAAAAAAACAGCAACAACACAACAATTGGGTGGAGGGAGAAGAAATTTATTCGAAACGGCTTAAAAGGGAAGGTGTGATTTAATGACAAACGGGCAAAAACGGTTAAACAACTATATAATCAGGGGAGATTTAGCCAGCTTTCCCTGACGATCTGCTTAGGTGAAACCTTGATAGGTGTGTCTGGCTCTCTAGGTTTGACTAGGTCTGCTCTACTTTTGTATTGAGCACTTTTTTTTTTAATTAGTTGATTACTCGTATCGGGGTTTTTCTTTGGTCTTTGAACCTGTATGCTGTACGATTATTTTCGACAGACGTTCAGGTTCCTAGCTCTTTCCTTTTTTTTCCTTCAAAATTGATTTGACCATTAGCAAATCAAGAAACTGAAGGTTTTCCGAGATGAGTGTAGTTACATATATATATATATATATATATATATATATATATATATATATATATATACTGCATGTTTCGTCAACCGTTTGCATGTAAAAGCATAATGAAAAAGTACGGCAATTGATAACAACGCACAGCTTTATATAAATACTTGTAACCCTGAACGACATATAGTTTTGTTCTACTTGCACCCCTGAAGATGATCTTGGAAGAAGATCGAAAGTACTTGGGAAATGAAAATAAAAGAAATTTAAACAGCTATAGCACATTTCTCTCATCCTTTAACATCAATAAACGGAAGGTTATTCGTGAGTATGAACAGATTTTGTTAAAAATTAGCAGACGTAATGTATGTAATTTATTTAATCAGACATGACTGAAATAGAATTTGCTGCCAATATAACCCAAATATATATATTTTGGGGGTTCATCTCTCTGGTGTTCTTGTCCTTCTTTCCGTCGTTAGTGTTAGTGTATAATGGATATACTAATAACTCTATTAGACATTGGAGAGTAGGGAAGACCAAAGTATTATTTTTCATTTTTCAAGCAGCCCATGACATATGTATTCATGCTTTGAATAACATACCAACCTAAAAAATCTTCATTAATAAGATTGATTTTTTTTTTTAGATATCATGTAATTTCATCTCGTAGAAATTCTGAATTCATCCAAATAATTTTTTTTTTTAATATCGTGGGGTTTACCGAAGCTTGAATTGACTGACTACAACTGAAAGATAATGTCACTGTTTGTATTAATATATTTCAGAAGACCTCTTTAAATTAAAGTCATTAAGTCTCCAGTGCGTTTCTTTTTTATTTTGTGCGTTGATAAATGAATGGGTTTGCACATGCGCATAATAATTTTTGAAAATGGAAGACGTGCCCTATAACATTGCATGGATGTTCCAATGTAAAATTTAGAAATGATTTTATAAATACAAAACAAAAGTTATTTTCTAAAATATTGAATTTAAAAAAATATGTTTGAATTCATGCTTACCTGTTTTTCTTCGTTTATATATATATATATATATATATATATATATGTGTGTGTGTGTGTGTGTGTGTGTGTGTATAAATGTACCTAATTCTTAATACTATTGTCCAAAATTGAAGTAAACAACATTTTTTTATAAATAATAGCTATAAAATCCTTCATGGAAGTTCATTTGGAGGAACTTTCATACCTGACCAATTCACTACCCTAACTTGTCAAAAATAAGTTTGTATGCAAGAGAACAAAGGGAATGCTGGAAGCCAAACCAATTCCTTCATAATATGCCTCCTCAGCAGGGAGTGAAGAGAATGTAGGGGGGGAGGCAGTGTAAATGAAGCCTGTTATAATTTTTATATATAAATGTATGTACCTCCAAAGATTCGCTAAAAAATAAGCATACTTGATGTAAAAATGCCCCAAATTTAATAAAAACAAAATTTTCTCGGCAAAATCTGTTGTTTATTATTATTAGAGGAAAGACAAAAGTGTTGTTTTTTTAAGTTATATTTTTTAAATCCTTTTCAGAATCTTCAAAATTTTGCTTAAAAATTTTATTTTTCTTTCATCAGCGGTTGACCAAAAATTAGTATGTGAAATTTTCAGGAATTATTAAAAACGAATGAAGTTATTTTAGAAAACTTTCTTTCTTTTAGAAAATATGGGCATTTTTTTCTAGCTTCTGATACACCCTTCCTTGTTTAATTTTATGAAATTTCCAGAAATTCTTTTTTGTAGGACGTAAAGTTTATTTTAGTTATAAGCACAAGTCCTTGGAGAATTTTTTGTGAAACAGGATCCCAGTTACAGAAAATCTGCTCTGAATGGTAAAAAAGATATATGCAATAAAACTAAGATTATTTAATTACAAAACCTTTTGTTTTTTGAATAAGATATATTATGGACACTTGTCTTAAGAATAATTTTTTCCGATGAATAATGAATTTTTACAATAATTGTTTTCATTTTTTTATGTTAATTAGATTAGTTTATAAAGTTTAAATCTTTTAGAATTCTGTATTAATTTATGTCGGTTAGATGATATTGTTTTTAAGTAAAACTATATTTACTAATCATAAATGGAAAAATCTTACTACAATTAGGCGATCCTCAATTTTTAATTTGTATTTTTATGTGTGCATAAAGATGCCGATTTTTGTAAATGCAGAAGTCCATATAACATATTACAATGAAATACAAGCGAGAACTATATTACATTTAAAGCCAAAGTGCCTAAAATTCAATAAAACATTAGATTACTTAAAATATTTTCCAATTTTTTAAGGTTAATGTGTAGTTAGCATTTATATAAAAAGGCGTTCACATTATATTCGTCAAATATTTTTCAGATATTTCCCCGTAGAGAAGATTCCCAAGCAGAAGTCTATCGAGATAGTTGTCAAAACCTCATAAATTCACTCACGATATTTTAAACTAAAAGTAAGTTATATTTGTTTCAAATCAGATTAATTAAACTTTAAATCAGGTAATCTCTCTCAAATAGAATTTCAGAAAAGTATATTTGATTTTTGAAAGATTTTTAATAAAAAAAATTACTATATGCTGATAGATTTGTAAATATGGCTAAAATCTTAGCCACATAAAAAAAATAATTCGAAGCAATTTAAATTCGTTTTGAAATACAGAAAAGTATTTTGCTTATTGGGAATATTAAATTTAATCTATTAACTTAAAATTAAAATAAAAGCTTCAAGAAAGATTTTTCATTTTTTTAAATTCATTTAAACCTTAGGTATCGTTTTTCTTTGGAGTTACATATATAGATGCAATTTTTTGACCCTGTCTTTAAAAGAACTGAGATGCATAAATCCATTTGTGATAAGTTATATATATATATATATATATATATATATATATATATATATATATAAGGTTATAGTTGTTCCAACGAGAAAAATGTATATTTTAAAAAGAGAGAAACCGCAAACGTTTTTGATTATAACATTATAACCAAAAACGTTTACGGTTTCTCTCTTTTTAATATATATATATATATATATATATATATATATATATATATATATATATGAGTGAGAGAAAGAGACAGATGAAACGATTATTGATTTTCAATATAAGCATTCACGACTGTTAGTCACATCGTTCAAAGATTTAATTACCACCATTACCGAAAGTATGAAAAACTCAAAGCTGATTACTTTACTTGGTCATTTTTCTCATTTGAATGACTTTTATAGCAGTTTTTTTTCTTCTGGAATTGAAAACTAAATACTAAGTGGGAGATAAATCTGGTCTTTTTGGCCTCAGTGCTAGTGGGCTGAGCTCTATCATTTGCCTAAAATCCTTTACTATCATCTATTTTCATAATATATGAAATCTCAACATCAGCTTCCGATACTTCTGAATAAGTCTAACAGGCAGAAAACAAGTAAGTCTAGGGATCTCATTCTGGAAGAAAAATAGAAAAGCATAATAAAAAAATGTGTATTTCAAACCAAAACAATGCTTTCAATATAAAAAAAAAATTCATTTTTATGATAGAATCAGATAAAATAATATATAATGAGGAATCTTTAAACCTTAACATTTGATTTAGTTTTACAGTCCTGGTCACTTTTTGTTGTAGAGTAGTTTCACAGTGGAGGCTTGTATTTCACTAAGTCGGTCCTAAAATAGATTCGACGTACAAAACGTTAGGAACTTGATATAATAGGTAATGACACAGAGAAATCTAGTGGTGGTCGCTGATACTTCTAGTATCCGACCAACGGTCGTCCAACATCGACTGACTGACCAACCCACTGAGCGACTCCTACTACTCCTACTTATTATAGGTGGGAGAGTCTATTAACTATAGAATAGGCGTGTTCCACTATAACACTTTTAACATCTAATTTAGCCCCACCCCTGACTTTTTATTTTGTGGCGCTGTGCCTGCATAATTAATTTTTTCTGTCCTCTTAGGAAAGTCAGTGCGTGCAAAGGGGTAAATTTGTAACGGTCTCCTGTTCAAAGGATTCGGGATAATATTTAGACAAGATTTATTATTTCATGATTTTTACATAATCAAAGGACAAAACTAAACTTTCTCAATTCAGTAATCTATCTCTTTTTTCTCTACCGTTCCACTTCCTCTCAAGACTTGTGTACTCGATAGCATTTCCGATAATATAGACAAAGCCATCTTTCTACATCCGTTTGCAAATATATTCGTGCTCGGTGACTTAAATACTCTGTAACTGACCTCCCTGACATCCAAACTCTTAACTTTTCAATCCCTCACGCAAGTGGTTGACTTTCCTACACATTTCCCCGGTTAACCCGGACGATAACCCTTCTCGATTTCTGTTTTGCCTCATCCCTGATACTTGTCGCGCTACGCAGCTCTGCCCTCTTGGCAACTCTGATCACGCCGTAGTGTATGTTAACTCCTCCTAATCCACCTCCAGCCATAAAACTCTTACTAACAGAATATTTTTCTGTTATCAACGCGCAGACTGGGACTTGTTCCGTGATTTCTTTGACGACGTCCATTAGGATGTGGTTTTTAATCATCCCGTACAAAAATGTGCGTCTGAGTTTCTCCTCCCGAATAAAAGCCGGTATCGAGGCTTTCATCCCAGCAAGAAAATACCAAGTTAAATTTCCTTGGTTCTCACCTGTTAGCTCTGCCGCTATAGCCCATAGGAATTACTTCTTCCGTCTGTACCACAGTGACATGTCTGATTGTGACATACATCTCTTTGTCTCTGCTCGTAATGAATTCAAGTGTAACGTCAATGAAGCAAAGTTACTGATTGCTGATAGAATGAAACAACCTATTGCATCTCGCAAGTTTGGTTCTAAAGATTATTGGCGGCTCTGCAAGAACTACAGCAAATCCTCAACTCCTCCCCTATTCAATCAATTCGAAGTCCTAACATCCACAGCTAATAAGGCTGAATGCTATGCTCTGAAATTCTCATCCAACTCAACACTCGACTCATCCGGGGTACCCACATCTGAATTTCCCAATAGAACTGAGGCTATAGCGTGTGAGATGTGCATAACCCCGTCGATGGTATTAGACATCATCTCTAAATCAGACTCTCATAAAGCAAGTGGTGATGAATAAATACCGACCGTAGTCCTAAAGAAATGTGTCCCTAAGTTGACTCCAGTTCTCTCCAAAGTCTAAAACTATTGTTTCACCGGTTCTTTATTTCCAGCCTGTTGGAAGTCCTCCTCCTCTTTTTTCGTCCCTGTCTTTAAGAAATCTGGAGACTCTTTTGACCCATCTAACTACCGTCCTATCAATATCCTACCGCTCTTTGGCAAAGTCTTCGAGGCTTTAATCAATGCCGAAGGAGTTAAAAATTTTCACCTCCCACGATCTGCTTTCTGACAAACAATATTCTTTCCGCTTTGCCCAGTCTACCGTTGATATGCTTACGGCCATAACTGAATATGTATACCAAGCTCTTGATAATAAGTTATTTTTAGAATGATGGAATTTCAGACTTTTATTTTCATTATTTTTTTTACAATGAAATATGATCATCATGAATCATAACATGCATATCAATCTATTTTATTTACTTTGTTACACGTTTATATAAAAGCAAAAATATAAAATATCACCTTGTTAAAATGTATTCCCTTTTCTTATACTCGTCATTTAAATGAGTGTAAATTTTGATTGTCGCTTTATTTAGTTCTGGTTCGCGTAATTAGTTTTTCGAGCCGGTTGCTGAAAATTTTGGTTGTCGCTTTATTTTAAATGTGTGCAAATTTTGGTTGTTGCTTACTAGCAGCAGAGACGCAATACTCCTTTTCGTTTAATACTCTTGACGAAATAAGAAATAAACAGAAAACACGAATAACAGAAAAGAAACGGGAGCTAACAGTAACAGGAATGCAACAAAAAGTTAAAGTAACAAAACAGGAATGAAAAATAAAGCTAATAAGAAAGAAACGAATGATAAAAGAACAAGAAAAAAAGGGAAGGAAGAAAAACGAAAGGTAAGAATATTAAAACAAGTAACAAACGTTAAGAATGTTAAAAAAAGAAAACGAAAAACAATAGAAGCAAGTAAACAACAAACATGAATAATCAGAAAAGCTACAAATAAGAGTTACAAAAAAAATGGAGGACAAAAGTGAGAAAATACAACGAAAATCGAGAGTTCAGAACATTGGGAGGAAAGAAAGAAGTAACAAGAAACACGAACGTAACAATAAAGGAAAGAAAGAATTTTCAAAAGAAGAAACTGAAGACACAAGTAACGTGAACGAAACAGAATAATAAAAAGCTGAACGAAGGGCGATGAATAGGCAACAAAATACAAGAATAACGAGGGAAACGTCAAATAAGAAACAAATGGAAGAAAAACAAGTGTTTACAAGAAAGATAAACAAGAAATGCGAAGGAGAAGAGTAACGAATAAGAACAGGAAGACATGAGTAACAACATGACAACGGAAAAGAAACAAGAGTAACAGTCAACGAATGTCAAATATACGAGGCAAGGAAAAATTAGTATAACAGAAAATCAAGAGAATACAAGTATGACAAGGCAACGAAAAACGAGTATAACAGGAAAGGAACGAAATACAAGTATGACAAGAAGGCAAGGAAAAACGAGTATAATAGGAAATCAAGGGAATACAATTATGACAAGAAGGCAAGGAAAAACGGGTATAACAAGGGAATACAAGTATGGCAAGAAGTCAAGGGAAAAGTGTATAACAGGAAAGCAAAAGAATAAAAGTGTGACAAGAAGGCAAGGAAAAACGGGTATAACAATAAGGGAATACAAGTATGACAAGAAGGCGAGGAAAAACGAGTATAACAGGAAAGCAAAGTAATACAAGTATGACAAGAAAGCAAGAACAGGGAGACACGAGTAACAATGTGACAACAGAAAAGAAACAAAAGTAACAGAAAGTCAACGAATATCAAATATACAACGAAGGCAAGGAAAAACGAGTGTAACAGGAAAGGAAGGCAATACAAGTATGACAAGAAGGCAACGACAAAACGAATAGAACAGGAAAGGAAGGCAATACAAGTATGACAAGAAGGCAACGACAAAACGAATAGAACAGGAAAGGAAGGCAATACAAGTATGACAAGAAGGCAACGACAAAACGAATAGAACAGGAAAGGAAGGCAATACAAGTATGACAAGAAGGCAACGACAAAACGAATAGAACAGGAAAGGAAGGCAATACAAGTATGACAAGAAGGCAACGACAAAACGAATAGAACAGGAAAGGAAGGCAATACAAGTATGACAAGAAGGCAACGACAAAACGAATAGAACAGGAAAGGAAGGCAATACAAGTATGACAAGAAGGCAACGACAAAACGAATAGAACAGGAAAGGAAGGCAATACAAGTATGACAAGAAGGCAACGACAAAACGAATAGAACAGGAAAGGAAGGCAATACAAGTATGACAAGAAGGCAACGACAAAACGAATAGAACAGGAAAGGAAGGCAATACAAGTATGACAAGAAGGCAACAAAAAATGTAAAAAATGAAGGAACGAAAGTCAACGATATTAAGAATACACATAATATTAAGAGTTAAAAGAAGGCGACAAAAGTAGAGAGTAAGAAAGCAAGAAAATAAAGGAAGACGTGCGAGACAAGAATGAAAGACAAGAGGAACAAGAAAAACTACCAATTATAGTCACAATAAAGAAATAAGGGGCATTCGTATGAAGAAAAAAATGAAGGAAGAACAAAGTAAAAAAATTCCAAAGAACAATAAAATCAGGAGTAATAAGGTTGGTTGGTTGATTTTGTTTAGTGGCATATCAACACCTACATGGGTTATTTAATGCCGAAATCTAAATATTTTGAACACAATTTTATGGCTTCAACTAAATATATTTTGAACGCAATTGTATGTATTCAACTACAGATAAAACGTATTGTTGGTCATTTTGCAATGAAATATATTGCTGGTCATTTTATTACAAATATAGTGTTTTTTTGTTTTTGTTTGGGGCTCCACTACTTTCCCATAACTGGGAACCTAACAAGTGCTACCACTGCGGGTCAGTGTGGACCTAGGAACAATAGAAATTAAGAGGTCACCATCAGAGGCCTTGCTGCTGGATGTAGTTTATCGTCATAACCAGGACTGAACAAGAAAAAAAAAACGAACAATCAGAATAACTAGAAAGAAAAGGAAGTCATCAAAGCAGCGGAAGTAACAAAATGGCAACGGAAATAAATGTGGCAAAAAAGATGTAAGTGTAACAAAGAAAACAACGAAACTGTAACAAGAAAGATGAAGCAAAACATTAAGAAAGTAACAGAAGAGTCGTGTGACATGAAAGTGACAGAAGACAAGTTTGGCATGAAATGACGGAAGTGTGACAAGGAAGTGACAAGGAAGACAAATGTAAGAGGAAAATGACGAATGACATATGAGACATTAAAGACGGAAGACAAATGTGACATGAAAGTGACGAAAGACACGCTTGACATGAAAATGACGACAGACAAGTTTGACAAGAAATTGACGGAAGCCAAGTTTGACAAGAAAGTGACAGAAGAGGAGCGTGACATGAAAGTGACGAAAGACAAGTGTGACATGAAAGTGATGGAAGAAATGTTTAACAAGAAAGTAACGGAAGCCAAGTTTGACAAGAAAGTGACGGAAGCCAAATTTGACAAGGAAGTGACGGAAGCCAAGTTTGACATGAAAGTCACAGAAGACAAGCGTGACATGAAAGTGAAGGAAGAAGAAGAAAACGGAAAAGGAATAGAAGAAGAAGAATAAGGAAGACAAATGTAAAGAGAAAGAAACGGAATAAAGGACTGACAAGAAACAGATCACAAGATTAACAAATCAAGTCATTTAAATATATGTAAATTCATATTTTTAAAGTCCATGTTGAGACCGTTTAAACTAAACTTACCTTAAATCAAATCTTTTGGTAGTGTAGTATTTTATCTGATTCTCCTTGTTGTAGACTAATAAAAAATAAAGTTTGGTAACATTTTTAAAGATTTTTTGTCTTATTAGCCATGTAGGAACATATATAGAAATCATGGTGACTGATACAGCACGGAAACTTGTTGAGTGGAAAATTGGTTGTAGTGCTGATTATTAAGATTCTAGATGTCTTTTACTCGCTCGCAAAGATAATAGACTTTGGAGTCAAAAAAAAAAAAAATGAAAAACCTATGTCGGCAAAGAAATCCGCGTGGGACTGGCGTCAATTATCAAATACCTTCACTAGTTGGAATTCTGCATTCCTTTCACATCTAATTTCAAAAGAATGAAATTTATTAAATAACAATGCCATCCAATCAGCGTCTCTGTGGATGAATGTCACTCACATGGTGTCGTCTTCAATCGGATCTCATGGTTAGAGTTCACTAGGTTTATTTTAAATTCTAACTTGGAAAATAATGCGACTGTTACTAAGGTGGCTTTATTTAATAACCAGAACCAGTTTGATTTACATTTTACTTCTTGCTACTGGGGATTCAGGTGTCGGGGCGGGGGTTATATGATAAAATATCTTAACTGTAAATGGTAGGCTTAACGCATATATAAAATAGTATGGCAACTATCAATTCAAATCTAGCAGTTGTAGTATTAATATCTCTTTCAAAAGTATATAAGGTTTTATTTTAATGCCAATTTATGTTAAGTTACATACTATATGTTCTTTTTTAATAATTTCACTCCAACCAAGGCAATGAAGCCCCTAAGACACAAGGAGTTACTGAGTGTGTCAGAATATGAGAAAAAAAGAGAAGATTATTAAGGAGCGATAACAATAAAAGAAAAGGAATTAAGAAGACAGTAGCTAACGATTTACTTCGCGTATACATTTTTGAAGATCAAAGTTCGCACGAAGGCAAGAAGTCTGAAAAAATAAAATTGTGAGAGGAGAAACTGTTAGCCTAAAACTTCCAGTTATATCTAGCCATTTCAATTGTAACATGATGACGCCTTGCCACCAATCTAGTAGTACACTTAAATTCATAAAGCCTAGGTACAGTAGAAAAAAAACTCATCAGAACGACTACCTTGAATATATCTATAGAAAAAGTACAGGAAAGCTACGTTACGGCAGTGGGAAAAATACCAAGATGCCAGGTCAGGACCAATAAAATTGCAGCTTCTTTGTAATCTATTAAGAATCTCTAAATAGATTGTAGTAGCACCAGACCAAATGTGACAACAATATCCAATGCACGGACAAATAGATTTAAAAATGTGTTAGGTAGATTCTGACCAGAAAAATTGTCTAGCACCACCTTGGGAACCAGCTTTCCTAGCAGTAGTCCAAGCAATTGATTCAATATAATCTTTCCACTTCATGTCAGTGGAAAACGTCAGCCCGAGAACTCACAAGGAGTCCCTCTCCTGGAGGTTAGCATCAGCCATGCTGATGGAAAACAAAAAGTAGTAGTTGTGTTTTGGACGCGTTAAAAAGAACAAGCCATTTCTTGCCCCAGTTAACAAATAATTTGTTATAATGGAACACACCTATTCTATAGTTAATAGACTTTCCCACCTATAATAAGTAGGAGTAGTAGTAGCAGTCGGCAGGGAGTTGGTCAGTCAGTCGATGTCGGACGACCGTTAGTCGGATATTAAAGTATCAGCCACCACAACTAGATTGCTGCGTCATTACCTATTATATCAAGTTCCTAACGTTTTGTACGTCGAACCTATTTTAGGACCGACTTAGTACAAATACAAGCCTCCACTGTGAAACCCCTACATAACTTAATTGTAGGTTACTTTTGAGCTCAGCTGCCAGTTTGACCTTACCATCGAACTTAAACTGGAGTTAATCGTTGTGTCATCAGCATAGATACCGGGTTGGAACTGATGACATCAAGAATGTTGTTGATGAACATTAAAAACAACGTAAATCCAAAGATAGAGTTCTGAGGAACACCTGCATTAATACAAAAATATCTAGAAGAGTGACTATTTAAGACAACTGATGAGATGGTATATAAAATCCACAAGCAGGTAGCGTAATCGGTAGGAATAGTGGTAATGGCAAGACGAATTCAAGTTCCATCCTAGTCTGTTACGTTTACTTTGGGCTAGGACCTTAGGGAAAGCATGAATCCATTTCCCCCTCCAACGATGAGTTAAACACGAGAATAAACTGAGCTCTCTAATTTTGGGTAGCAGCTTGTCTAGAAGAACAACTTTAAATTCAGAACCGCAGAAAAGACAACGGAAAATTAATCCACTATTTTACCCAAGAGCTTATGACAATTCCCAGATAATAAAGGGAAGTAATCAGAGGAGAGTTATGTTATATGTCCTGAAAGAGTGTAGCATTTTAAAAAAATGATCTGCAGTCCAGTTCTACAGAGAATATTAAGAAAAATTATTGGATGGTACATCGAATATTACTAGAACTTTATCCTGATTAACAATAGCCCAATTAAAAAAAAAAAATCTTTTCCCGCAATTATTAGAAATTGATGAAACAATGACAGCAAAATGATAAAATTCCAAATCTAAATTGTTTGTTCATTTTAACCCTTTGCCTGCCCAGGACATTTTCGTGTGTACAACCCAAACTATCCCGTGTATTACAAATGATGCACAGGACAGGCAAAGGGTTGAAATACTACATTTATTAGAAAATATATACAATTTAAATACAGAATGAGTCGTAAAATGACTTCAGAGACATACATTTTAACTTATACTCTTTTCCTGTTAACCAGGAGTTATTGCCGGACCGAAAGGGAAATTAGTTCTCGCTAATATTTTTGTGAGAGAGGAAATGAGTCTTTTATGTCATTAAATATAGTAAGACCAAATTTGAGAGAAAAACGCTTCGATCTTAATTTTTTATAACTTTAAAATATGACGCTGAGCTAATATGACATTCAGCGAATTGAGTTAATATGATGTTGGAAGAATTGAGCTAATATGATATTCAGCGAATTGAGCTAATATGATATTCAGCGAATTGAGCTAATATGATGTTGAACGAATTTAGCTAATATAACGTTCAACGAATTGAGCTAATATGATATTCAGCGAATTGAGATAATATAACATTCAACGAATTGAGCTAATATAATGTTGAACGAATTGAGCTAATATGACGTTCAGCGAATTGAGATAATATGATATTTAGCGAATTGAGCCTAACGTGATGTTTTAAACTGACGAATATGACGTTTCAACGAATTGGACTGATATGACGTTCAATGAATTGAGTTAATATGATATTCAACGAATAGAGCGAATATCGAAAACTTTATGTAATGTGGTTACCAAGTCGTTTACGGTCGCTTATAGCGCGAAGTATGTTTCATGGGAAAAAAGTCATATTTGAAAGCTGATCAAAGTGATTCACGAAAACGTGGAAATACTTAACATATTTCTTGAACACTTATCCTTGCCTACCTTCTCCCTTTCTGTACTTCTCTATATTCTCCCTTCACTCTCTTTATTTTCCTTCTTTTATCTCTCCATTTCATTTACTGTATCCTTTCTTCTGGCTCTATCTATCTCCTTTCTTTTTTCTCTATCTTTCTCTTCCTTCTCCTTTCTTGTATTTCCTTCATTCGCTCTATCTTTTCTTCTTTCTCTTCTGCTTATTTTTCCCAGTTTCTTTTTGTCTGTCTGTTCTTTTTCTCTTTTATTCTCTCACTTTCCTTTCCTATATCATTTAGTCTTTCTCAGTTTCTTTCTTTCCCTACCTCCCCCCTTCTCTCTCTCTCTCTCTTTTCTTCATCCTCGCACATTTTTTTTGTCTTTCCTGTCTTCTTGATGTTGCCAATGTTTTAAATTAATCGTGAATCTCTCCTTTACTTTTCTTTCTCCATTTCATTTCCTCTCCCTTTTCCGTCCGTCCTTCTCTACCGCTTTCTCTCCTTTCTTTTCTCTGTCTTTCTCTCTATTTGTTTCTTTCTAATATTCTCACACAATCTCTTTCTTTCTTTCTCTGTTTTTCCTTTCTTTTCGTTGTTTCCTTTTGTCTTTCTTTTCTTTTCTCATTTTTCTTCCTTTTCACTCTTTCCTTTTCTTTGTCTCATTTCTTTTTCTGTATTTTTTCCTTTCTTTTTCTTTTCATTCACTCTCTTTTCTTCTTCCATGATCTTTGTTTTTTCTTTTTCTTTATTGTCTTTCCTATCTTCTTCATATTCCTGGTTTTAAAAAAATCATGTTTTCGTTAAGCATCG
This sequence comes from Acanthosepion pharaonis, assembly GCA_903632075.3. NCBI lineage: Eukaryota > Metazoa > Mollusca > Cephalopoda > Sepiida > Sepiidae > Acanthosepion > Acanthosepion pharaonis. The sequence continues at coordinate 495,076 of CAHIKZ030005093.1, read as the reverse complement.
TTTAATTTCAGGAATTCTTTTATAGGAGTCAGTCCATTCCCTAAATTGTATCAGGAAGTGTCTTACAATTTGCTTTTAACATTACTAATACTTTTTTGTCGTTATTTTTTGTTGTAAATATGCCGGGTCGCAGCTACACTCTAATGCACTTAAAACTTTATGAACTCCGTTCAATGGCTATCATTAAAATTGTTATATACCCCAGTCACTCTTTACTTTTAAACCAAGTGTCTTTTTTTTTTTCTTTTTTTTTTTAATTTCCTGTTGAACAGTTTTGCCAAGCCCTTCTCTGATTGGTCAGTTCTGTTCGTGTTGTCAAATTTCGTCAATTGTATTTGTATCCGTACTATTTAAAACTCTTCGTTTTCATATACTATACCACTTTAACTAATACATCTGAGACGAAAATAGCTCAAGTTTATTATTCAGCGTAACGAAAAAGGAACACTCGATACACAGGTGATATTTTGTGACCGCTGAATTAGTAACAGTTTTGTTTATAGTCATTTTATTTTATCACTTTCAGATCAGTCATGCGTGACTGACTAAACTATTATAGCCGACGGGGCTCAAATTCCACACAACTGCACACATGCCAACCTAAAACTCTTAAAACCCGGAGATTCAAATCTTTAACTTCAGAAAAACAGAGATTTTACAGAAAAAAGACAGAGGGAAACAGAAGGATTTAAAAAAAAAACAGTAAAAATGTTAACTCTAAAACATCATTCTTCGAATTTACTGCCATTATTTCCATGCCAACTATTAATAAATAAAATATGGAAGAACAACGTTAGCTTCCAGACCAAATTTAAGCTCTACAAATCGCTGGCCATCTCCATCCTTCTCTACAGATGTGAGACTGAGACACTCCGTGTTGAGACAAGAAAAAAGATCCAGGCGTTCGCGAACAAATGCTTGAGAAATCTTCTTCGCATCTGGGAACACGAAACCAATGACTATGCACAGGGGAAGAACAAAAAGTCTTGTGGGCCAACAGGATTCTCTCCTCCCACTATTAATGGTCAAAAAGATAGCCAGATCTGACCATGTCACACGGCATAACAACCTCTTATGCAAGGCACTATTGAAGGCGGTCGCATAGCAAGCGGGGACGGTAACGCAAGAGCTGGTCAGACGTCAAAGAGTGGACGGACCTGACAATGCTGGAACTCCTAAAAGCAACAACCAACAGATTCTCCTGGGGGTGGTTATCCGTTTCTTCAGCATTTAGGTACCTCCGGTGATTGAAGTAGTCGAGAGACTGTTGATGATGATGATTTCCAACGGAGGCGTGATTTTAGAATAGCATTAACCCATTTCATTTTTTTTTCTTTTTTTACAATAATGTTTCCCCTCTATCTTGAGTTCCCCCGGGCCTTGTAAAGGCCCGATAGGGACTCAATATAAATGGTTACGTTAAGAGGCAGTTTATACAGATAAGAGGGGAAGATAATAGCTAACCATAGATTTGAAAATGATAATAATCAGGAAAGCATCCTCTTGGGAGTCGATTCCACAGAGCAGTGGTTCGCGGGAAGATGCTGTTAAACTCCGGTAAATCTGTTCTCTAAAAAAAGGTTATCTCCGTAATAGTTTAAACTAATGATGGCCCGAAACGTTGAAGCGATTTTCAAAACACACGCAGACTCAATATAGGAAGTATTTTCACTCGGTATCTCTTTTAATGAAAAAAAGCACAATTTCTCTACAGAGACTCTGAGGAAGACCAACGCTTAACTGTTAACCGGATGAATAATAGTTTCGAACTGGGGTGCCATGATAAAGAACTCAAAAGCGGGAGACTCCAGGCATATTCAGGAGAGTTGACAACTGCAACTGTATATACCTCTGGAATTTTACGAAGTAGCTATTAATACCTCAGTAAAAAATCCTCATTTCTCTTTCGACAATATCCTTTAATTTTATTATACTAAGATTATATTTTACTAGAGAGAACTTAGAATTCAGCCTCCCTAAGAGGATTAAAAATGGCCTCTTTCGTGCTACTATTGACTCTTTTATTGTCTTTGACTCACTCAATTCTGGCAGCATCAATGGGGGTAACACGTAAGGGTTCTTACACTAGAATTATCCGAATTGCTCTAAACGGTGCCCGGAAACTTCGGTAACGGAAGATTTGGTTATTTTGACAAGGAAGGAAAATTCGATAACTATGAAATAAAAGTCGATTGAAAATTAATTCTAGGGCCGTTCTGGTGTGGAGATTTGGGAGCTAAGCTTCCCCCCCCTACATTTTTGAAATGGAAATGAGGCTATGTAACTTTTGCTTCTTTAAAGAGAAATAACGATCTAAAAACTGAATTTATTTACAACTTTTTTTTTATTAAAATAACAATTTGAAAAGAAGATACAAGAAGCTTAACGTAGATATATCGATTGTATTTACTTGTAAACAATAGAGAATAGTAATTAAATAAATACTTATTTAAAAAAAATATATTTATTTCAAAGTATTGGAGTGTGGGCTTAACCCCCCTAACACCCATACAGAAAGTACGGCACTGGTATTGTTGCAGTGGGAGTTTATCTGGACTGGAACCCATGATTTTTTTAGTTAATACTTATTTAAACGTATGGGGGGTGCTACTCGTCAACTTAAGTGCCATAAACTTGCCATTGATGGCCTTTAGTGCCATAAACTTGCTACTGGTCTACTTCAGTGCCATATATTTGCTACTAGTGTACTTCAGTGCCATAAACTTGCTACTGGTCTACTTCAGTATCATATATTTGCTACTGATCTACTTCAGTACCATAAACTTGCTACTGGTCTACTTCAGTGTCATAAACTTGCTACTGGTCTACTGCAATGCCATATATTTGCTAGTGGTCTTCTTCAGTGCCATAAACTTTCTACTGATGTACTTCAGTACCATAAACTTTCTATTGATGTACTTCAGTGCCATAAACTTGCTACTGGTGTACTTCTTGCCATGTATTGGCTACTTGTCTACTTCAGTACCATTATTTTGCTACTGGTCTATTTCAGTGCCATAAACTTGCTACTGATGTACTGCAGCCAAATCACGGCAAAAGTAGTTGAGATCAAAAGGCTACGAGAGCGTAGCATAGAAATAAATGGAATATGTGAGTTGCTAATAAAGAAAGTGAAATGGCAGCAAGTCTTCAACAACAACTATAACAAAAGAGAAAAGTTTCAGTGAATGCAGTCAAGCATGACAGGCAGCAAGGGCACTCATCAGCAGGCGGGCGAATTAAGGTTAAAGCTCTAAGTTCTTGACAGAGAATTGTCATAAGCGTTGCTCATGACTTTGGTGATATAGTAATTATGAGTTCAATCTCTGGTCTGGGCAGTGTGTACTTGGACTAAGAAGAGCAGGGTGAGCATTAACAGTACTAAAAATAAGAATTGCATGAGTAATCCCTAGACATGAGCAGTTGAATGAGAAGAAAGTTTAAATACAAGTTCCGTTTGGAATTTCCTGTAAATTGCCCAGACGGGGATTTGGCTAGTAGGGTGCGATGAATAAACTGTCGTCTAAATTACGCAAAAATGAAAATAACACTGACATCTCATTTTAACAGATATATTTAACAAAATGACACAAAAATATCTCGAAATACTAAAGAGTAAATTTCCTCAATAAAATCGTCATTGGCTTCAACCACGAGCTCCAGACGACTTCGAAATCTCCTGCAACACCTCTGGAGGATCTCCTTGTTTAAGTTGGTGAATGCTGCCATAATCCTTGCATTTAGTTCATCTTTGGTGTTACAAGGAGTTTTGTTTTGTTGGTCCCTTGCTCAACTGAGCCCCACACATAATAATCAAGGGGATTACAGTCTGTGGAGTTATGGCGCTATATGCAAGGGGTGATGTGGTCGCAAAAATTGTCTGATAGCCATAACTGTGTTCTCCTGCTTGTATGGGATGGTGCAGACATAGGGTCCAGAAACCACCCTCTTAACCCTCTTTACCTCCTATATGCACTTGTTATATACGTGTTGAGCCATCACTAGTGATCACTCCAAACACTTTCGTAATCACCATTAGACTCGTGCAACTCTTTCCAAATCCTCTGCACTGTCTTCAGATTGACACCCAAACACTCTGAAATGTTCGTATTGGAGCTTCCGGTGTGAATGCCAAGCAGTACAGCATGTCGTTTTACAAATTTCTGGCGGATTGAATTTGGGTTATGGGGCTCTTTTTCTCAAAGACGGTGCCCAACTGACCCTACTATACTGTGCCGTCGACAAAATCGAAAACAAACAACGCGCATGCGCGAAATTAAAAATATAACATGGCGATAATTTACCCATCGCACACTGTATGTGCGTGTTGTTGATAATTTTACTATAAATATGTGTTGTTTGTAATTTTTTAATATAATAATGTATTGCTGGTATTTTCATTATAACAATGTATTTTTATACTTTCATATTGTTCTGTTTTTGTTTGCTATCACCCCTGTCAAGTGTGGACCCGAGAACAGCAGCAATTAAGAGGTGGTTACACAATCCTCAAAACCTTCAATCTCCCGATCAGAGGCCTTTCTGTCGAATGTAGTTTATCGTCATCCCAGGACTACATAATACAATTATACTGCAACATAATCCTTTATTGAGTATACGTACATACAAATAGAAGACGGATTATTTGCCATAGTTCCATGTGGGGGACTAAAATATATTCAGAATATATCTTAGTGACCCTGTAATCAGTAAATAATGATAGTCTTTTAGAAGAGAACATTATAGTGGCGTGGGGCTTCAGAATTAAAATGAACTGTTGATTTACTAACCCCAAGAAGACTGATAATGACGAGGAAATACACGGGTTATTTTAACAAAACAAAATAAGGAATTTACAAATTTACCCGCTTTAAGTAGCGTCAGTAGCTCGTTTCGGTAAAATAAATCAGAATTCCATAAAGGAAAATAAATCAGACATCTGTAGTTTCATCGTATTGACATGAAGAGGAAATGTTCGTACAACAGATTTAATGGTATGACAGAAAATAATATTCAAAAATGCTTCAGAAAAAGTTAAGAGAGTCCATTGCTCATTGAAGGGATATATGGTTTGCATACATTCAAAAGTAGACGAAAAGTGTTTGAAATATTTTAGCTTTCTTGGATTGTTGGGAGAAAAATTTTTGAAGCGCCGCGTGCTATTTAGAGAACGATAATATAATTGGCGATTAATTTTACACTGGCGAGAGCTTCAACGCTAGTCGCGATGAACAGAAACGAAACCTTTCACATGACTTTAGACACTCTTCACCGATTAACTTAATTTTTCTTCTCATTTTATATTAAAAACGAATTTTGTGTAGGCTCATTATTCTTCTCGGCTGACTGGATAATTTCTGTGAAGGCAAGGGTTTTGTTAGTCCTAAAACAATTTTACATAAGCTCGCGAATTTCTTTCCCTCTTCTTCCTCATCTCACTCGAATTTGAAGGGAGTGGGTGAAGAGAGTTATTATTATTATTTCGCACTTACTACAACCTAAAAACGAGGTTACGTAAAATAATTGGGTTGCTCAATTATACTTTATTGAATAAACTAGTATAAATACAATTGACCTGTTAATCCAAAGAGGGAAATGATTTATTTGCGCCCCGCTTCGGACGTCTATGACTTGTATGCCTTGAAAAACAATATTCAAAATCTCAATTTTTACTTGGTTCGAACACCGACGACTGTTCTCATCGGGAAATATGGAAATAATTCACGCACCAAACAGACGTTTATTTATTTTTAGTATTTACTGAGCTTAACTCTGGCAAATTGACACACTAATGGAGCAGGATAAGGATCGAACTCAGTATATTATTAGGGGTCTCAAACACGAGGCCCTCAGATAACCAGTTTCGTGACCAATGTTTTCCTTAAGTTTTAGTAAGTTTCTGATACTGTCACCTTTTTAGGCGTACCATTCGTCCGTGCATCTAATATTGCTGCCACAAATGGTTTGGTGCTTATTCTATGTTTCTAGAGATTCTTGAAAAAAATCCAAATCTGAAACTGCAAAGTTATGGGTCCTGACCTGGCATCTCGGCTTCAGCCCCTTTCGCATCACCGTAAACTAGCTTCCCTGTGTCTTTTCTGTGCCTATTTTGAATGCTAAATGTTCTGATGCCCTAATCTCTTAGGTATCTGGATTTAAGCATAATACTAGATTGGTCTCACAATTCCACAGTTGAAATTGCTAAATGTAACCGTAAGTTCTATGCTAATAGTTTCTTCTCTTGTACTTCCCGCTTATGGAACTCTCTTCCGGTTTCTTGCTTTCCTATCAAAAAATTAAATGCTACGTCAATCGTCATCTCCTGTCTCTCTCTTAATCCAGTTTTTTTTTTTTTTATTTTTATTTTTTATTATTATCTTATCTTATCTGTTTCTTTCAGTCTCAGTTAGCCTTTGCATCCTAGTGATTTTTATCGTCTTGCTTGGGGTGAAATTATTTAAATGAAGAAAAAAAACTTAGAAAAATGGCAGCTTGTCCCCGTTTCACTGGAACAAAGACAGTAGATGCCCATATATATATAACTATATTATCTATAATCGTAATCATATTTTATGTATATAATCGTAATTATATTATGTATTTATTCGGTCGTGCTTGCTCGGATATTCATTAGTCTATCACACCAATCATCAAGGTCGGATGGTCATTAGAGTGGTATTCTGTGTGATAACATACTTGGACATTGTAGGTGGTTGCTGGGCGAACAGACTGTCTTGAGCCATGGCAAGGTGTCCAGAGCAGTAGGTCACTCTCGAGTTTTTGTTTTGCTCGCCAGCAGAGTCCCGCTAAGCACATTCTGCGTTCGAGTAAGATTGTAAAAATATTAGGTATGAGTCCATAGAGCTGTGATTTAGTTGAATGTTGTCTCCAAGAGATGTCAGGTATAGCTCTCAGTATCTGAGTGGAGGTTCCATCAAGCTTAGACTCTAAGTTTTTAATTAATGTCCAAGCAGTGGCACCATACATTAACACCGCCTCTACAGTGGCTTGGAAAGAATATCTGCTTGAAATTGTCTAGTAGATCAGATTTCCAGATTACATACATTTTATTCAAAGCGTCCCAGGCTTTAGCTGTGCGAATTTTCACATCCTTTTCAGTAGAATTTGTTTTACTTCCTAGGTATGTAAAAGATTCGACAGATTTTATTGATTTACCTGAGACAGTTTGTATTGAGTCTTGCTGGCTGAAGTCTATGAATACACACATAAAAAAAACGTTAAGCTGATTTGCACTAAAGTCTACACTTAAAAAGAAATTACAAAATGTGTTTTTAAAGTCATCACAAGTAACAAATAATTGTTGTTTCTTGAGATCATAAAACCAATCTTTGATTTTATTTTTATTGCTTTTTATTGCCTGCTGATGAGTTTCTGTCGTTGAATTGGTGTGTATATATATATATATATATATATATATATATATATATATATATATATATAAGCTTTGAATAAAGACAAAAGGAAAACATATATATATATATGTGTGTGTGTGTGTGTGTGTGTGTGTGTGTGTGTGTGTGTGTGTCTTGAAAAGGAAAACTTACATTAGCCGAAGTGTTTCGTCCTCTGAGGGACTTTATCAAAGCAAACGCAATTATTTTATTTGTAACAAGTTTTTATATACAAGAGCAAAAATGTTATTAGTTTCTCAAGTTTTTGAAGTTTAGAAACTTTTAAATATTCATCAGTTTATCTGAAAAGTCCCTCATTGACTTTCGTTTTTGACGATGAATTGTGTCATTTCGTGTCCTCCATAGCTTGCCCAACTTTTCAGCTAACCTGATGAATATTTATGAACGTTCCTAAACTTAAAAATTTGAAAAACCAATAACATTTTTGCTCTTGTATATGAATTCTTCTTACAAAATAAAATCCTTGTATTTGCTTTGATAAATTCCCTCAGAGAATGAAAAGCGTCGGCTTAGATAAGTTTTCTTTTTGTCTTTATTCATATTGTCCTTTTACAGATACACTCTATCTGAAATGCTTACACACATATATATATATATATATATGTGTGTGTGTGTGTGTGTGTGTGTGAAAATATATAGAAAATAGGAAGGAACTGGTTAGGTAAATAATCCAAAGTCCCTTAGTATTTTAGTTATTATTTTTAAAAATAGTGCTCTATATATATATATATATATATATATATATATATATATATATAGATAGATAACTAGACTCGTTTTGAAAAACCCTCGAATTTTTTGATTTGCTAATCAAATCAATCTCGAGGGAAAAAAGGTTTTAAAAAAAGAAAGAGCTACAAACATGAACTTCTGCCGACAAAAAATCGCACAGATGCAGGTCTGAAGCCCAAAGAAAAACCCTGATACGAGTAAACAACTAACTAACAAAAGAGCTCAATACAACCGTAGAGCAGACCTAGATATATTTAGGAGCCAGACAAACTTATTTAGGTTTCATTTAAACGGATCGTCAGGGAATTTCCCTGACGATCCGTTTAGGTGAAACCTAGGTAGGTTTGTCTGGCTCACTAGGTGTATCTATATATATATATATATATATATATATATATATATGTTGTGTGTGCGCGGCAAAAATACCTCCCATATTTTAAAGGTTGGCAAATAGGCCAAGGTAACTGCTATTAAAAAATATTTCAGTGTTGTTTAAAAAAGGACTGTGGTTTTTATTCATTTGGTTTTAAAAATGGCATACTCCAAATGGTGGCCTCTATTCGCTATACACTCTTGTAGACGGTTTCTAAAATTTTCCATCGCCTGGAAGTGTGAGCGCTTCGAGGTCTTCCAGCTGACTTTTAAGAGTTGAACTGGTGGCCCTGAAATTTTCAACCCTTTGTAGTATCGATTATCCGGAACAGCATAATTCTGACGTAATATGAAAAGATCTCCGTGTTGCAATTACAGATTTACCAGTTTTTCAAAAGCAAACGCACAGTGATAGTAAAACTAGAGGAAGACACCATTGTCACTTGCTTAAGTTCACTAGCACCACACAGGTGACAGATTAAAATGGGGGAGGTATTTCTGCTTCATCAGACATATATATACAAATATGTGGTGCAGTTCAATTTATATAACAATGAATCATTCATACAAAAAGTAAATTATTAAAGTTAATGATATAAAATGGTGAAATCCCTTCACTAACAAATTTTTTAAGATGCATTCACCTACTAATCACTCGATGAATGTTATGATCCTTGTTTTTTTTTAAATTATAAACTGTATTAAGTCTTCCTTAAATACGCAAGTACTTCAGACTGTACATTCAGTCATCTTCAGGCATGGAAGTTATTTTGTTTTTTGGTAAAATTCAGGTAGCATCCGAGACGAAAAAATATGATGCGAATGGAAATCTATATATATTAGGAGATGACATTGAAAACATATCAAAATCGATACTCAATTGCAGTCATGTTTCGATGCGTATTATATATATATATATATATATATATATATATATATATATATATATATATATATATATAATCAAATATACATACATATATCACGTTAAATTGTATCAGAACACCGGAATTAAAAACAGTTGCATAGCTACACACAGAACACTCTTTGAAAACGAATGGAATAACATTCGAAAGTACTCGAGAAAAAAAAAATAATATAAACTAAAAGTTAATATGAATTTTGTCAAATTTATCGATAAAACAGAACAACTTATTCGCAAATTTGAAAGTTATTTTTTTTTTAAATTGAAAGGCATACTTTGTCTACATTATTTAACAAAACATATTCGGGAGGATTCTTGCTGCCAAAATACACCTTTATATATATATATATATATATATATATATATATATATATATATATATATATATATTGTCTTGATAAATTCCCTTAGAGAACGAAACGCGTCGGCTAAGACAAGTTTTCCTTTTATCTTTATTCATATTGTTCTTTTACAAATACGTTCCTAGACTTAAAAATTTGTCTGACTTAGTTCATTTCACAATATATATATATATATATATATATATATATATATATATATATAGTGGGGAAATATATGACAAAGTTTTCGTGTGATGCGTTTCGTCCTTTGGGACTTCATCGGACTAAATTTGTTAAGTTGGTGAGACTACGCATGCGCATGAACAATATATATATTAACCGATTTCATTTAGATTCTTTTTCTTTCTATCACTTTTGTTATTAGATATCTCACACTGTCGTATTAGACGATTTGCCAGGAACGGTGAAATGTTGTAAAAGCCAGAGCGCAAATTTTCCGTGTATGACGTTGCGATCAGTGCACTCTCTAAACGTTATCGTCTTAGTTAACTGTTTTTCCTTTGATCAGAGTACCATATTTATGCTAAAATTGTGGTCTGTCTCGTTACAGTGAGCAACTAATATATTTAATGTATTGTCTTGTAAAATCTCCCTTTTGTGTTCATATAATCTTTTATTTAGATTCCTTGAGATTTCTGCGATGTATTTTTTGTGACAATTATTACAGGCGATAGAGTAAATTCTTCCTTCAAGTTTTAGCTTATCGTTTTGTTTCGGATTGACTAAGTCTTTTATTTGTTTTAGATGTAGTAGTAACACATTTTTGATTAGTTTAGATAAGTTCTTTTCAATTGTAGTTATAATGGAGTTAGTTGGTAGGACAATATATTTTATTGATTTATTAAGTTTGCCAGAAAAGACCGTTTTTCTATTTTGGAATATTTTATGAGTCTTTTGTTTCGCATTGAATATAAAATAAACTTGAAACATAACAAATTTAGTCCGATGAAGCCGTAAAGGACAAAACGCGTCGCACGAAAATTATTTTTACCACTTTATCATACATTTTTTCCGCAATACACTTCTTGATAAAACAATTTATATATCGTTATCTTTTCTTATCTTATCTTATCTTATCTTATATATATATTTCGATAAACGTGCAATCAATTTACAAATTCATGAATTATTCACACAAAAACAAATGCAAGGTTAATGATTTAATTGGCGAGAAAAATCCATCGTCGCAAACAATTCAAATAATATACAAAAACCTCCGAACCGTTATGAATGAAAAGATCCTTGTTTCTATAAATTTCTGCCGCATTAGTTCTTAGAGAAAAAACAAGAACAACATCTATTCCATACCTGAAGATGTCTGTAGGAACAGACGAAAGCTTGTAGTAAAAAATAAGAACTAATGCGGCAGAAATTTATAGAAACAAGGATCTTTTCATTCATAACGGGTTCGGAGGATTTTGTATATTATTTGAATTGTTTGCGACGATGGATTTCTCGCCAATTAAATCATTAACCTTTTGCATTTGTTTTTGTGTGAATAATTCATGAATATATATATATATATATATATATATATATATATATATATATATATATATATATATTATGATATTTTTATTATAAGAGATTATAATAAAAACATTTTGAAATCATACACAAAAGCTTTCATGTTTCAGTACTATGATTGTACTTCTTCAGGCGATGGTAAGTAACTGGTGATTAAATGATTTTTAAGAAAATTTTTAAAAAAGTGTTACCTCTTTTCCAAAAGTTAAAGAGGAGGGGATATAAGGTCAGAATTAAAATTAGACTTATGGGTATGTCTTCATTAACCAATTAAAAGTCAAATCAACGCTAATTAGAAAAGTAACCTCAGAGGGTGGAAGTGGGTGAGTTATTTTTTCATGTCACGATAAACCGGGGCATAGACAGGTCATCATTGACGATAGCGGAAAATAGGCAACAAAAATTAAAAAACTTTGTATTGAGCACTTTTTTTAAAAGTAAATGCTACGAACAGTGGATTTTTACTCCACCTATTCTTTCTCTCATTTGTGTTTGAGTATATATATATATATATATATATATATATATATATATATATATGAATACAATGTTACTATGGAATAAACTTCCAGTAACCAAAAACACTATTTTAAAAAAATGCTCAATGCAGAGTAGAGTAAATAATATTTATTTAAAAATTATAAGATAAGTCTGTTATAACATCACTACAAAAGTAGCCATTTTGTTTTAACACTTCTGGTGTCCTGTCAAGTGATGGTGTCGCAAGTAAAATTATGAGTTTTTAAACAGTTCAAAACAAACCACAGCCCCCACTGGAGGAAATTTTTTTTTTAATATTTTTATGTAATGCCCAATCAAATTACAAGTATATAATAACAAAATGGCTGTTTTTGTAGTGATGTTATAACATACTTACGTTATAATTTTTATTATATATATATATATATATATATATATATATATATATATATATATTAGTGGTCAATATATATATATATATATATATATATATGAAGAAATATAGTCTTAAGATGTGGTATATTTATGGGATAAAGTGCTCAATATCAGAGATAGAGCGTGTAAATATAAAAGTGAACATAGAAGTCAACACTTAGAGGCAACGATTGCATCTAGCATGAAACAGACTGCCGCCTCTAAGTGTTGACTTCTATGTTCACTTACATATATATATACATATATATATATATATATATATATAAATTTTCAAAAGGATAGAATCCAGGTAGAACTCAATGTTCAGGACAGAGTAATAATATAATAAAAAAACTCAAACACCAATATTCCATTGTTATAATTTATTAACGATCCAATTCATCAGACCTACAGATTCAAAAAGAAATCGGAAAATATAACTCCGGGTATAAAAAACAAAATTTTAATGAGAGTGTATGTATGGGAGTGGGAAACGCGTGAAAGTGAAATGTATGAAAGCTCTAGAGAGAGGGTGTAATAGAAGAAAAAAGAACAGGAAGGCCTAAAGGTGAAGGTAGGGGTTAAAATTTAACAGAGAGAAGTTTTAAAGAGAGGAGTTAAATAAGGGTTTAAATAAGTGAGATACAGATAAATATGAATTATTTTTCGATGCATAATTCGCTACTGAATCGCTGGCCTACATTAAAATAAAAAAAAAACAGACACCGGAAACGTGTGTATACATTTGTGGTGACACTACGCACAATAAAAAACGATATGATCTAAACTTAAAATCCAGAAAATGAGAGAGACAGGAAAATAAAAAAATAAATAAATAAAAATAAAAAATAAAATAAATAAATAAATAAATAAATGATGGGTTGTGGGGGTGGGGGCAAACTAAAAACTAGGAGTATTTATAAGAGAACCGATGTGTAATAAAGAAAATTTGACAAAGCAAGTAATATCACCTACAGGTTACAAATTTAACATAAACATCTAACTAATTTTATCTAGTAAGGACTATTATTTATTTGCCAAAAAAAATACGTAGATACTGTGAGAAATTCTGCAATTTAAGCTCCTATTGGCTGATTTGTAACGACCAATTTCATTGGTCGAATTTTGACTTTGTTTTTTCGCGGGCATATTTCAACGGCCCGTGCCCTTTTGAGTTCAGTTGCTGCAAAATATTGGAAATGTCAGGACTCATTTTTGAATCTCTTTGCAGGGCCTTTAGTGCCCAAGCCTAAATAATTAGGCAATGATTCTTCTTCAGCAACCAAAATGATAATGCTCCTGAGACGACGTCATGTTCCAGCTTCTTAATACTTTCAAGGCTGTATAATTCAGTCATTTATTGACTGTCGTCAAATGTGTATGTTCAACACGAAGAACTTTCTGCATGATCTCGACAATAGCCGAGTTTCAACTTCAGCAACCGAAATGGTAATGCTCCAGCAACGACCAGCAAATTCCTGCTTTTCCAACTTTGTAGAGACCAATTGAGTCCTACTGAAGTAAAAGACACTACCTATTCTTTGAAGAACTACACCACCCTGTTCCCAGGGGCAAAAAAGGGCAAAATCTTTTTTTGCAAGGATACAATAAAATTTGTTTTAAGTTTTAAGGTAGGCCTTGTTGATTGTATGACTTTCTTGTCTCTGCCAAGAGTTGAACTGTGTGAGAAGAAATTCTCACAATACACACATACACAACAACATATCTATATCTACTCGCACATACATACATATACGTGTACACATATATATATATATATCAATACACATACACTCATGCATACATATACACATAGACATACACATATGTGCACATAAATATATCTACATAAAATCTTACACACATCCATACATATACATACACACACTCATCTAAACAAATATACAACGTATCTATCTATCTATATACACATATCTATACATATATATATATATACATATATATATATATATATACACACATGCATAAATACATACACACACACATATATATATATACACACACAAATTAAAAAGTAAAAAAACACACATCCATCCATCCATCCATACATACATACATTTAACATATAAATAGATGGCTAGAATTAAACTAATTTATACTTTAAAAAAACTACTGAGGAAGAAAACGTTAATAATATTAAAAACCCACGGAGTGATTAACGTGTATATATTTTTAAGTCTATATATATATATATATATATATATATATATATATATATATATATATATATATATATATATCAGAAAACTATCAGATTTTGTATATCAGTTATTTAGGAAAACGTCTTACCTACAAACTCACACACATTGCGATTCCAATGTAATAAATTACAACCATGGAATATTAGTGTTTGAGCTTTTTTATTTTATTATTATTATTATTATTATTATTATATATATATATATATATATAGAGAGAGAGAGAGAGAGGCTGTATTATTATTACTTTTACTCATAATTATATGCAATAAAGGATAATGGTGAAATACAATTGTTTATGCCATTCTACTTTTATGCTCCTTTATAATGAAAGTCAATCATTATTCATTGATACTTATATAACAGGGTTGCCAGTAAAATGTATTCCAAATATATCCTTTTGTTTCGCCTCGGAAAGTGATAGTTTACGCGTCCTTTCCCCATGATAAAGTGGCGACGGATGCCAATGAAGTAACCTCTCTCACTCCCTCTTCGAAGATTGGTGCATTTTTTCACTCCACTAATTCTAGCTTTTTCCCTGATCATTTGACTTCGTACTAAATGAACTTTTGCCTAATCGACATCTGAATGTGAAAATTGTTGCTGCTTGAGAGAGATTTAATGTATTCAAATTGTTACTTGAATTGTCCTAAACTTAATCGTCCTTAATGAATATAAGGTATGCGGATAAATGCGTGAACCCTTTAAACACGTTTTTAAACACTTTAAACATCTTTTTAAATACTTACACACCTAAACACTTTTTGTACGTATGATGTATTTAATTTATTTAAATTATTATTTGAATTGTCCCTGGATTTCGTAGTTCTTAAAACAGACAAGAGAACAAATTTTTGAACATTTTAAACACTTTTTAAAACACTTAAACACTTTTACTATTAAAAATAAGTTTTTACCGGTATTGGGAATAAATTTTGAAACTTTTAAACGCCTTTTGAACATTTTCTTAAACACATTTTAAAATAACTAAACATCTTTTAAACACTTTTTGAGGTAAAATTGATGTTTATTTTATTCACATCCTTATTTGGATTGTCTTGAACATAACTCTTTAATATAATGCATGAGGATAAATGGTTGATTCTTTTACACACTTTAACACTTTTAAGCACTTTACACACCTTTAAAACTCTTTTAAACACTTTTTATTATTAAAAAAAAAAAAATTTTATCAGGCATGAGGATGAATACTTGAACCATTTAAACACTTAAACACTTTTAGACAGTTAAACACCTTTTAAACACTTTTTCTAAGTAAGAGGGGTTTAATGGAATCAAATAAATTTGTTATTTGTGTTATCCTCAAGATCTTCTTCTTCTATGTGCCGTATCCCTTCAGGATGTTCATGATCATGGCTCTCCACAATGTCTTTTTGTTATTTCTCCTAAATCCTTTTTTCCGCCATTTACTCAATCTAAGGATCTGTAATGTAATCGATCCTGACCAGGCATCTTGACTTCAGTCACTTTCGCACCGTCGTCACGTGACTTCCCTCTGACTTTTCTAGAAATATTTTCATGGTAACTGCTCTGACCAGCTTTTTCCCCTGGTGCCTCAACTACGTTAATTTAAGCGTGCTACTAGATTGGCATCTAGGTCCCACCTTTTTACTGTTGAAATAACGAAACGCAACTGCCACTTCTGCTCTAACCGTTTCTTTTCTCGAACTTCACGCTTGTGAAACTCCCTTCCGTTTGCTTGCTTCTCTGATAACTACAATCTTCAAACATTTAAATGCAACATCAATCGCCATCTTCTGTCTTCTTGAATCCCGTTCATCTTTTGTTCTTTCCACAATCATTCCTAAATTGGTTTGGTTTGTTTTACAGCATATCAACCTCAATTAGTTATTTAATGCCGACAAGATTTTTATTACTGCTAATAATTTTTCCTCAAAAAAATTATTGCTGGTATTAAAAGGTATTTTTACATTTTCATGGTGTTTTGATCCCAGTTTAGGGGTTAACTATTTGCCCATAGCTGGGACTCTAACAAGTGCTACCACACCGGGTCAAGATGGACCTGGTAACACCGGCAATTAAGTTCCACGCTCCTCAAAACCTCCTGATCAGAGGCCTTGCTGTTGGACATAGTGTATCCTCTTAACCTGGACACAGATATAGTTTATCGTCATACCTACCTAAGACGGGGCAATCATTCCTGTTCTTAGATTTCCCTTTCACTTTCATTCCATATAACCCCTTGCGTACTAGTGGCATTCCCACTTTGTTTGGTGTGAAATTATTTAAAAAAGTAGATTATGCTTTGTTTTTCTCTGTTCCTCTCGCTATCAATTGTTCATAGTTCTCCAACCAGACGTGAGGATAAATATTTGAACCTTTTTAAAAAACTTACCCTCATCGATAATTATATATATATATATATATATATATATATATATATATATATATATATATATATATATATATAAGCTTTTCACCCAAGCACGCAAGGAGATATAGAGAGGGGGAGCAAGAGTAAAGAGGCGTGATAGAGGAAAGGATGAAGAGAAGGACGAGGAATAGATCAAGGCATCTGGAGATGTCGATTGACATCGCATTTGAATATTTGGAGATTATAGCTATCAGGGAAGCAAGTAAGAAGAAGGGAGTTCCACAGACGGGGCAGTGCGAGACATGAAGCTATTGGGGTAGAAGGGACGGCTATTTTTAACTGTTTCGACAGTGAACGGGTGGGACTGAGATGTCGACCTGGTGGCACGCTTAAATTCATGCAGTTTGGGAACTAGCGAAAGTAGCTCGTCGGAGCAGTTACCGTGAAAGTATTTGTAGAAAAGACAGAGGGAGGCGACGGCACATCTGTGAGAGAGCGACTGGAGGTGAGATGCCAGATCAGGTTCTATCATATTTCATATCCGTCATAATTATGTATATCTTCTATCTTTTGGTCGTCTGTACCTATCTCGACAGTACCACCATATTGCAAGAAGGGACTAAGAGAACCTAGAAAGATCCATGAAAATTTCATGGTTTTCCTATTTTCTTTTTCTGATTAATCTTAATTCTTAAGTTAATCATTGAATAAGCCCATGGCAAGTTCTACGACAATAAAATATACATAGAAATTCTCTCCTATCGCATCGTTAAATATTTTGAGCTTAATCACTGTAACAAAATATTTTAATAACAACCATTACAAATGAAAAGATTTGAAACTGACTATTTTTCCATTTCACTTAAACGTTTAAAGTGCTCAAATTCAATTTCTATCTATCTTTCTTCCATTTTTTTACTGAAACCAAGTAGTGTTTCTGATATGCCTTTTCCGTCTTTCCACCCGATCAAAACGGAATAGTCCATTATTTATTAGGCATTAGCAGGGTGGAACGTACGTACGTGCGTACGAGCTAACTAAGGAACTAAGGGAGAGACAAACAGAACTATAAAAATATACGATGATATTTCCGACATATGCAATGGAGACAGGGAATATTGGACATCTACACACTTAAAACGGCCTTCTCTCTTATTGTGCAGGCATCGGTATATCTATTGTGGCGTGGAGCAGTTGATTTACCCACGCCAAGACAATTAATGAACTGATGACAATGATGAGGAAACACAGGTAATTTTAACAAAACAAGGAATTTATCTACGAATTTACACGCTTGAAGTTGTGCTAGTAGTTTGTTTCAAGAAAATAAATCAGTCCGTATTTTTAACGAATTGTCATGAGGAGGAAATGTTCATGCAACAGATTAAATGATCTGACACAAAATATTAAAAAATGTTTAAAACAAAAGTTGCTCACCGAAGAGATATATGGTCTCATACATTCAAAAGTAGACGAAGAGATATTATTTGAAATAGCTTTCTTAGATTGTTGAGAGTAAATTCTTTGAAGTGTCGTGTGCTGATTAAAGGTAGAGGATATAATTAACGAGTAATTTTACTCTGGCAAGTACTTCAACGCTCGTCACGAGGAACTGAAACAAAACCATTCACATAACAGAAACTTTTCTCTTATTAATTTAATTTTTCTCCTTGTTTTATGTCAAAAAGAATTTCGCATAGGCTCGCTACTTTCTTTTTTTTTTCTTCTTGGCTCAACGGCTAATTTCTATGTTGACAAGGTTTTCATTGGTCCAAAACAATAGGCTCGCGATTTTGTTTCCGTTTTCTTCTCAGCTCGCCGGTCAATCTCTGTGAAGACAGGGTTTTCATTGGTTCAGATAAAATTTCACATAAGCTCTCGAATTTATTTCTGTCTTTTTCCTTGTTCCTCCGAATTTGAAGAAAGTGGTTAAAGGAGCTATTATTATTTCGCACTCACTACATGTAAAATAAATACTCTTAATAGCAGCTTTTTCATAAGTAATATTTAAATAAATTTAATTTTGATTTGTTTTTACATCCTTTCTGATAAAACCTAATTAAATTCTGGACACCCTAATAAAAAAAGGCAATTAGTTACAAGTTTTGTAATTCAGCTAGTTAGTTATTGCCATGCGTGATACACGCTTAGGCGATCATGTATCTTTCAATACATGAATGACGAGGCATATTTTCCCACTGTAGGTTACCATTTCTTTCTACGGTAGACCAGTTGCTATCCAAGACCATAGAACATACTATTTACACATAGCTGATGGGAGAAGAAAAGGATTCATACCTTTCCCAATGGTATTAGCACGTAAGTGAATGTGATGGATTCGACTGGAATTCGAACTCGGCTCTCCGTTAGCCTTAATCCGAGCCGCTATCCATTACGCCACTGTACGGTTTTGTGTGCCTAAATATTTTGCCAAATTACAGTTTCGTAAGACGATAAATATGCCATCTCTGTATAAATTGGAGTATTATACGTCCCATATTTGGATGACCGAAGGGTCGCTGTGCAGCTAAGTATTTGTCCAGTCCTCTCCACATATCAAAGTTGAAAATCAGAGAGGTGTTCATCCATGCCGAGCATGTGTTGGCCAGTTAGACATGATGAAGCTAAGATTAACCGCAACAGGTTAGGTGCCTGGAAGGACGTCGATCTTCCGGGGCCCTTTGGTTGGATGGTGAGGCGTGTGCCACTTACGACTTTCCTCTTGTCCTTTGTCGCTTGTCTGTACTACCTCTCTGTAAGGGGCATAAGAAGGCACTCAAGCGATTGCTATCCTCCATTTTATGGAGGGGACGCAAGCATAAAGTCGACAGAGAAGTCACAAGCTACCTCGAGGTTGGCTTTCCTATGCCGCGCAGTGTCAGGAGATTCGATTATTGTGGGTGGGGGATTGTGAGGGACGCCTTCCCTTGTCCTACCCTCAGTCCTCCCATCTCGCGCGTTGAGCGCCGTCGTAGACCCCGGGATCAATTGGATCTCCTTCGCGAGTGTCGATCGGCCTTGAAAATCATTCCTCGGTCCAGTGACCTTTCTCGGCATAGGAGAATCTTTCTATTGGGAATTAGTGGAGGGGGACGCGAAGGATCTCCTACGTGAGCAACTCGGCTGTGTCGAAGGAGGAGTTTCGCTCCTTCTGGTTTTGGGCGCTAGCGACGGATTATCTCAGCAAACCTGAGTTTTCGCTAACCTAGCGACTGATTCGGAATAGGCTATCTCTCAATGACATGGCCTTCATATGGGGTTTGGCGGATTTGCCAGAATGTGAACGATGTGACCTTGGAACAGAAGAAACGGCTTCGCACGCCTTCTACCACTGTCCTCGGGTCCGCCCGCTATGGGACCACGTCGGCGAGCTGACGTCTCGCTCCCAAAAATCTCGTGCCCATTGATCGTGCATACGAGCGTGACAATTTGTCGCCCCTGTTGGGTGAAACGAATGGTGTTTCTATCACTGCTGGGCACGGCTCGAATGGTGATTTGGACGATGCGAGACAATCGTCTTACTCATCAGGATCTTATCCGATTCTTTGAGCATCAGCTCAAGATGAAGATTAGAACTGATACAAAGAACTTGGTTTCGACAGACTTTAGCGAAAGGTGGGTGACTGAGGCGAGCTGGTTTGTGTGAACAGGCTAGCCTTGAATTTCCTTTTTAGGTCTACCTAATTCCCATCGGGGTGGTTTCCTGTGGA
This sequence comes from Acanthosepion pharaonis, assembly GCA_903632075.3. NCBI lineage: Eukaryota > Metazoa > Mollusca > Cephalopoda > Sepiida > Sepiidae > Acanthosepion > Acanthosepion pharaonis. The sequence continues at coordinate 474,546 of CAHIKZ030005093.1, read as the reverse complement.
GCCCCCTCCTGGTCAGGCTAGACAAGCTTTGTGTACCTAGTTAATGAGAGTAAGTGTTGTTCCCGGCCTGCTCTCGGCTACATCTTTGGTTATGATCCAAGTTGAGATTCCCAACCTCCCCAGTTTGTTTGTTTTTTACCTCCTTTCATCTCGACTGGGTCAGCTTTATTTATTTTCCAAGTCCATATATATTTTCTTCTTTCCCTACACCCTTAGCGAGAGAGCCTCTTGATTCTGTCGCAGGGCAGAATACAGCGGCCTCTCTTTTTTGAGGGATAGAGGGGTCCAACTAAGATCAGTTCTCTTTAATTTGTTTGTTTTAATATTATATTTTGATTTTTTTTTTGGGGGGGGGGTTCATCCCCTCCCCTCTTATGTTATATCATGTACAAATAAATATGTATAGCATTTTATAAACATGAAATAAAATTTTTATTTCATGGGGTGCGTTTTTAAGTTCCTCCCGAGAATATGCGGTATTATCGTATATGGAGGATTGATTGACGATGGATGAGTTTTTTTGTGGTGAATGGGTCAATTGTAATAAATGAATGAGTCGTGAACTGGATTTGCTAGGTATAAGATAGTAAGTGACAACAGGCCTGAATCCCTTTCCCTCTTCTTTCGGCCTTGTGTCACAATTGTGTCTTTTACGCAATAAATCTTAACATGATTGGAACCAATGGTGGGCGGGATAGATAGATAGATAGATAGATAGATAGATAGATAGATAGATAGATCCATTTAAAGGGAAATATATTGAATCAAAAAAATTGATTTCGTTATTGTTTTGAAATATTTGGCTTTAGAAAGGTGGTATGTAAATGCATAAACTGTTAGAGAAATTAGGCCGCCACGTAGAAAGTGATATTAACAATTTAGAATAATTTTAGATTCGACGAAGGATTTTTACGTCATCAAACGAACAAAAGAAACCTCGTTGAAATTGTTGGAGAGTTTAAAAGTTATCTATTGAATTCAACATTGGTAGAAATGGGTGACGTAAATAAAGAGACAAAAAGAGAACAGTGGATTGATTGTGAAGTGATTATTTTAACTTAACAAGAAACAAAAGCATTGGGGCAATGACCTTAATGGCAGAATTGAGTAGAATTATTATATAAGTGACTGTCAAAAACAGATAGACGATGATATCAAAGATACGTGCCAGTTTTGTTTAGTTTCTTGTATAAACATCTTTTTCATTGTATATAAACATTGGGCTTTGATTTTTTCCCCATCCCTCGATAATTGAAAAATAAACTTCGTGCTAGGGATTTCATAGAGAAAATGAGGTATTTTGGTGACCGTGGTGTGACAGAGTAAATGCGTTGTTATTGTGGAAGGAAAATTGTAAGTACGAATGGCTAAATAAGTGAGACTAGCTAGTTTTCAAGACCAATCTTTTCATCACTTTTTAGCCCTTGTAACACATTTTGTATTTCCTCTTACAAATAAATATTAAGATACTTGCCAGTACCTTCAACACTGTGTGAACCTTGTTCCGAATAGGAAAATATTGCACTCCGAAAATATATGAAAATAGACGAAGAATTAATGTCTTAAGCGTTGTTAAATACAGACCCAAACAGGTGGAACTTGGCAAATCGATATATATATATATATATATATATATATATATATATATATATATATATATATATTGATGCAGACAAACTCGAAGTTAGTAAATAGTGCTCAATACAAAGTAGAGCGTGTATAAAAATGTAAAATATGAAAATAATATTATTTACATTATTCGGACTATTGTCCTCATCTTTGTCGCCATATTTATTACAACGTTTCGGCCGTTGTACTCACCGACCTTCTTCCGGTGGTTGGAATATCGAACTAAACTCTTTATTTCGCTCACTGGGGTAGACTGTTCTAGTTCCACGTGCCGTGTTTAATGGATGTCAGTTATCAGTTATCTCCTGTTAATTCCCCTCTCCAAGTTCTCCACTGCCTTAACCAGGTATTGAACTCACATGGCATATCTCTTCCGGTTTCTTGCATCCTTGTCACTTACAATCTTCAAAAATTTGAATGCAACGTCAAACGCAATCTTCTGTCTTACTGTTCATTTATTGTCCTTTCTTCCCACTAAAGTCTTCTCATTACCTTTTGCTCCCAGTAACATGTTGCGTCTTAGTGGGGTTATCGCCTAGCTTGGGGTAAAATAATTAAAGAGAATACTTTGGTTATTCGTTTTCTCCGTATGAACAGGCATGATCAAACCAAGTTTTATTATATATATATATATATATATATATATATATATATATATACTATAATAATAATTTTATTGAAAAATATTTTATTATCGCGATGTTGGGTAACTTTTGCTGAAAATGAAAAATCATTTTCCTCAAAAGTTACCCAACATCGCTTGATAATGGAACAGATTTAAGTCCCGAAACATAGAAATTTCGGTGTCGCGATGTAAAATATTTTTTTTAAATAAAAATATTATAATATTATGCTCTACGTTGTATCGAGCACTTTTAAAAAATATATAAATGGTAAATAACTGTGGATTCTAAAACTGACTGTCTTCTTTATATTTGGACACACACATACACACACACACACACACACACACACACACATATATATATATATATATATATATATATATATATAGTGTATGGGGGCAGCAGACCATTGTTTAAACGTATATTGTTAACTATAATACAACGAATGTCTGTTATGTTTTATCATGAGCCTTCCCAAACGTCGTGTAATGGCTTTAGTTTCAAGATAAAATTAAGACAAAAACTGTCCAATATTTGGATATTTCTTTATGTTCGTTGTTATAAGCTTTTGGCTCACATGACCCATCATCAGAAGTGGTTATATGGACGTTATAATAGAGATGTTCACCGTCAAAGATGACATCCTGTTTTTTGTTTCCATAGAAGTTTGCTATGCGACGATAACGGTTACGGAATAGCAGACTTAGTTCGTAAATTCGTAATGCGGTTCTATGACGTCATCGTATATGATCACGTGAGAGAAAGAAATGATTTAGACTAGATCCCATTTATGCCCCATTTTTCTAATTAATATATGACACATTTAGAAAATAAAATACTTAATGACACTAATAACCCCCCCCCTATATATGTAAGACACATAAATCACATTTTCATTTTAGTTAAATATATTGATCAAATAAAACAAAAATAATTTTGAAAGTCACTTCGTCCTCAAATTTACTCTAGAACTTAATAATAAAATTCTATTACTTGATGTATTTATTGATTCCAGTCCACATAAATTTGCTACTTTTCTATAGGAGAAAACCCACTAGCATTAACTCGTGTCTTCTTAATTATAATAGTGAATGCCCCGCTAACGATAAAAGTTAGCTGTTATAAAAAAAACTTAATCCAACGCACACAAATGATATCTTCTTCCAAAACCATATTCTATAAAGAATTAGATAACATCAAAAAACACTCATTAATAATGGATTCCCTCATTGATCACCAAATTAAAATGCATCTCAATAAACCTAATAATACTACTAACAAAATAGATAATATTAATAATAATTGTAACCACAATAGTGTACGTCAGAATAAGCATAATACTGTTCACTTGTACTATTGTAATCAAATGCATAATAATTACAAACAGGATGAAACAAAACTCAAAAATATAATAGGTAGAAATGTTAAACCCATAACGAATTAAGCTCATCATATATTATAAAAAATTTAAAACAATTAACCTCATAGTCTCCAATAACCCTACAATCACACAACTAAATCCTCTACAAAAAACCAATGTAGTGTATCAATTTACTTGCCCGTTCAGAGATTGTATCTCTGATACTAATAATAGACCACACTACATACTCTTGGTCTTAGATACGTCGACAGTTGATAATGACCGGAGCAAGTTCAGTGGTGCCAAAGGTTGATAGAGAGTTGGTGTATTGGGGTGGTACTAGCTGGCAGATGTATCCCAGGGCAGACGGTTGCTGCTAACCAGAACATGAAGACGAAACCACTTGGGAGGTGTCGAAGGATGATAGGCAGTCAGCGAATCGGTGTGGTGAGCTGGTACTAGCAGGCAATCTTAGCCGAGAGCAGGTGGTTGAAACTACCGTGATCCGCGAGAAGATGAGCAGCAGGGAGTGAAATTGGTAGAAGACGTGGTTGGCGGGAGTCAGTTGGTCGCTGGTTGCTGATGATCTTTGGTGGACGCTGATGATTCGATGCTGATCGCTGGTGGCTGCTGGTGGTCGCTGCTCCGGCCTACTATCCCATCATCTTTTCTCCCGTCCCAGTATTTACATTTGAGTAACCACTGAGTCAGGATGTAAAAAAGGTCAGTTTGTTTTAACGTGGGGAACCCTAGTGTCTCCACTCGGGCCACTGGCTAATTTCTGGTCTTAGCTAGTCATAGACAGTCAAAAACAACGCTACTGAATTCTGTCCAAGCTGCAAAGAGAGAACGGCCCGGCTTAGAACAGATACTACAACAGCATCTCTTCTGAGGCGGGGTGCCTTCCCAATATTTACCTTTGACTCACTACTGAGTCAAGATGCCACACAAGGTCAATTTGTTTTAATATGGGGAGCCAGAGTGCCTCCACTGAGGCTACTGGTCACTTCTGGTCTTTGCTAGTGATAGCTAGTCAAAAACCCACACTACGCAATGGATTCAAGGATTCGGTTCAATTATCGGGGAAGTGGGGGTCCGGTATGGAACAGATATTGCAGCAGCATCTCCTCCGCCCCAGGCCTTCCAGTATTTACCTTACCCTACCCTACCCCCACCGAGTCAGGATGAGACACAAGGTCAGTTTCTTTTAATGTGGGAAACACACATATAACAACATTTCACTGTTTCTCATATACGTACACATACAATTTATGTTATATTCCAAAACTTTATTAACAAAAACAAAAAGACATTACTTTTTAATCTATAATCAACTTCTTGTACTCTTGTTGTTATATTAATGTTTATTTGTTGATACTGTGTTTTCTTTTTCTACTGGATTTTATTATTTCAATGAGAATTGTGGGATTATTCTAAATAGCTGAATTACAAGCAGTCCCATTATTAACCTTTGACTCCCTACTGAGTCAGGATGCGACACAATGTCAGTTTGTTTTAATATGGGGGCCTCGAGTGTCTCCACTGAGGCTCCTGGTCATTTATGGTCTTAGCTAGTCAGAGCTTGTCTTTTGTCCAAGCAGCGATAGGCGGACCCGGCACGAAACAAATACTACAACAGCATCTCCCCGCCCCTGACTTTTGGATAAGCAGCGTAAAATGTCAACGAAACGATGTAGAGAATTACTAGAGTTTAAATTGAAAGAGTCAATCTGCTGAAACGAAAATAAAATGTCGCTATGATATATATATATATATATATATATATATATATATATATATATATATATATATATATATATATATAAAGCATTTCACGCGCCAAGCAAGGCGGGAGTGTCACTAGTACGCAAGAGGTTACAGAGTGTGGATGCAAGAGTAAAGAGGCGAGATAGAGGAAAAGGGGAAGAGAAGATGAATTAGATCAAAGTATCGATTGACATTGCATTTGAATAATTGAAGATTATAGCTATCAGGGAAGCAAGTAAGAAGAAAGAAGTCCCACAGACGGGAAGTGCGAGACATGAAGTAGAAGAGACGGCTACATTTAATAGTTTCGACAGTGAAAGGGTGGGACTGGGATGCCAACCTTGTAGCACGTTTAAATTCATGCATTTTAGGAACCAGCGAAAGTAGCTCGTTGGAGCAGTTACCGTGGGAAGTATTTGTAGAAAAGACAGAGAGAAGCACGTCTGTGAGAGAGCGACTGTAGACGAGATGCCAGATCAGGACCAATCACATTGCATATCCGTCTCTGGATTTTGTTGAGGACCTTGAAACGAACAGCGGGTGCTCCAGACCATATATGTCAGCAGGATTCCATGCAAGGGTGAATGGTTGAATTATAGATTTGAAGGATGGACTCAGGCGAGAAAAATTTTCTAGCGTGACACAGAGAATCGACTTTTCCTTGAAAAGATGAAGTTATTGATTCAATGTATTTGTTCCCCGTCATATCAGTGGATAGCGTGAGACCAAGCAGGTGCGACGAGGCGCTCTCGAAGAGTTGGGCATCAGCCTTTCTTATGGGAGTCAGGGAGAATTCTCTGTGGTGAGTAAAGGAGAGCAGTTTCGTTTTGGAAGCATTAAAGTTTACAAGCCATTTCCTTCCCTAGTTAACCACAGGTTCTTTTCGAGATCAGCAGCCAGGTTAGTTTTGTCAGCGATACCAGATTTGCTATTGAAGTTGGAGTTAATAGTGATGTCGTCTGTATAGATACCTACTTAGGAACTGATGATATAAGGAAGATCGTTAATGAAGATCAAAAACAGTGTAGGACCCAATATAGAGCCTTGGGAAACACCAACGTTCGTGAGAAAGGAACTGGAGGAGAATCCGTTAAGGCCGACCTTCATTACACGGTTTGACAGTAATGATTGTATTAAGTCAAATAACCGTCCTGAAATTCCGTATCCCTGAAGCTTACGAAAGAGGCCGGCATGCCAAATACTATCAAACGCTTTAGAAATATCTAGAGCCACAGCTCTAGCTTCTCCGTTATTGTGAAGTGCTTGGTAAAGTTATGGCTGTGAGCACATCAGCGGTAGATCGGGCAAAGCGGAAACCATATTGCTCATCAGAGAGCAGATCATGGGATGTAAGGTGCTTAACCTCTTCGACGTTGATTAAAGCTTCGAAGACTTTGCTGAAGAGTTGTAGGAGACTGATAGGACGGTAGTTATATGGGTCAGAAGAGTCTCCAGAGTTCTTAAAGACAGGTACAAAAAATGAGGACTTCCAACAGGCTGGCAGACAAGATTCGTTGAGGCAGTAGTTATATAGTTTGGAGAGGACAGGAGCCAGTTCAGGGTCACATTTCTTTAGGACAACAGTTGGTATCCCGTCCCCACCGCTAGCCTTATGGGAGTCTAATTTAGTGACGATGCCCAATACCATCGATGGGGTTATGTGCAAGTCCCTTAGTAGAGCCTCAGTTCTAGGGGGAAAATCGGGTGTGGGTACACCGGATGAGTCGAACGTTGAGTTGGATGATAATTTCCGAGCAAAGCATTCAGCCTTATAAGCTGAGGATGTCAGGACCTCAAATTGATTGAATAAAGAAGGTATTGTGGATTTGCTGTTGCTTAGTACGCTCTTGCAGAGACGCCAATAATCTTTGGAACCGAATTTGCGAGATGCAATACGTTGTTTCATTCTTTTAGCAAATAGTGACTTTGCTTCATTGAGAACACGATTGCACTCATTAAGGGCTGAAATAAAGATATATATATATATATATTAAGAAATGGACAAGGTCCGACAATTTATTTATTAAAGACATTTTTTATGTTTAACGTTGTTATTTTATAGATACAAGTATTTAAGCAAATGCTCTGTTTATGATAAACAGTATTAAATAACATTTACCGGCCTGAATGTCCGAGAAATTTTCATAGAAAATATTCGTTCTTAGACAGGATTCGAACCTGCATCCTATACGGAACCGTCATTTACGCTGACGTGCCTTACCTCTGGGCCACAAAGAACCTTTTCGGTAGACAAGGTCGAATTTACTGCTTATAAACTTCAATCTTCCATGAATGAATTCATAACTCGGCGTACATTCATAACTCCGACAATTTATTTATTAAAGACATTTTTTATGTTTAACGTGTTATTTATAGATACGTATTTAAGCAAATGTCTGTTTAAAAACAGTATTAAATAACAAATGAAAATATTCGTTCATTGACAGGATTCAAATCCTGTCAAACCGAACGAATATTTTCTATTTGAAAATTTCTATGACATTCAGGCCGGTAAATGTTATTTAATACTGTTTATAAAACAGAGCATTTGCTTAAATACTTGTATCTAGTTAAATTGTCGACCTTGTCTACCGAAAAGGTTCTTTTTATACAGAAATTGACCAGAGGTAAGGCATTAAAAACATCCGAGTAGGCCGAAAAAATCGTCCAGTGACGTAATTTCTAGTCCAAGAAAAAAACACTTTTATGCTGATTTTAGCTTTTAGTGGTCGTTTTTATCAATAAATAGTGATTTTCCAAGCGCAGCTTAGATGTGGCACAAGGCCGAAAGTATGGGGCACCCAGTGAGGATCGAACTCACTACACAGTCGTAATTGTTCTAGCGAGACAAGCTTGCTAACCATTACACCGCCTTGAGATGCCCTAATAATGATTTTCCAAGCGCAGCTTAGATGTGGTACAAGGCCGAAAGTATGGGGCACCCAGTGAGGATCGAACTCACTACTCAGTCGTAATTGTTCTAGCGTGACAAGCTTGCTAACCATTACACCGCCGCGATATCAATAAATATGTTCCTTTGTCAGATCCTCTTGAGCCAGCTTACTCTGAAGATCCATTTAGGTGAAACCCAGGTAGATAGTCCCCGGCTCACTAGGATTTTATATCTATCTATCTATCTATCTTATATATATATATATATATATATATATATATATATTTATATATATATATATATATATTGTATGTGTGTGTGTGTGTGTTTGTGTACATGTATGTATTGATGTGCATCTGCTTCTCTTATACTCTCTCATAACCAGGTTGGATTACAAGAGAATAAAATAAATCTTCAGTATAGTAGCGATGTTGTGTCGTTCCTCTGAGAAAGGTTACACGTACAGTCTCGTCCCTCCACTCACCTGTATATAGTAACAGTACGACGAAGTTATAAAATCCTAACAGCAACGCCTTCCACTCTGCCCTACTTTTCACGGTCCCAAAACATGACATCGAGAATTATCCACGTTTTTCACTCACCGTAGGTATCCCAAACTATATAATTAGTTTAGGAGTCACAACACTGTGGCAGATGTCCGGAGATTAATTTTGTTTGGATGACACACGGCAATAAGTATAGGGAGCCTAGAGAGGATCAAATTCAGTACTATCTATGGTAGCTAGAGATTACTGACACAAGGCCATAACACGGGCAGATTCAGTGAAGATCAAATTTACTCGTGACTGGTGTGTAGAGGTAGCCTACTAATCCTCACACCGTGATAGACATCTAGAGATTTATTTAGCTTAGTTTGACACAAGGCTACCAACGTGGAGACCCTAGACGGAATCTGACTCACAATTGATTGGTCTGTGAATCTAGCCAACTAACTCTCAATAGCAGTTAGGCAGATATTTCTTTATCTAGTCTGACATAAGGTTAAAAAACTAGGGCATTCCATGAGTATTAAATTCCCTGGTAGTGGTCATAACAGAATAAGAAAGAGAAAAAAATTCGATATAGGAATCAACACTGCATGGTGACTGTCACTTTCATGCCACAATGTGATCTTCATACCAATTTCAAATTGAGGCTTGAAACTGACAGGCACTATGAAGTGTTGATTTCTATAAACTCTCTCTCCTCTCTCTCTCTCTCTATATATATATATATATATATATATATATATATCAAATTGTGCACTTCGACGTGGTTAGTAAGCTTGTCTTATGACTAAGTAGTGAGTGCAATCCTTATTGGGAGCTCTATACTTTCAGCTTTGTGCCGCATCTAAGCTTAACTAACAATTTGTATACAATATATATATATATATATATATATATATATATATATATATATTGTTTCAAATGTGCTCAGAAAGAGACGATTTAAATTTCTAGAGAACGTAATGAGGAAAGAAGGTTTGGAAAATTTAACACTCACATGACATGTTAAAGGCAAGAGAGAGGAAAACAGAGAATAAGCTACTTGACGAGCTTGTGTAAATGGTTGGCAGAACAGGGATTAGGAGAAATGGCAAAAAGTCAAACTCTGCTAAGGGCTACAATGGACAGGAAGTTATGGAGAGTTCTGATCCGGGAGACCCACGACACATAGAAGACTTGACCGGACCGTGAAAATACCGCACTAGGATATATGCTATGGAAGATGATATGGCTGACCATCTCGATAATGTTGGTCTTGAAATGTACCACAGTACAAACTATAATTCGTTTTCTTAGCATTCTGCTTACCATTTGAAGTTTTCGTATCTGTATTCTTTCTATTGAGACGTATCATTATTGCAGAAGGCCTAATAATGGTAAGTGGTTCTAGAATATTGTGTTACACCATTCTTCTAGGTCAGGAAATGTGTCTGTCTTGAAGTTTATTATTCGAAATTTAAGCATCTACTTTTTATTCTGGCAGTCGTCTTTACCGCCAATGGGAAATAAATTCAATCACTAGGCTTGACATTTTAATGTGTTGATTAACTTTAAAACTGTGTTTTGTTAGTAACGCATCATGAATGAAAGAGGCTTACGGACATATCATGTTAACATATCGGTTCCCGTATGATCACCGAAATTAAGTAACGTTGAGCCTGGTCAATACCTAGATGAGTGACTGCTTGGGAACACCAGGTGTTATAAGCTTGGGTGTGTGGCTGGTGTAAAGGATTAAGACTTGGAATTGTTAATCGGATATGCGAGTTCCAATTCCATTTGGTTTCGTTATATTCACTTACGCGCAAATATCCTTGGGAAAGGTATGAATCGACATCTTCTCCCCCAGCTATGGGTTAATTATTAAGACCTGTATCCCTAAATCATTATTATCACAAAAAAAATTCTTACAGTCTGAAAATATTTTCTGGCTTTAAATAACTTGCAATGGGTTGATAAGCCGTAGAAAACAAACCATTATGAACCAAAGAACATTAATTAATATGTTCACTATTTTAACTGGTAAGCACAAGACAAATTTAATTAATTACCGTCCCTTTTTCTGAAAAGTACACTTTGTCTTCATTTTATTCTCTGCATACTAATGTGACTAATGTCTGTTTTCCAGCTGTACTATTTAGTCTTTTGTGAATCTCAGTGTCCTCTTCTTGGTCTGTACACCTCACAAAAAAGTTTTACTAAAAAATCGAGTTATGAAGGTGAAAGTCGATAAAAGACTAAATAAATATCGGCCTTTTATTTAGACGAGGGTTCCCCAAAGTCGTCCATATCGTCCCTTGTGAGTCGAGAAAATTAACCAAGGGGTCAAGAAATGACTGGGATGGAGTTGGGGGGTTAAAAATGGGAGCGATAATTAAATCGTGCTGATTTACGGTTGAAGCTCACTAATTTCTAACCAAATTTCAATAATCCTATTACTAATCATGAAACACCTATTTCTCATTAATGATATCAACCAATTCGATAAAAAAAAGCATTTTTTTAAATGTGACTTTTCTTGTTATTATTATTAATCAGTTCATCCCAAGCAAGGCGACAATGGCACTAACATGCAAGTGGCTACTAGGAATGAAAGAGAACAAAAAAAAAAAATTAGGATGAACCGGAAACTCAATCCTAAACAGGGAACAAAGAATAAACTTCTAGACTTGTTAAAAAAAACCGTGGAGGAGTGTATTATTATTATTATTGTTTGTGATATCATCTTACCTGAGAGTAATTTTAAGTACCTTATTACCAAGCCACGTCCGAGGTCTATGAGGGGACTGTAGGAGAGTTATCTATGCTCATTTGGGACGTTTCGTCGAGATAGAGAGGCTTTTACAGATGATATGTGCAGTTCTGCACAAAGTAATCTTTTATAGCTCTGAGATACTGACGTCTCCAGGAATTTTACTCACATAATTTTCGGTACCCTTCTTTATCATACCTAATGCCCCTATCACAACAGAGATAAATTATTATTATTATTATTATTATTATTATTATTATTATTATTATTATTGGTTTCTGTTGTATACATATTTCTTTCCGGGTCCCGACCAAAGACCTAAGATCAGAAATGGCATCATGATATTTCCACTGAATAATTTTGAAAAAAAAATCACACATATTTTATATAGATAAAGACCTTCGTAAGGTGTGGGCTGTAATTATGAGCACTATTTTTTGTATTTCTTTAAGGCATGGGCTGAGTCTATTGGAATATTTTTCAATCAATCTGATGGCTCCAGCTACAATTGTAATTGTTAATGTCTTCATGCGCCATATTTTTGAGATTTCGATTTCAACTTCCTTGTATGTTGATATTTTTTTGAAAATCTTCAAAGATACATTGCAGTCTGCAGGGGCTGCCATGTCAATAAGGAGGCACATTTTATCTTTGCGGGTCTCTAATCACGATGTTAGCTTTGATTGTTCTGTCTGTGTGCATTATAAAGTTATTATTATTATTATTCGAACAAACACTTCGATGAAAGAAACAGAAATTGAAAAATGAATAACGAAACATAAAGCTAAAATGAATTTTATCGAAAAGCAATAACAAAGGAGAAAGGCAAAGGAATTTCAAACCTTAAATAAAATATATTTTTCAGTATATATATATATATATATATATATATATATATATATATATATATATATATATATATATATATATATACGAGTGTAATAGCAAAATTGTTCAGATCGTGTTACTGCATAATTGTCCATCCCACAAAATGTTTAATATCTAAAAAAGAAACCACTAAACTAATTGAGTTTCTTTTTTCCATCTTGATACCATTTGTCGTAAGAATCACTGAAAAATCTTTTAGGTTATTCAGCTAGAAAGAGAACAGATTAAAATCGTTTTGTACCAGCCCCACTGTCTTCTCAATTGAGCTGTGGTGGGAGGAAAAATCATTCAGGCCTTCAGTAATGGTACCAATATTCAAAATTTGGCTTCGATCTTTAAAAGCCATTCAAGAACCATCAAGAGAATGGTGAATAAGTTTTAAAAAGAGGGAGCAGTAGAAAGGAAATTTAGATCAGGAGTTACAACAGGAAGAAGGGATCATAATTTCAACTTAGACCTAAAGCGATCAATTAGAAAAGGTTCAACTCAATCCATAAGACGTTTGGCACACGAGAGAGAAGTTTCGGCTATGACAGTCCAAAGAGTAGTGAAAAGAGACTTGAAAATGAAATAGTATGTGAAACGTGTGAGTTACCTTCTTAGTCCAGGGCAGAAAGTTAGGAGGTTAGAGTGGGCGAAGATCATCTTGATAAAGTGGAAAATGATCCTGAATATATATATATATATATATATATATATATATATATATATATATATATTCCAGGATCATTTTCCACTTTATTGAACATTGAAGTCAACACTCAGAGACGACAGGCTTTTACATGCTAGATGCAATCGTCAGGCCGCGTGTGTATTTTTTCTTGATTATTTATATCATCTGGCCGCGAGTGATATTTTTCTCGACTATTTATATATATCGGTCAGTGGTGCATTGTGGGTAATCCATTCTAGCGGTTATTTTGGCGGGAGTGGCTTGTTTATTTATTTGGGTTAATTTGTTTTACTTGGTTTTTTTTTCATTTTTTTATTTTATATATTTTTTTATTCTTTTCTTTTTTTCGATGTTTTATTAACGTAGTAAAAAAATTTGGGGGATTTGCTTAGGTCGCTTATTTAATAGTTTGTTTTGGTCTGGGAAGATAAAGCTATTTAATCGTCCAAATTTTTGGATTAATTGCCGTAGTCTATTCTGTTAATTTGGCGGGACAGTTTTTAATTTGTTTATTATTTTATATATTTATTTATTTATTTGGATTGATTATTTTTACTTGTTTTTGCTTATTTATGTTTATTTTTATTAGTTCTAACGGTTATTTTAGCGGGAGCGATTTGTTAATTTGTTTATTTATTTATTTATTTATTTATATTGATTATTTTTACTTGGTTTTGCTTATTTATTTGCTTATTTTTTTATTTTGTATATTTTTTTTACTCTATTCGGTTTTTGATTTTTGAGTAACGTAGTAAATCTTTTGTATCGTTATATAGCAGTTATAACTATTTTCTCTCCAATTTTTGGATTGATTGCTGTAGTCTATTCTAACGGTTATTTTGGTGGGATTGTTAATTTGTTTATTGTTTACTTTATTTATTTGGATTTTACTTGTATTTTATGCATTTATTTTTATTTGTTCTATTTCGTCTATTCTAACGGGAGTGGTTTGTTAATTTGTTTAGTATTTGTTTGGGTTAATTTATTTTACTTGTTTTTAAATTATTTTGTTTATTTTTAGTTATTCTTTTCAGTTTTCGATTTTTAAGCAACGTACTAAAAATTTGTTTTCATGTCTGCATTTTGAGATGATCTCAGATCGTTTATTTAGTATTTTATTTTATACGGCAACTCCGGACCGGTATGGGCTGGTATGCTGGACCTGCAATTACGGAGGACAAAAGAACCAGAGACTGTCCCACTAATTGGGAAAGAGACCCCAGGTCTCTAGGCCCGAATTGCACTAAGTGCGGAAGTTTTGACCACAATGCAAAGTGGTGCACAGATGCAGGGGGTATGAAACTAGGAATTAAGAAAATAGACATCCTAGTACACCCCCCGAGTAGAATAAGCGTTCGGAAAACGACAGTGGAACCCCCGTATAGAAATATGAGACAGGGTGGCCCCAATAAAAATAAGACCTCTGAAGTGCTGGACATGCGGAAAGGTTGGACATTTTTCAACCAACGGCGAAGCTGTTGGCAATGTGGAAAGGTTGGACATTTGAGAATTAACTGTACGGAGAAAAGGGTGGTGAAAGGGGGAGGCAAGGAGGTCGAGAGGACCAGTCCCCACTCCACCCAAGGAAAGCCCCAAAAGAAGCTGGCCTAAAGTAGCGAATGCTGAGCCCCTATTGCCAGCACCCAGGTCGAGACCTGAGAGAAATAGGGATAGCCGACCGGGAATTAAAAATAAGGAGAGTTTGAGGAACAGGAACAGAGCCCAGATATTTCAGCTGTTTAAAAAGGGACCGGACTTCACCTGTAATGTATTGGTGGGGCACAAGACGGTAAAAGCTTTAGTGGATACTGGAGCTTCGGTCTCCCTAAAAAATCCCAAGGTGTTTAGATAGCTGGAGTTACGTAGAAAACTCCAACCAGAGGATTTCTTAATGAGCCAGGCAGATAGTAATCAGATGAGAATGGAGTGTATGACATAGCTGCGATTCAAATTGGCAAGGACCACAGGTTAATTTAATAAAAAGGAATAAAAATTTTATAAAGTCATCTGCACACTATCAATTACTCAAGTCTAATATGAGAGGACATTTTCAAAGCTAAATATCATAAAAACAAGGTTAAGAAAATCACTGTCTGGGGAGAATTTAGATCATACATATTGCTAATCATTGAAAAGGAATTGTTAAATGAACTGAATGCAGAGACAATTATTGGCAATTTCGTACACATTATTGGGAACGAAACGATTGCCCTTAATATAGTGGACTGCATGAAATTGTGCTCTATTGTCCTTTTGAACTATCTGTTAATGTGTAAATTGTGTAGTAAACTATTTAAAAATATGAATAAATTACCAAAAATTAAAAAAATAAATAAATAAAAAATTAATTTAGGACATGCAGTATTTACATTTGATACCTACTGCAGTAATATGTACAGTATATATGCACTGTAATTACTAAGAAAAACACATTTTTACGCAAATATTTTAATTGTACCCTTTTTTTCCATATGTATTTTTCTTAAATTTTATTTATTCGTTATGAAAATTAAATGATAGCATGGTAGTTGTGGATAACCCACACTCCCCCTTGTCTCCTGGCAACCAATAGTTTTAGACCCAGACCGCCAATGGTCGCCACAACGTCACATCTTCCATACCCAAAATACAATGTGTCCGTAACGTTGCAAGAACATCCCGTTTTAGGTGGGCAGGTCAACACAGTCAGACAACAATGTCGTATCAATGCAACAGTATAAGTGTTAATAAAAAGCCGAAAAACTCTATATGTATTTATAAAGATATCACACCCAGATAGTTTCTTTTTTAAACTCCGTTGCAAAGCTAAGAACGAAGAATCTAAAAAGTTAAGTGTTGTGATATGTACATGACTGCCTAATTAGTATAGCTAAGGCATAGGTTATATAAATACCCAAGCAGTAACGGTAGAGCTGCTCTCGGTATACGAATATCGTTTGCTGGCCGCTCCTCTGTCAATTCTTTTTCTTTTTATGTGCCGTGTCGCTTCAAGACGTAGGCAATCATGGCCTTCCACTTCCCTTGTAGTTCTCAATAAGTTTTGTTCCTTTGCTACTTCCCCCAGGCCATCTCCTGTCATCCACTTGTTTAAGACCGCTAGGTATGTCACGCGTTGCTTTCCTTTGTCTCTCTTTCCCTCTATTCGACGTGTGAGTATCAGATTCTCCAAGCCCTTCTTTCTCATTATGTCCCAGAAATTTCAGCTGCCTCTTCCTGATGTTAAGTATAAGCTTACTCCTTATTTGGATCCTCTTCAAAACTTCATCGTTGCTCCCACGCTCAGTCCATGATATCCTTAGTATTCTTCTGTGGAATCATACTTCCGTTGCTTTGAGTCTCTTCTTCATCTTTGAGAAGACCGTCTAACATTCGCTGCCATAAAAGAGGAGAGATATCAAGTAGTAACTCAGTGCTTTTTTCTTTGTTACCAAAGAACTCCTTCTGTCTCGTAATACTCTGTCTAGCTTGTGGAATGTGTCTTTGGTCATCCCAATACGTCTTCGGATCTTAACATCGCACATACTGTCCTCTGTCAAAACACTTCCCAAATATTTAAATTTCCACACCTGCTTGATTTTAGTGTCCCCAACCTGTAAATCCCATTTTGAGCTCATCCTTTTACTGATTACCATGTATTCTGTCTTCTTGTAGTTTATGCTTAGTCCCTTCTTCGCGCTCTCCTTCATTACCTTCTGTAGGAGGTTTTGTAATTTTTTTTCCATGTCTGCTATCAATACTGTGTCATCTGCGTATCTTATGTTGTTAAGATTGTGACTGCCAATGATGAATTCCGGTAGGATTTCCAATTCTATCAGAATTGCCTCGCTATATAGGTTGAATAAGTCCGGTGAGATGACACATCCTTGCCTTACGTCCATTTCTGTTTTTGTATATCTGCTGAACTCATTCTCTATACGCATACATGCCGTTTGCTGCCAGTATAGGTTCTTTATTATTCTAATATATTTCCCGAATATATCAAGGTGGCTTAGCTGTTCCATCAGATCTTTGTGGCGTACTTTGCCGAACGCCTTTGCATAGTCTATAAGACATAGGTACATGTCCTTCTGCATTTGTATTGCTCTTTCTGATAATATTCTGAGCATGAATATCGCGTTCCTTGTTCCGGTGTCTTTAACGAACCCACACTGTTCTTGTCCTATCTCTGGGCTGATTCTGCTGCACGCTCTATTCATCAGAATACTGATGATGAGTTTTGTTACATGGCTCATTAGGCAGATTGTTCGGTGGAGTTCACATTCGGTTGCGCCTTGTTTCTTATGTAGTGCTATGAAAATAGATCTGCTGAGATCTTCCGGTATGTCCCCACTGTTGTAGATTTTAGTTATTATTTCTGTGACATTGTCTATGCCATAATCATCCAAGGCTGTCAGCATTTCCGTCACAATTCCGTCTGGCCCTGTCGCCCTCTTTCTGTTCAATTTGGCCAGTGCAACTTCTACTTCGCTTATCGCTCAAACCCCAGTATGCCATCCCCACAAACAGTATCTCTCCGTCGGGGCTAGGCTAGGGGCCAAAATGAAGAAATGTCAAGGAAGCGTGAGAATGTTTTCAGTGGTATTGCCGTTAGCTCTCTTTAAACTGGCCTTGTGTGACATTCGGTAGCAACGTGGACGCACTGAAAAAGCAATCGCTCGGTATGTGTGATAAACGACTGGCGCGGGGACTGATAAAATACAAAAGAAAGCACACTTCATAATACTGAGGTTCAATCTCAGTTACCCCCCCCCCTACCAAAAAAAAAAAAAGAAGAATTCATACAAAACAAAAGCAAAGTTTTTCTTGAAAAAAAAAAAATCAACCATAGCCCACTGGTATTTAAAACTTCTAATGCAATAAGTATTTAGTGGAAATTTTGGTGGTTACCATTTATTTAATGGTGTTGACGGCCCAAATCAATCCATACAATTTTTTACTTTCCGAATATGTTAATCAAAATGCAAAAACAATAAGAGAAAACAACAAGAAACATTTTTTGATAAAAGACAAAAGGCAAATATTTGAATAACAAGTAATTTTCAATATATTTTTGTAATGAAAATATTTTACCAAAATGTTGTGTTTTTTTTTAGGTGAAATCTTGTTAGTTTAATTTATATTGAACTCAAGTTTGGTGAAAGATTAAATTTTGTTAATGAGTTCTAATTCGCAAGGTTGTTTGTTAGAATCTGTTATTGAAGATTCTGTAAATTGATTGCAAGAGAAAAAATTTACATTTAGGAAGATACTGTTCATGTAAGTAGTAAATGTTTGTAAAGTTGAATGCAATTTTGTGATCAAAGATATTATCTACCTTTGATTGTTTTGTGTAATACAACATTCTCGAATGTTGAGAAATAAAGTTGATTTATTAGCAGGAATTTGTTTAACTTCTGCGTAAGGAATTTGGTGAGTGAATGGGAATAGAGTTCACTGGTGAGTGAATGTGAATATCGTTAGGCTTGTATAATGTTCGTATGGACGAAAAACTTAAGATTGTGTAACGTGAAGTTTAGCTGAAATCCTTTTGATGTCACGATGCTCAATGGCGAGTGTGAATGAGTTTCTGTTTTTATTTGCTTCGGGTGACTTACAGAGACTTGGTGCGAACTTGGATTTCAGTCACAAGCTGTAAAAATTAGTTAAGCATGGGTGGATAGTCACGCTTACTTGTATATTTATTAACCAATGAGGGCCCGAGATTTTTTTTGAAAGTGTGTAGGAAGTTGAAAGTGTTCTGTGAGCCACTTTTTGCACAGAATTGACCAAACTATTTTTATGTGTAGAATTTGGGTTCTACAAGTGTATCAAAGTTATCTCACGAATTAGCTATCACCCAAGTGACACCAAGTGACAGAATCTATGTTTTTACAAAAAACTGTCCGTTCCAAGATGTTTACTAAAGCGGGCATCGAAATGACTGATTCTTTAAAAGAGCAGAATACAGCAATAATAACTGGTAAAAACATATGTAAAATCGACATCATTTGTTACGGCATGCGTAAATTTGTTGAGTTTTTACGTCTTAAATATCAAATCTTTGATGACTGACATCAGTTGAAAAGTATTGATATCTAATGGCTATTTTACCATCTTAAATATCAACCGGAGGCAACTGACATCCACTGAAAATTACTGATGAATAATGGCTAAATATCAAACCGAAGCGACTGACATCCATTGAAAATTATTGATAAATAACGACTATTTTAACGTCTTAAATATCAACCAGAAGCGACTGAAATCCATTGAAAATTTATGATTAGCATTACATCCTGTAATTAATGAGTTCTTAAATAAATTGCATGCTTGTTTTTTTTTCCGTTCTTTAGGCATACAAAATGGCCCAACAGGCTGGAACCCAAATAGCGGAACTGATAAAACAGTTTCAATCTCTTCCGGTGAACAATTGTTCTCTTTAATTCGAATATCCTTGAGATATGCAGTAAATCAAACCTGCTGCCGTCCGTTATTTTGACATGATCTTGTCACAAGCATAGAATGATGGAAAATAAAAAGTGTAATCTTCGAAAGGTTAAAATGAACTGTTTTAATAGTTTTATAATAGCTAATCGGGGGCAAAGTTCTTATCCTGTATTGTTTACAGTTTATCAAAACGTTTTGGCTGTTTAGTCTTCCGGCCTTCTTTGGATATCTACAGCATTTTGTTAATGGCAAACAGGGACATGTTCATAACTATCTAAGCCTATTTCTATCTATCTCTGCCTGTCCCTATCTATCTATCTATCTATCTATCTATCTATCTATCTATCTATCTATCTATCTCTGCCTGTTCCTATCTATCTATCTATCTATCTATTTATCTATCTCTATCTGTTCCTATCTATCTATCTATCTATCTCTGCCTTTTCCTATCTATCTATCTATCTATCTATCTATCTATCTATCTATCTATCTATCTATCTATGCCTGTTCCTATCTATCTATCTATCTATCTCTGCCTGTCCCTATCTATCTATGTCTGCCTGTTCCTATCTATCTATCTATCTATCTATCTATCTATCTATCTCTACCTGTTCCTATCTATCTATCTATCTATCTATCTATCTATCTATCTATCTATCTCAGTCTGCTTATATCTAGCTACCCATCTATATGACTGTAGAGTGAGCGGAACTGAACAACATCAAATCAAAGAAGCAAATGACAAAATAAAGCACACCGCGCAAGGGCTTCGCGCAGCCTTCCAGGTTTCAAACATACTTCAAATTTTCAATTTAATAAAAATAAATCAGCACCCGCCAGTGAATAAACAGTGGCCCCTGGAGCCTACAAAAGACCATAAAAAGCAAACATTCATTCACTTTGACAGAAGGACTAACAGCAGTAAAGAGACACGAGTCAACCTCGGCGTCTTGCCTTTCTCATCAAAGCAAAAACGGACTCCCTTTGATCTTGTCTCCCAACTGTACTTTCTCTCTTCCTCACTGAAAGACTATTCATGTTTATTTCCTTACAATCAAAGAGAAGACATTTCTAACTTTCATTTCATAATAAGTAATTACAGTTGAAATTTGTGTATCCTACGTTTATATAAATATCATTTTATTTGAATATGCAGTCTTTTCTTTCATTTTTTTTTTTTACTCAAACGGTGACCCAAAGAATCTTTTCCAAATATGGCAATGAGAGGAAATGTGCAGTTGTATTCATGTAAAATTCACATAAATGCGCACAAATACCACTGCCGCCATTGCCAGATATTCAAGGAAGGCCGAAGTCAAGATCGCTTGAACCGTCGCGATAAAAATAAGTCCCAGCTTGTCAAAATACAATGACACCTCGTCTAAAAAAGTTTCAAACAACTTGTTATCTATATTCCATCGCCCCCAGTTATCGACATGATCACATCAAAATAACAGACGATAGCCAAAATAAAGAATGAGATCAAGTTTCTGTCCCTATGATCAGATTCTCTCTATTGTTCCCCCTCCATTCACATACATGTGCGCATGCGCACGCCCAAGTTTAACTTGATAAATACAAAGTTGAAAACTATTTCCATACTCGAGCGTTGCCCATCATAAGACGATGTCTAACATGGGTAGGGAGGTACTTGTTCCATTCTTCTTCTTCTATGCGCCGTGTCTCTTCAGGATATTGGTGATCATGACTCTCCACAATTTCCCGTCCTATTGGTGTCATTACGTGGGGTAATATAAGTTTTATTTATTTATTTTTGTCAGCTGTACTTCAACTGTTCCATGAGACGCCCATAAATATAAAAAGAAATCTGACACTTGACCTTTGAGCTTAGTTGACAGGTTTGACCTGCTGTAAACAAATGCCTTTTTCAATATATTCTAAGTAAAAAGTAAGTAATACTTTTCATGATTTATTTAAAAAATCATTAAATTAACTAATTTTCCTTGTATTGCTTATTTCTTCGACGGTTACTTGACCTTTTTAAAGATTTCAAGACGAATGTTTCAGGAAGATTAGTTTTTTTTTAGATCCGCATTGCTTATTTAAGGATTTCTGAATACTGATCTGTAAGCTGTAATAAAAAAAAAATTCAAATTAAAATAAAAAATAATATTAGTTAAAAAGGTGACTATACTTCATTCAGGAAATATATATATATATATATATATATATATATATATATATATATATTTTTCAAACGATATATTTTTGTGGATGCACATGTTTTAATAGACGTCTCTTTTTTTCTTAAACTGTGAATTGCATCTATTGGTCTGTGCATTCAAGGGTCTTAATAAAGAAAATATACCCTCAGTCAAGGCTTATCCTTCGTCCTCCTATCTCGAGGAAAATACCCTCTGATCCGACCGCTTTATTCAGGTTCAACCCCGCCAGAGGGCATTTTCGTTTTATTAAAACTCTCCAATGCACAGACAGATGTGATTCATATTGATAAAAAAAAAAACAACAAAAAATAGGGCGTCTACTCAAACACGTATAGCCGCTAAAATATAACGTTTAAAGTAATAAGAAACAATGTTTGATTAACCCTTAGTAGACGACAAGATTGATATATCGGTCGAAAAGTCGAATGTCGAAGACGACAACTGGGCCTATCTGTCGACCCGATAATACAAACCTCGAGATTAGCTGACTGATCTTTGTACCATCCAATCATATTGCTTCTCTCATTTCTTGCACATCTGGCCATTTAATGGCGGTTTCTATTGTTGTGGGTTCCGACTGTCGATGTTAGTCGAACCCCACGATTGAAGAATTGACACAAGCCAAGGCAAGGATAACAAGGAGAAATTTATTATTGGCAGAAAAAAAGAAAAATACTGTTGTAACCTAGAAAGGGTTACTGAATGAGGAATAATCAAGATGGGGGTTGGAAATAAAATGGTAATCTTTATAACATCAACAAAATAAAATACTCGCCAGCGGTGTGAATTAGGTAAACCACTGCTAGTGGTGGACTATTTAGACAGCATATTACCCCCCACTTACAATAGTGCCCAACGTATTTATGAAGATTGGGACATACCCATTAGTGTTCATACGTACGATATATAACAAATGCAATCGAAGAATCTAGATGTTTTAAATACTCTGGGGGCGGGGCGTACATAGTTAACTTTTGGTCTTAGATGCGTCGATAGTTGATGATGAAGGTTGATAGACAGTTAATGTATTGGGTTGGTACGAGCTGGCAGTCGTGGCCCGGGCAGATGGTTGTTGCTAACCAAAAGATGAAAACGAAACCACTTGGGAGATGTCGAAAGATGGGCAGTCAGCGAAGGTCGATAGACAGTCGGCGTGTTGAGTTGGTACTCGCAGGCAGTCTTAGCCGATGGTAAGCGGTTAAAACCACGGTGATCGGCGAGGTTTTGGGCAACAGTAATGAAAACTGAATCGCCTAGTGTCTTGGTAGAATACGTGGTTGGTGGGAGTCACTTAGTCGCTGACGATCGCTGGTGGCTTCTGATCCAGACACTACCCCATTATCTTCCTGCTAATTATTTATTTTAATCCCCACCCTCAATGGCATTAGATATTTTGTGATGTCAACGAACACTCGTTACCACTTTTGTGATGTCAACGAACACTCGTTACCACTTTTGTGATGTCAACGAACACTCGTTGCACTTTTGTGATGTCAACGAACACTCGTTGCACTTTTGTGATGTCACCGAACACTCGTTACCACTTTTGTGATGTCAACGAACACTCGTTGCACTTTTGTGATGTCACCGAACACTCGTTACCACTTTTGTGATGTCAACGAACACTCGTTACCACTTTTGTGATGTCAACGAATATTCGTTGTCACTTTCGAAATGCCCATTGTAACATAGCCTTTCTAATCGCAAATACACCTATAGTACGCCGTTGAGCAATCCTGGTTTCAGACGTCTTCAAATATCACTCAGGCTAATAGTACTTGCTGGAAAATACTCGCTCGAATAGTTATCCGTATAGTGATCCGAATAGAGAATTACTATAATGAATAGAGTAAAGAATAGCGGTTCGTATAGTAATAGAGGATAGAATAGAAATCGTGATCCGTATAGTAAAGAGGATAGACTAGAAATAGCGTAGTAGTCAGCTACTTTCTACATATATACGTTTCCTCTAAGGTCACGTGCTCTACTTAATTCAAAAATGGGATCACCTGTGTTTGCTCACTGGCGATCTATGTTCAAACTCAAGTGTCGGCAGCAACACTTTTTTTCCTATATAACAAGACAGATTTGCCTATCGTCCAGTTCACACACCTTCACATTTTTTAACAGGATTAGAGGTTTATCCCTTGTTTCCTGTTTAGGATTGGATTTCCGGTTCCTTCTAAAGACTACTTCAACTCTATACTCCTAACGTCTCCATTTGAACTTTTACTCGCTAATTATTTATTTTCAAGAACTTCATTTCTTGCTCTTTCTTACACTAATACAACACCATACAGTATCCCTCTACCTTGAGTAACTCTTGTGCCTTTTACTAGGTGAACACTAGTAAAAAATCCTTTAGTATGTTCTCTTGATGGCATTTATAAGGATGCTCACATAAGGTCTACATCCAATAGTGAACAACAGGTGAGAAGATGGTTTACTTCCAAAACAATTCTTTTGTCATCACTAATACGCAATTTTCTGGACACTGACAATTGTGATCTTGTTGCTCACTCCGAGGTTGACAGAAACATCTGACGGATTCCTTCTCGTAAGTGAATATAATGGATTCGACTGGAATTCGAACTCGGCTTTCAGATTCCTCAATCCGAGCCGCTATCCATTACTCTACGGTAGAGTAATGGATAGCGGCTCGGATTGATGAATCGGAGAGCCGAGTTCGAATTCCAGTCGAATCCATTATATTCACTTACGTGCTAATACCCTTGAGAAAGGTCTGAATCCTCTTCTTCTCCCTCCAACTATGGGTCAATAGCAGGACAGACCGGGTTCTGTAGCCTTGGATGGCAACTGTTCAACTGCAGAAAGAAATAGCAACCTCGTCAGTCTAAGCGTGTATCACGTATGGCTCATAACTGACTGAGTGAGTAAAGCAGAATTTTTTACTCGTAAATTCCCCTCAAATTCTACTCCTGACTCATCTGGAGTATCTTTGCTTGATTTACCACCTAGTACTGAGTCCGTATTGAATGATATACATATAGCTCTGTTCATTATTTCTACTATCATCTCTAAACTAGATCCACTCAAAGCTTGTGAACTTGATAGTATTCCTGCAATAGTCTTTAAGAAATCTGCTCCCGAACTGGACAATAATTGCTTTTCTACGTCTTGCTTTCCTGCTTGTTAGAAATCCTTTTCTGTAGTTCCTGTTTTGAAGAACTCAAGTGACCCAGCTAATCCTTCTAACTAACGACTTATTAGCTTCCTCCCTCTTCTTGGCAAAGTACTAGATGCTCTAATCAACACTGCACTGGTGAAGTATCTCACATCGCACGGTCTACTTTCAACAAGGCTTTCGCTTCTCTAGGTCAACTACTGATACATTAAAGGTTATTGCTGAAAGAATCTATCAAGTTTTAGATAAGAATGGTGAAACAAAAGCAATCAATGAAATAACTCTTTCATGACATTAATCCATATAATATCCTAGAATTTCTTAAAGTAATCAAACTGTATTCAAGAATATAACTTCAACAAAACTACATCATAAAACATACATATCAACGCCTCTAGTAATGATGTCCTTACAAACATGTATATGCATAAAAGCTGAGTATCATCTACCATGTATTCAATTGTGAAAGTAGAATAATATATATCGTATTTTTATTACTTCAAAGCTCTCAAGAAAAAATGACCCATAAGGAGGTGATATGCCGTTAAATAAATAAATCAGTCTAACTTGCTTTTCAAAAATTTAAATGCAATGTCAGTCATTATCTTCTGTCTTCTTAATTCCTGTGCTTTTATTGTTCTCTCTCCTTAATAGTCTCTTTTTTCCTTTCTCATTTTCTTTCACATTCAGTAACCCCTTGCGTTTTAGTGGCTTTATTATCTTACTTGTTGTGAAACGATTGAAAAAAGGTGGTCAACTTGATTTTAAATTTGTTGGTTCTAAAAGCGTTAATCTCCAGTAGCACACTGGTCGACGGTTTTTAGGTAAAAACAATCTTTGTTATGATTGTGGTTATATTAGATTTGTAAATAATTTCCATATATATATATATATATATATATATATATATTATAATTATTATTATTATTATTATTATTACTATTGTTACAGATTATAATAAAAAAAATGTTGAAATCGCTAGACAAAAGCTTTTATGTTTCAATACTCTGATAGTACGTAAATGGTGATTAAATGATTTTTAAGGAAATTTGAAAACAACGTGTTACCTCTTTCCGGAAGTTAAAGTGAGGAGTACATAAGGTCAGAATTAAAAATAGATTTGTGGGTATGTCTTGATTAACCAATTAAATGTCAGATCTACGCCAAATAGAAAAGTAAGCTCCGTGGGTGGAGGTGGGTTGAGTTATATCACGATACATTTGTTGCTGACATATTTTCCGCAATCGTCAACCTATTCCGGTTTATTATGACATGAAAAAAATAACTCATCCACTTCCGCCCAAACATGAAAGCTTTTGTGTAGCGATTTCAACATTTTTTTTATTATAATTTATTTTAATATAAAATAATAATAATAATAATATATTGCTCTATTTTGTATTGAGCACTTTTTTAAAAAGTAAATGCTACGAACAGAGGAATTTTACTCCCTCTGTTCTTTCTCTCATTTGATATATATATATATATATATATATATATATATATATATATATATATATATATATATATATTATATGAAAAACTAGGTAATCCGTATGGGTAAACCCAAGGAGGATAAAATCCAGAGAGCTCAATGTAAAACCAGAGCAAATAAATTAAATAAAAACAGACCACTTTATGGTTCCATGTAATAAATTATTTCACCACAGCCCTTTTAAAGGACTGCGGATCATCTGATTTACTTCAAAAGGTTGAAACAAAAATGAAAAGAAATTTACACATTTTGACGGGCCGTATTAAGCATATGTTAATTAACGAAGTATATATATATATATATATATATATATATATAATAAATTAATTGATTTAAAATATGGTTATTTTCGCTACACAGTTCCAACCATGTTTCAAAAAATAGAAGCTAAAAACCCTAATTTTATTTTTGCAAATAAATTAAAAAGCATTAGTTCCATTTCATCTTCAAGCGAATTTTGGAGTAACTTTTAAAATTTACCGGGTTTTAAATACACAGCTAAAATCACGTTTCCATGGTTACAGAATATTCTACTCAAATTGAACACGGGTGTCTAGATTTTCCTTATGACAGTATCATTGTATCAGTTATTAGCTACATTTTGGTAAGGGGTGAGGATGTATTTTACACTGAAACCTGACGTCGGTTGAATGGATGTCGTCTGAATTTTAAAAAAAAAAAAAAAAAAATTGTTAACGGTAAAAAATTTCAACGTCATCTTTTAAAATTAAAGATTTTTTTTACAATACTTTTTATTTAACTACGATTTGAAATATTTTCCTTTTTAATTTTTATTTTACTATATTCTTTTTAAGAACAGTTAAATGTATTAGAATCCATTATATTATGTAGGATTATTTTAACATTAAGTTTAAGTATGTATATGAGGTTACATTTTTTTTTTTTTTTTTTTTTATGACTATGACAGCAGAAATGGTTACTTAATTTCACTGATTCAGTAAACTTTTCTTTTATATATAAACCTATTATTATAATATTTCACATGTAAGTACTGAGGACATGGGTCATTCAAAAGCTTACATGTTATGGTATTTCATATTAATTTTATTTTTATTTTATTTTATTTTATTTTATTTTACTATAGGTGTTATTTTTGGATTCTTTTTTAATGCGTGTAGTATTATTTAAAAGAAATTTAGGTTAGAATTCATTCAATTTAACTACAATTTTAATTACAAATTCAAAATTACAACTTTAAAATTTTAAAATATTTTCATTGTTTAGTTTTAATAGACTATATTACTTTATAACAGAAGGAAAATTACTCATATTAAGTAAGATTATTTTTCCATATCAAAGTATATGTAAATTTTTTTTTTTTTTTTTTTTTTTTTTTTCCCCTTTTTTTTCAAATTTAAATATTATTTAAGTAATATTAATGGCACTTACTACAAAACTAGCTAAGTCATTTCTCAGATTTAGTAAACTTTATTTATTTATTAATTAATTTATTTATTTATTTCAAATATATGTAACCCAATTAATAAAGTTTCATATGTATGTATAAATAACATGTTAGAATTCATTTTATTTTACTACAATTTTAATTTCAATTTTAAAATTATAACTTTAAAATTTTAAAATATTTTCATTGTTAGTTTTAATTTAGACTATATTACTTTATAACAGAAGGATAATTACTCATAGTAAGTAAAAATTTTTTTCATATCAAAGTATATGTAAATTACAATTTTTAAACTTTTAATTTAGATATTATTTAAGTAATATTAATGGCCCAGACTACAAAACTATCTAAGTCATTTCTCAGAATTAGTAAACTTTATGTATTAATTCAAGTTTAAGTATGTATATGAGGTTACATTTTTTTTTTTTTTTTTTTATATATATATAAACCTAGTGATATAATGTTTCTCATGTAAGTATATATATATAGTTTTGTTTTAGTTTTATCTTTGTGTTTCGTTTTTAGTTTGTTTTCTGGTTTCATCCTCCCACCCCATCATTTAATAAATCATGAAATTTTCATATAAACGAACTTTATGGACAATGAAATGAAATTTTTACATCATGGCATGTTCTGTAGGTTCCCTGCGAATATGGTGGTATTATGGTATATGCAGGATTGAGTGGTAATGGTTGAGTTCTTGTGGGGAATGGGCAAATTGTAATGAATGAATGGATCGTGATTCTGATTAACTAGGACTAGGATAGCTAATGAAGACCAGCCTCTTCCCATTTCCCCTTTCGGCCTTGTACCACAATTTTATATTTTTACGAAATATATATATATATATATATGTGTGTGTGTGTGTGTGTGTGTGTGTGTGTGTGTGTGTGTGTGTAAATATTCTCAAAGAGAGTATATCTGTAGAAGAGATAAAATGAATGAAAAGAGATGGGGAAAACTATATTTAGTTATTAGCCGATTCCTTTCGTCATCTGACCGACTTTATCAAGGCAAATGTGATGATTTTATTTTGCAACATATATATATTTGACAGTTACTCAAAATTTTTAAGTTTTAAGAACGTTCATAAATATTCATCAGGTTAACTGAAAAGTTTAAGTATTAGAACCTAGATTACGTCATATAGTATCTTCGAAAGGTATTTTTTAAATTTAAACACGATCATAAATATTCAACAGGTTAACTGAAATGTCTAGGCATTTAGACCTTAGTTTACCTCATGTGCTATCTTCGAGAGAGAATTTTTAAATTTAAAGATGCTCATAAATATTCATCGGGGTAACTGAAATGTTGAAATAATGGATTCAGCCGTTTGATTTTTCAAAGCATTTCTTGAGTATGTTGGCTTGGGGAAGAAGTAATTCCTTCAGGGGAGGAGAGATTGGGAAAAACGGAGTGTAGATTGGTATTTTGATAATATTCGATGGTGGCACTCTTGAGGATTTTCCTTCTGAGTAAATTTATCTTTTGATGAGTGTGGCATTTTTTAGATCAAAATTGTGGTCGAATTTATTTCTGTGTATGACTTGTGCATTTGTTAAATTGTTATTTATAAGATCTCTTTTGAGTTCATAGACACTTTTTAAAAAAAATTCTACATGTTTCCCCAATGAATTGTGAAGAACAGTCTAAGCAATTTATTTTATATATGCGTGCTTCTGAACTATTATTGATATTGGTGTTTTTAGATCTGATTATATCCATGATGGTTTTGGTCAGATGACAAAACGCGTCGGCTAATAACTAAGTATATTTTACCTCTTGTCTTTTCATTCATATATATATATATATCTTAGGCTATCCGTCATTGTTGACGACGACGCTGATTGATATATATATATATATATATATACACACACACACACACACACACATATATATATAAATATATATATATATATATATATATATATATATATATATATATATAAAATAACGTTGAAAGTGATATGTATATATATATATATATATATATATATATATATATATATATATATATATATGAATAAGGATAAAAGGAAAACTTATCTTAGGCGACGCGTTTCGCCGTCTAAGAGACTTTATCAAGGCAAATGTAAGAATTTTATAAGCTCTCCTATGCCAAAAGATTTTGATAAAACCATAAAAGCCCTGTATATAAATAATTGTCATAAATTAAGATCCTTACATTTGGCTTGATAAAGTCCTTCAGAAGGCGAAACACGTTGACTAAAATAAGTTTTCTTTTATCTTTATTCATATTGTCCTTTTACAGATGACATATCCTCTCTGAATTTTTTATATATATATATATATATATATATATATATACTAAAGGTAACAAATCCGTTGGTATATAATCCAAGTGGATCCTAGTAATATAAAATATTAAAAGTAATCCACAAAACTAGCTCAATGTATTTATTAATACAGAGCAATATAATACTGTATCGTGTCCTTCGTCTGACTGAAACTTTTAGCTTTCACAGTTAAATTCTATTCTCCCTCCCTAACTGTATAGATACGAACATCGGGGTTGATAAGACAAACAACCGATATCTTCATCTGCCGAAATAGGCTATTCCTCTTATGATTTTGGATTTTATTGTTTATTATATATATATATATATATATATATATATATATATATATATATATGTACTGGGGGGTTTCCTCGACTTACGTCAGAGATCTGTTCCTTCGGCGCGACGTAAGCTGATTTTCCAATTAAATCTGAACTCCCCTACATAAGCACCCACGTCACTCACATGGAGTACATACACAGTACA
Organism: Acanthosepion pharaonis; assembly: GCA_903632075.3. NCBI lineage: Eukaryota > Metazoa > Mollusca > Cephalopoda > Sepiida > Sepiidae > Acanthosepion > Acanthosepion pharaonis. The sequence goes on along the minus strand of CAHIKZ030005093.1, from coordinate 443,979 downwards.
GTACACATACTGTACACAGTACAGTAAGGTAATAAATTAAAAAAAAAAAAAAAACAGGGCGCACACAGTACATACAAGGGTAAACATATTATCCTTACTTTTACTCCTGTGATAAATTACAGTAAAAAAAAAAAAACTTATCTTTTTAGTGGCTCCTGAGGTAGAGGGTACGAGATCTGCTACAGGCCTCTCTACCTCCTTAAGGTTATGAAAAATGGCACAAGCCTTAAACTGCATAAACCAACCTTTACTAGCCGCACACTCTTCAATTTCACCCCCTTCCGCTTTTCTTTTTCCTTTTCAACGACTGGAAAAATCTCTTAGCCTTCTCCTGAATCATCATAAGGCTTCACTGGGAACCACCATTGATGCTCATCTACCAGCCAAAGCACTAATAAACACTCCATCTCAATAACGAAACCACTACGCTGCTTTGTAATCATGAAAGATTTCATAGGAGAAGATCCTTTCACATGTTCAAGTATACGGTTTTTAGCGCCAATGATCATCGAGACATTTGTACGACTTAGGCCTAGCAATCAGCTGATGTTTATCAGTGTTTACTCCTTTTCCGAACGTTTAATTATATTGAATTTCACTTTCATGGAGATGGCTTTCATTTTCTTCGAAGCACTGCCATCAGAAGAGTCTGCCTTCGGCCTGGAAGCCATAATGAAGAGTAAAAAGTCTCCCCCCCCGCCAAAAAAAAACAATAAAATTGAGAGCGAATATAGCACAATCCAATTTGGCGTACAGCGGGTGAAGAAACAACGTCGTCTTCCTCATATAGCTCTGTGTCAACTAGTTCCCGCGCGAACTTTTTCTTAACGTCGCAAAAGCCGTACGTCGGAATGACATTACAAGGCTTTCTTAATAAATTTATTGGAGATGGCGCTGTAACTACGAAACACTGTACGTTGGGTCCGACGTAACCCGAGGATCTTCTGTCTTTATATATATATGTGTGTGTGTGTGTATATATATATATATATATATATATATATATATATATATATATATATATATACACACACACACACACACACACACACACACATATATATATATATATGAAGAAATTTTGAAAAAACAAACAAAAATCCTTAAATGTAGTTAAATGAAAGAAATGTCGACGTCTGACGTTTCGGTTTATTAAACCTTTTTTCAAGACAATATTCATCAAAATACAATTCAGTTCAATATGACAAATACGATGGACATAAAAACACAAGTCTTATTCAGAACAGATAACTGAAAATTTTAAAATGATCAGCCTTCCGTCTAACATGGTCACGCTGTCGTCACATGGGCGACGCTTTCATAACGTATTCCTAAAAAGTTTGTGATTATTTTGAAATGAAAAAGAAAAAAGAAAATGAAAAAAATTCTATTAGGTTCCAAAATTCTTATGTGTATGCTTGTCGAGCATCAATCTCGCTAAAAAGGGGAAATATTAAAGAAACCAGGTCTAGTATTCACCGTGCGTGAGATGGATATTATACCTGCTTCATAAATCCTCCTGAGATTTTTATTATGAAAATATTTTAATACTTTCACGGAATCGAAATCGAAATTATGATCTGCTTTTAGTTGTGTGTACAACTAAAGCATTGTTAAATACCGAGACGAATATCTCGTTTATGTTCGAAAACACGAGATTTTAAGGACCTACCTGTTTCACCCACATATTTTAGGTCACAATTTTTTGCATGATATTTGATAGATGCAAGCATCGGATGTAATATGTTGTCTGCTGGTGCTATTTAATAAACTACGGATAGTCCTAGTAGGTAATATAGTAGTTCTAATTTTTAATGCATTTAGATTATGAGAGATACGTTCGGTCAAATGGTTATTTGGTAAAAAGATGCGACCAAACGAAATATTATCAGAGGTATCTGAAATTGTATCTTTCATTGATCTAATTGTAGTGGCCTTTGAGGTGTCATTTTGCGCTGATGAGTGAATTTTCAACGCTTTATTTTTAGCTCTCTGTAATAATTGTCTCGGATACGAAAAGATTTGAAAAGGTATCCTCAATATATGTAAATTCATCATTTAAATATTTTGATGAACAGATGCGAAGAGCCCTCAAATAGAATCCAATAACAATACCCCTCTTAGTGTTAGTATCATGGTGAGAGTAAAAATGTAAATAGTCATTTTTACATGTAGGTTTACGATATACTTTGAATTCTAATTTATTTTTATTTTTAATGAGTAATATGTCTAAAAAAGGTAAGGAATTATTAGATTCAAGTTCATAGGTAAATTCAATAGTAGGTTCTATTCTATTTAATCTATCAGTAATCTCGTTTAAATCATGCTTATGTGGGTAGATAAATAAAATGTCATCGATGTATCGAAAGTAATGTGTATCAGGTGGAATGACATCTTTAAAAGGTCCAGATTCAAGAAATTCTAGAAATATGCATGCTATGAATCCAGAGAGAGGACTCCCCATCGGTAAAACCAAATTTTGTTTATAATAAATATTATTATATTGGAAGAAACAATGTGAAGTGCAAAGGATGCATAATTTGATGCATTTCGAGATAGAGATAGGTAGCTTAAAGTCAATTTTCTTAAGGTGGTTCTCTAATTGTTTAACATTCCATTAAGGCCCATCATCTCGGGTATAGGCTCATTCGCTAGGTATTTAACTAAATTTCTAACTCCAATTCTGGGCATAACTTCGAATTCAGGCTCTTTTTAAATAAGTTGAGAAATATTGATATAGATAACAAATTACTAGCTAGCTTAGACATCAAATCTTTATATACTAATATACCTGTTGATAAATGCATTAAACAATTAGAGAACCACCTTAAGAAAATTGACTTTTGTTACCTATTCTCTATCTCGAAATGCATCAAATTATGCATCCTTTGCACTTCACATTGTTTCTTCCAATATAATAATATTTATTATAAACAAAAATTTGGTTTACTGATGGGGAGTCCTCTCTCTGGATTCCTAGCATGCATATTTCTAGAATTTCTTGAATCTGGACCTTTTAAAGATGTCATTCCACCTGATACACATTACTTTCGATACATCGATGACATTTTATTTATCTACCCACATAAGCATGATTTAAACGAGATTACTGATAGATTAAATAGAATAGAACCTACTATTGAATTTACCTATGAACTTGAATCTAATAATTCCTTACCTTTTTAGACATATTACTCATTAAAAATAAAAATAAATTAGAATTCAAAGTATATCGTAAACCTACATGTAAAAAATGACTATTTACATTTTTACTCTCACCATGATACTAACACTAAGAGGGGTATTGTTATTGGATTCTATTTGAGGGCTCTTCGCATCTGTTCATCAAAATATTTAAATGATGAATTTACATATATTGAGGATACCTTTTTCAAATCTTTCGTATCCGAGACAATTATTACAGAGAGCTAAAAATAAAGCGTTGAAAATTCACTCATCAGCGCAAAATGACACCTCAAAGGCCACTACAATTAGATCAATGAAAGATACAATTTCAGATACCTCTGATAATATTTCGTTTGGTCGCATCTTTTACCAAATAACCATTTGACCGAACGTATCTCTCATAATCTAAATGCATTAAAAATTAGAACTACTATATTACCTACTAGGACTATCCGTAGTTTATTAAATAGCACCAGCAGACAACATATTACATCCGATGCTTGCATCTATCAAATATCATGCAAAATTGTGACCTAAAATATGTGGGTGAAACAGGTAGGTCCTTAAAATCTCGTGTTTTCGAACATAAACGAGATATTCGTCTCGGTATTTAATAATGCTTTAGTTGTACACACAACTAAAGCAGATCATAATTTCGATTTCGATTCCGTGAAAGTATTAAAATATTTTCATAATAAAATCTCAGGAGGCAGGTATAATATCCATCTCACGCACGGTGAATACTAGACCTGGTTTCTTTAATATTTCCCTTTTTAGCGAGATTGATGCTCGACAAGCATACACATAAGAATTTTGGAACCTAATAGAATTCTTTTCATTTTCTTTTTTTTTTTCATTTCAAAATAATCACAAACTTTTAGGAATACGTTATGAAAGCGTCGCCCATGTGACGACAGCGTGACCATGTTAGACGGAAGGCTGATCATTTTAAAAATTTTCAGTTATCTGTTCTGAATAAGACTTGTGTTTTTATGTCCATCGTATTTGTCATATTGAACTGAATTGTATTTTGATGAATATTGTCTTGAAAAAGGTTTAATAAACCGAAACGTCAGACGTCGACATTTCTTTCATTTAACTACATTTAAGGATTTTTGTTTGTTTTTTCAAAATTTCTTCATTCTGTCGGATTTATATCCATTTACACTTGCTTATATATATATATATATATATATATATATATGTGTGTGTGTGTGTGTGTGTGGATATATATATATATATATATATATATAAACACTCTGCTTTGTTATTTTCGCTAAGAAGGTGTGAAACCCTAACATATATGTACCATTCGTGATACACGCTTACGCGATCATGTATCTTTCGATACATGACTGACGCGGCAGATTTTTTCCACAGTAGCTTGCCAATCTTTTCTATAGAACCCAGTCTGTCCTGCTATTTACCCATAGAAGAGGATTCATACCTTTCCCAAAGGTATTAGCACGTAAGTGAATGTCATGGATTCGACTGGATTTCGAACTCGGATCTCCGATTCCTTAAATCCGAGCAGCTATCCATTACTCCACCGTTTATAGTGTGTTTAACAACTTTGCTGATTATCGAGTATTTTGCTGTGGATCGCTTTCCACAAATGACTTCAGAACATCGTCATCGAAGCCTGATATTCATCTTCCATCGACTTTTCTCCAGAACGAAAATTGGCAAACTAATCTCGTACTTGCTGGTCAGTTATGACTATTTGCCTATAAATGCAACATATTTTTCTAAATGTGTAGTAAAAACAGAACCAGTGAATAAACTTATACCAAAGCTTTATTGCACTTTACTCTGACTACTCGTCTACTAACGGCTATTACAGTGTGCTTTTTATACCTCCTAGATCTTAAGGGGAGGTAACTGATGATTTATCAATGCAGCATGATTCCCTCGCTTGACTACGGTCAAATTCCACTGAAAACTGCAATCCTCATCGAGCCTGGTCTGTACTTAGATGAGGGACCGCTTAAGAACACTAGGTAATGTAAGTAACCGCCGAGATTCCAAATTATGTTTCAGCTATAAATAACTCATAAAGAGTTGATAAATCGCAAAAAAAAACAAACAAATCGGTCATGTAATCAACCCTCGCTTGAACTCTCTTAACAATATGTGACGTAAATTCACTTTTAATCTGTCCATCAATGAGATTAAGAAATTTATTCTTTAATCCACTGTATAAACTGTTACTGCTATGAAAAAACTAAAGTATGCCGGTGTACTCCAAATTTATTCTTCACTGCCACATCTAATAAGTAGTTAGGATGGTACATTCGCAATTACAATTGGTTCCCCAAAACGGAAATGACTTATGGTATAATACGATGATCAGGTGCTACTCATTTTTCGAGCGCACCCGTCTACCAGAGCGGCTAGCCAAACCTAATTGCAGACACCTGCCCCAAACCACAGAACTCACCTGTGGTCTATACTGCAACTATGCTGAGCAGACCTTAGTTACAGTTTTGGGGGAAAGAGCGCGTAAACTGGTGTGATCAACTTTTGGAAAGTGTCTGAAAACCATACCACGGGTTGTCCCAAGTCATGTAAGTGAAACCGGATAGACATAAGTTTTTGGAAGCCGTCGATGGCTGTGCTAATCACAAGTCATCATGATCGAGGGTTTAAGCGTACTGGCCTTGTTCAATAAATTGATCACGCCAGATTATGCGTTCTCTCCCCGAAATTGTAACTAAGATCCGTTCAGCTGCAGTATAAACCACAGTTGGGCTCGGAAATGACTAGAAGCCTGTTGCTTATGTGCCTATGAGTACGTGGCTGACACGTAATCCTTCTTTAATTACGTAATCATACATATCCTCAAAGAAACACACACATATACGCATCTATGAATACGTATTTGTATGAGAGCTTTCATGATTTGTGAAACATGCAAGTTGTATTTGCGTTCGCGTTGTAGACAATATTGTCTAATGCTAATGTATTTTGCGTTCTGTTTAACGCGTAACTATATTTAAAGGTGGAAATACATTTTTTCGAATAGATACCTCTCTTAATATACTGCGTGTGTCTGTATGTACGTTTGCTTGCATATGCTTGTAAGCAGTGTTCTCTTAAAAGAAGAAAAGAATATATATATAAATGGATGGGTTTAAATACCATGACACCATCTGTAGGAAACTTCACCTTTATAACCTATGTGTGCGTGTGTATGTATGTATGTGTGTGCGTGCGCACGTTCTATTATAATTGTGTTTGTCCCTCCCTTCGTTAGTTCGCACGACCACTACGTCCTGCCAATACCTCATAAATAATGGACTATTCCTTCCCTTCGTGATCTCGCACGACCATTACGCCCTGCCAATACCTCATAAATAATGGACTATTCCGTTTTGATTGCGTGGAGAGGTGGGAGGGGGAGACACTACTTGGTTCCAGTGAAAGAAAGAAAGAAAGAAAGAAAGAAAGAAAGAAAGAAAGAAAGAAAGAAAGAAAGAAATGGAGAGAATTAGATTAAGCTGATAAGCACAGATACTAGACTTTGATCTTAACCAAAAGGCCGAGAAGAGATTTCATTTTTTTGGCGCCCCACGCTGACAGGATGTGACACAAGGTCAGTTTAATGTGGAGAGCATGCACGCATTCACCGCCGCCTCCCCTCTCCACATTTAGTGCAGTGAGTGAAGTACTACCAGGGGCGGCTGTTTTCCAAGACCAGACATCTCTCAATAATATTTTCAGTTGCGTTCTATTCGATACGACTGAGAAATGAAATGTAGTTTATCCACGCGAGGGTAGATAATAAACTTTGATCCCAGCCAAAAGGCCAAGAAGCGATTCTATTTTCTTGCAGCTCCACACTGGCTAGATGTGACACAAGGTCAGTTTAATGTGGGGAGCCCAAGAAGTGATGGCGACCACGATAAACACCCCAATTTTGCAGACGCACAGTATCGAACGACAGAAATTGAGTAAAGCAATCGCTAAAAATCCAGTTACCATAAATAAAATAAGATCGTCTGCTGAATTATTTTAAAATTATTATTAAGAAGATTTTTGTAAGACGGGGATTTGGCTAGTAGAAAATGAGTTTCGTTATATAGTTAAATATATTTGTTGTGTATGGGTTTGTGTCAAACGACGCATGTCTATTGTTTTGTATACTATAATTGTTAATATCTTTATTTGCGTATATTAGTGTATGCAAAAAAAGGAAATAAAACTGTGTATAAAAGATTGTATAAATGGTTGAAGTTTTTGTTTGTAAAAGTAAGTGTGTGACTGAAATGTGTATGCGTCTATTTTAGGTAAGAGTGTGTTAATATGTTTGCCCTTGTGTGAGAATGTCGTTAAGCGGTTTCACTGACGTCATAATGACGTCATTGCAACTTTAGCACATCATGGGAGAAGTAGAGAAAGAGAAAGATAGAATGAATAAAAAGAAATGGAGAAATAGAGGGTGAGATAGGAGAACGGGAAGTGGATGAAAAAAAATGTGAGGAGAAGAGGCGGTGGTAGTGGTAGTGGCGATGGCGGCAATGATATTTGTGTGCATTAGTTTGAATTGTACATGAACATGATTGCACCTTTCCTTGCAATACTAGATAGATAGATAGATAGATAGATAGATAGATAGATAGGAACAGACGAATAAATATACTTAGATAGATAGATAGATAGATAGATAGATAGGTAAATGTAGATACGAACAGAATTAGATAGCTAGCTAGATAGATAGCTAGCTAGCTAGCTAGATAGATAGATAGATAGATAGATAGATAGATATGAACAGACTTAGGTAAATGTAGACACAAACAGAATGAGATAGATAGATAGATAGATAGATAGATAGATAGATATGAACAGACTTAGGTAAATGTAGACACAAACAGAATGAGATAGATAGATAGATAGATAGATAGATAGATAGATATGAACAGACTTAGGTAAATGTAGACACAAACAGAATGAGATAGATAGATAGATAGATAGATAGATAGATATGAACAGACTTAGGTAAATGTAGACACAAACAGAATGAGATAGATAGATAGATAGATAGATAGATAGATATGAACAGACTTAGGTAAATGTAGACACAAACAGAATGAGATAGATAGATAGATATAGATAGATAGATAGATATGAACAGACTTAGGTAAATGTAGACACAAACAGAATGAGATAGATAGATAGATAGATAGATAGATATGATATGAACAGACTTAGGTAAATGTAGACACAAACAGAATGAGATAGATAGATAGATAGATAGATAGATAGATAATGAACAGACTTAGGTAAATGTAGACACAAACAGAATGAGATAGATAGATAGATAGATAGATAGATAGATATGAACAGACTTAGGTAAATGTAGACACAAACAGAATGAGATAGATAGATAGATAGATAGATAGATAGATTAGATAAATGAACAGACTTGAGATAGATAAAGATAGATGTAGACACAAACAGAATGAGATAGATAGATAGATAGATAGATAGATAGATAGATAGATAGATATGAACAGACTTAGGTAAATGTAGACACAAACAGAATGAGATAGATAGATAGATAGATAGATAGATAGATACAGACTTAGGTAAATGTAGACACAAACAGAATGAGATAGATAGATAGATAGATAGATAGATAGATAGATAGATAGAACAGACTTAGGTAAATGTAGACACAAACAGAATTAGATAGATAAATGATAGACACAAACAGAAATGAGATGAGATAGATAGATAGATAGATAGATAGATAGATAGATAGATATGAACAGACTTAGGTAAATGTAGACACAAACAGAATGAGATAGATAGATAGATAGATAGATAGATAGATAGATAGATATGAACAGACTTAGGTAAATGTAGACACAAACAGAATGAGATAGATAGATAGATAGATAGATAGATAGATAGATAGATAGATAGATATGAACAGACTTAGATATGAAGATAGATAGATAGATAGATAGATAGATATGAACTGACTTAGGTAGATGTCTAGATACGAACAGAATGAGATAGATAGATAGATAGATAATGAACAAACTTAGATAGGTCGCTGAGCATATGTAATTCATAGAATTTAATTTTTCAAGTCCTATTAAATTACTTTTACATATTTTTACTATTACTATTAATTATCAAATACTTAACATTACATTTTATGCACAGACCTTTTTCCTACATAGAAAAACGTCTTTTTTGTTTCTGATCTTACGTATAAAAGTAAACATTTTTCATTAAAAAAGAAAGTAATATTTCAATGTTATTTTCTTGTTCTTTCTTCATTTCCTTTGAAAGAATCATAAATAAAATGTTTGTGTTCTATAATATTTTTCATTTTATTTAAAAAATGTACTTCTTTTTTTTAATTTAGCTCCCGTGCAGTTTTCTTTTTTATCCTAACTAATTCAATTAATAAAAGAGATGATCGTTAAACTCAATCGGCAATTTTCGTCGCTGTCTTCATTCATTAACTTATAATACGTGCATGCGTGTCTATGTGCGTGTAACATGTGTTTCTTCTGAGTTTGTGCAACTAATATCGTAGAAAGACTTACAACTTGAAGAAAGAAAGACGGAAGTATGGATCTTGCATTTGTGATATTTTGTGGTTTATTATGTTTAACGTAAAAGAAGATTTGAGTACACAATAAAAAGGGTTATCTCGTATTTCGTTCCTGTTTCCCCCTCCTACTTTCTTTTTAACTTCTTTTCTCCCTACCCCTTTATCGGAAGAGACGAGGGTGGTGCGTGCGCGTGGAGGTCTCCAGGTGATTTGATCTATACTCTCTCCAGTTGCGAAATTCAATGGGTAGTTTTTTTTTAACTCCCTCCCACGCATCCATCATTGCATGAAATGAGAATAGCTGAACAAAGTTATAAATAAGTGTCGTGGATCATTTGGTAAAAGTGGTTGGAGTTTCTGTTTAACTGTTTGTTGTTTTTTAGTTTAGTTCGACGTTAGGCAAACGCAAAACGATCCAGTAAAAAATAATACACACGGTGAGAGAGTTATTAAAAATCAAACTTATATCGCGGCTAGTCTGAGTACTGAAAAGAAAAAAGAAAAATCGAACAGTTTGTCAGATAAAAAAAGCAAGTTTTCCGCTTTAAGAACTTACGGTCAAGCTGAATTGAAAAACAAAATTATACTTTTTATTTAGATTGGATGGGTTCGTTCTGCAGCTTCTTTTTTTTTTCTGCAAAATAAATTCATCTTCTTAAGCTTTAAAAACTAAGTTTGAATCCAATACAAACAAAGAAAGGGATGTGAGTGGGACAATAGACAAAAGTTTTTTTTTAAAAAAGTCAAAACCGCCAACGCACCTTTTTTTTTTCTTTTTGCTCTGGATTGGTTAGAAAAGGAAAAGAGGGTCTGAAACTATGTTTAGGAATCAACTTTAAATCTTAACAAAACAAAAAACAGACATAGAAACTTTCTTTGATTCGACCAAACAAAATTACCCCCAAAATTTTTTAAAAAAACTAAAGAAAGAGAAAATAAAAAGTAAACTATTTCCTCAAACTCGACTCAATAAATAAAATTCGTACACATTAAAACGTTTGCATTAATTTGTACGATTCAGAAACCAAAGATCACAAAAATGTGGTTATGGTAATTTACTAAAAAAGGAAATACACGTTGTTAATTGATATCTATTTGTGAATCGCATTCACGTTTCTTTTCTTTCTTTTTTTAGTTTATAGTTACAAAAAAAATAAAAAGAACGTTTGTTTGACACAGACAATAAAGAGAGCTTTTTTTTGTTTTTGTTTATAAAGACAAATTTAAATTACAACAGTGACTAATGAATGTAAACGACCTTTATACTTTTCAAATTTATTTCTTCAATCTCCATTCTCTTTTTTCGATTTTCACGCATTATTAATTTTTTTACCCAATCGAGAAAAAAGAAAAAGAAAGAAAGAAGTGAAATAAGAAGGGAAATCTGTTTACTGTCAGCTCAAAATAAAAGTGAAACAAAGATCAATAAAAATTTCATTCAGTGCTCTAAAAAAGTTTTCTTTTTCTGCTAAAATTTAAAATGAATCAAGAAAATAAATTTAATTATTTAAAAAAAAAAAAATAACGCAAAAATTTTTGTCATCAACTTGGTTTTGTTCTAAACACAACGTTTCGACCGAGTACCCTCTGATTATCATCAGGTGTCCATTGCTTGGCTGATATGGGATATTTGTTTATAACTGTTATATTTTGCCCCTTGTTTCATTTTTCGTTGCTTCTGAATCAGTGTTTCACTACCTGATCCGGGGACTGAACTCACAGCCACTAGATATGACACTAAAATAACTCTCACTCCACCTGTTTTTGGAGCCTTCCTTTAGTTTACTTCTTTTATTCAATGTCAGATTTTTTTAACATTTGGTTATGATGGTGAGTTCGTAGTAAATTAATAAAAATTTTAAACTATGTTTTGTTCGTTGATCGAAAGAAAGCGTGTTCGATGATGGCTGAATGCTAAAAAAAAAGCTTTCTTTAAAAAATAAATGACAAAAGATAGAAAGAGAACAACAGTGTCCAAAAAAAATAGCCGAGATCTCTAAAAAAAGATAACAAACTAGTAAGAAAATCATTTACAAACATCACTAGTTAAAGTAAAGTTTTAAAAACTTTTCTCTGTAAAAGAAATTTTATGTAGGTGTTGTAGTCGTACACAAAATTGGATCAACTTTAGGAGTAGTATTTAAAAAAAAGAGAGAGAGAGTGACAAGAGAAAGAGAGAGGGAATGTAAATGTCTCTCTCTCTCTCACCATTTTCTGTGTATGTGTGTGTGTGAGAGAGAGAGAGAGAGAAAGAGAAGTAAAAACTGATTCAAAACTCTACGAGTTCTCTTGTAAAGGTTCATTCTCCTCAGCCATTCATTCATTCATACAATTTCCCCTTCAACTCATTGAGTGTCTCTGCCTCCAACTACAACTGAAATACTACTTCTACTACTACAACTTAACTTTCCATTTGACTTTCCATTATGATTTGATTTAGCCTGAAACATTTACATATATATTCGTTCCGCTTTTCTTTTTTTTCTCTCTATCTTGTTTCTACCTTTCCATTATTGTTCTTTATTCTCGCATTTCATTCAGCGCGCATTACGCTTCTCAACCGTCTTTTGCAGTTGGCGCCCACTCGTTATATCCTGCGAATACCCTCTCTTAAACTTTTTCGTTGTCTTTTAAATATGTACTTCTTTCTTTAATTTTTTTCTCGTTTTTCTTATTTAAAAAAAATTCTTGCTCGCCTCCCGCCACGTTTCCTACTACTTTATTACGTATTTATTTTCTTCTCTCTTACAGAACATTTTACGTCTGTCTTTTCTTTCTCACTATTCTTTTTCCTCCTACTACGCCATCGTTATACGTACAGTCCCTCATTTGTTAAAGCTCACCTCCTGCTCATTTACTCTCGTCCCTCTGTCATTAAGAATACCTGCTACTACTTCTCCCGCAACCGGCAATCTTCACTCGAGTACCAACAGCAGCAGGAGTAGCATGTGTAAAAACGAGTGTGTGTGTAGGCTTGCAGCCTCATCATCTTCCTTGACCACTACTTCAGCTGTAACAGCATTATTATTATCATCATCATCATTTTCATCGTCATTGCTATCCTCTTCATCGTCCTGAGATGTTGTTATCCTAGCAATCTCGGTCGGTCGTGCCTTTCCATCGTCCCCGTGTGGCCGGTAGGTGCCCCGGGGGTGAACCGACATGGTCATGGCTCACCCGAACCCTTCCACCAAACAACAGCACCCCATCCGCGTTGGATTTTACGATATTGATAGAACCATTGGTAAAGGAAACTTCGCCGTGGTCAAATTAGCCAGACATCGCTACACAAAGTCAGAGGTTTGTACTTAAATAAGCTTCATTTTTGTTCTTTTATTCCCGTGTTATGTTTTTTCTTCTTTTTTTTTTTAAAAAAAGAAGAAAAAGAAAAATTAAAGATCTACCCTGAAGCAAAACGTCAACGAGTTTTCTTTACGGAAGACCATAAGAAATATATCATTACACATCTTCCTCTCCTGACTGTCGTGTCTTCTTATTTTAATTCATTTTATTAATGAGATATTTATTTACAAGATAACAAGACTAAATAGTATATTTTACGTTCATTCATTTTTTTTAAATTATTTTTTATATAAATTTTTGTTTTTAAGCAGTACGATATTTTGTATTATGGCTAAATTGGGCATCCGTATTAGGTGAAATAGGTCAATCGAACTTTCTTTATTCGTACTTTATTTTTCAAACTACGAATTTAGTTTAAGCTATAAAATTTAATTTACAAGAATTCTCATTGTTTTATTACTCTTACCATGCTCCTCTAAGAGGATGTTAAACTTGATTTTCCATTTAATTTGTTTTGTGTATTTTAATGCTTAACTTTAAGAACTTAAAGCCCTTGTTTAACTTTATTTATTCGGCAGCCAATGGGTTGAAAATGTCCTTTATTTGCTTACAATTCATGCACCTTATTTTATATAATTATTACACGTGATAGAAATTAAAAAATAATAAACAAAATACTTTCTCGTGTGTTGAAATATATGAATTTTGCAGTGATCATCTTAATTTAAGTTTTAAGCTTCTTTTTTTTTTTACTTTAGTAAAACTAAAAGAAGAGAACTGTCCGTTTATTTGGTAAACAAAACACCACAACAATAATAAAATTGTAGCGATCTAAGAAACAATATTCAATGTTTATGCTGATTTTACAAGTAAATACCAAAACTTTTTATTTAGCTAAATCACTTTATTTACCATTAATTGACTCGTAATTATGTTGACAAATCAATTTTTATTATAACTTACTTTTAAAATTATGGTATAGTCGTCTAAAAAAAACAAAAAAAAACACTTGTACAATTTTTTAACCGTTTACTTTTTAAATTAATTAGTTTGTTTTAGTGTTTAATTTAGCATTTGAGTAAATCTATTTTACTCTAAAAATGGTTTTAACACTTTCTTGTGCAATTGTTTATTTTTTAAAAAGTTGACGTAGCACAAATTAATAATGTAATAATATTCCTTACATCATAATTCTGAATTTGCCAAAACCAGGCAAGCATTTTTGTCTTTATTTTCTATTAACTTATAAACGTCAATATAACACACACATACATATATATATATATATATATATATATATATATATATAATATGTTTCTTTTAGATTAAAAATGTTACGTCGACAATCATTTTGGGATTATTACATCACTGTCTTCTGAGACATAATTTCAAAACTAACTTCTATTTCGGGTTAGGAATTAATTTCAATTCACACATATATTTTTGATTTCCCCTCACATTCGCTGACAAACTTTTTTTTATAATCAGCTTAAAAATTCACAATGACATCATCATTTATAAATTAGTAAAAAGTTAAAAATAAACAGTATGGCTAGAGCTGACTCTCCTCGGGTGTACTTTTTTTCTTTTTTTTTCTTTTGCCTATCTATTCTTTACTTTACAAAAGTTTTTTTTGTTTGTTATTCCTGTTTGGTTATTGTCGGAAAAGTGGTGCAAAAAGATTTAGATTCCCCACCCCATCTACATGGATGTATTTGGTATTTTTATAAATACTGATGATTATGATAAATATTAACTTTTTATTTTTATCTTCTTAAGGCGCATTTAATCGAAAGAGGGACGAAGCCATATTTCCTTCCTGGTTCACTAGTTGTCCCCCCCCCCGTTTCTTTATCTTGTTCGTTTGTCCACGTTTATTGTATTTATTTTTAGGAACAGTTATTTTAAAAAAAAAAAAAATTTCAAACCTGAATCATGTTTAGTTTATATCTTTTTGTTTATGATTCCTGTTTGTACTTGTTTTTACAGCTTTAATTATATATATATTTTTTTTCTTTAGTTATATCTTGACACTATTTTTTTTATTTTTTTAATTAATTATCACAATTCAATAATAAATGCCGATTCATTCATTATTTAGTCAAGTGTTACTAAATTTTCAATTAACATCTTTCTTTGTAAAAGAAGTCTTTACTGATTTTAAATCTTTGATTTAATTTGTATATAAATTTCCACAATTCACGGTGAAAAAAAATGTAAATGTGCTTGTCATGTGGTCTTTTTATGCGACTTGAATTAATCTTCCTCCTTCAGAAAAGGCACCATAAATAAAACTCCATGAGTCCATGACGATATGATTCCCTATCGTCACCAAAATTCATAACGACGAAAAACTAAAATAATAAATGGTTAAATAAAGTTTGGCATTTATTATTGTTACTTAAATACACAATTGTTTATCGTCTCTCAAAATGTTAACCTTTCCTTTTCTCCCCACTGTTGTTTAAAAAGCCTAACCTCCACAACTCATCATAAATGTAAACAATAAAAGTTAATCTCACGTAACTAAAGAGAGAGGAATGTTTTATTGTTTCTAATCAGCTGGGGCGGCAGGAAAAAAAAAAATAAAAGGTAAAGCCAACTTTAATGTCGATGGTTTACTTTTTGGGCTATAAATTTTGAACTCTATATTTTTCTTTCTTTCAGATTTTGGTCTTGAAAAAAAAAACGAATGATGAAATTTTTGCTCTTTATTTGTTTTGTTTTTTGCTCATCACAACAACACAACACGTGTTGTACTTTTTTCTTTAAGGCAATCACCCCTTTTTTATTATAGCAACTTTACATTTTATGATAGGGTAAGAGATAAAAAATGTTTCTCTTACCCTTTTTTTACAACTTCAAATAATTTCTAAGCTCATTTATTTATATAATTGTCTTTTTAACTATGAATGTAGGAACCAAGTTGATTTTTTTTTTTTAAATTTAGAATTCAATCATTTTGAAGTTCAAGATTTGATTTGAAGTGTTTTTTTCAATTTAGATTTTTAAATTAATTATTCTAAGATAAATTAAATATTTAAACTAAAGCCAAAAACAGAACTCGTTCATCACATTGCAATTAATTGATTTCGTTAGTTTGTTTTTATATATAATCTCCATTCATTATTAATCATCGTGGTCATCAGCTTGGATTTTTTTTTTCAAATCTTATGTTGAGTAAGAAGACTTTTTTCTTTCGGTAACAAAAAATAGTTTAAATAATTGTCCCAAAACCACCAAATTAGTAATTAAATAATAAATTACTTTACCAGACCTAGACTTAAACGTTAAATTTAAATTGGAAATTCTTCAGCCTCATATTTTTATTAGTTTTTTTTTTCTTTTGGCATATAATCATTTTTAATCACACTCCATTTTCAAAACTCTTAAAATACCATTTCTTACGTTTATTTTCTAATAATTCTCCATATGTTTCGCTTAAAGAGCCTACAAAAAAAAAAATTTTTTTTTTTTTTTTTGAATGATCAAACTTTGCTATTACTTTTGTATATCCATAATTAATTATTTTCTGATTCAAACTCCCTAAACAAAATTTGCCTTCTAGTGTTTATAAACAAATAAATTGTGCCATAGGACCAGCTTCTTTTTTTTTTTTTTTTTTTTAAATGTTTTTCTCGTGTTAATAGAGCAAGTAGATTGCTTTTTTGCTGCTTTACAAGATATGACATCCATTTTTCTCTTTCTGAAAAGTCACCCTCTTGAAGTTGAGCAACTCTTTAAAAAATCAGTTCATTTTTTTATGTTTCAAAAATCTCTTTTTAGTTTTCTGCAACAGCTTCATTTTGAACTTTTTATTTCTTTAAGAAGCCAACACTCTAAAAAAATGCTTTTAGTTTTAGCTCGAATCATACTAAGAAGGAAAAAACGATTTGAATCGAATTATGTGGTATTAAAAAAATCCAAAGCAATTAATTATACTCAAGAAAAAAAAAATCTGATCTCTTGTCCCAATAATACAAAAAGGTAAGAACACCTCCGGGACTCAACATGTTTTTTTTTTTTGTTGTAACTTAATGTAACAGATGGACTTTTGACTTTTCTCTTGAAAGCATACTAGTTTGACAGTCTATGCTTTCTTTTTTCTCCCTACAAATCTTGAAAGTGGAATGAATGTGTGAATTATTGGAGTTTATTTAGTAATGACATCAGATAAATTTTTCCTAGAGAAAATGAAGAGACAAAATATTTGAACATTAGTTTTTTTGTTTTTTTACTTTAGTGACTTAGAGAGCCTTGTGAAGAAGTCTTTTTCTTTCTTCTTTTTAATTTGAGTTTTAACTAATTAATAAAATTAATTTTTTCATTTAATTATTTTTTTGTATACATTTAAATTCTATATTATTTAGATTGGCTATCAAAACTTAAGTAATGTGACGTAAAAAGTTTTTTGTTTTTTTTTTTTGTTTTTTGAACGTGTGTCACCAATGCAAGAAGTTGAAAGTTCTGGGTAAATTTTTTTTTTTTTTTTTTAATTTAAGAAAAAAGTCTATTCATAAATTGACTTTATTTTTTAATGATCAGGTTTCTATTAAAATTTAATAAAAGTATTTTATTTTTAATAAAGGAAATGATTGAAAAATGTGATGACGTCAAAAAAGAAAAAGCTGGACGTAACAGCACAAAATTTACGTAGTAACTCCACTAAGTCGCGTAAAAAACAGCATAGCATGATGAAAAAAGGTCCCAAACTCAATAAAAACAAAGTTTTGTCTATGTTAAGAGGAAAGACCAAAGTATATTATTTATTATTTTTTTTTTTTTTTTTTTTTTTACTCCTGTCTAGGACGTTCGAATTTTTTTTTACGACAGCAGCGAACTAGAGAAAAACTATTCTCAGGAATTTTACCATAACTTGCTTTCCTTTCTTTAACGAACACTTTGACTTTACTGAACTTTACAAGAGTTCAACAAATTGAAAAAATGTTCATGATATTTTATAAGAAGAAAAACTCCTTATTTAAACTTTACTTAAGTTTTGTAAACCACCATTTTTTTTTTCTTATCCCGAACATAATGTCTCATTTCTTTTTATTCCAAAGGAATTGTACTTAGCAGTTTTTAATTGGAGTTAAAAAAAAAAAAAGTTTTAATTTTTTGTTTAGAACATTGAATGAAATTGTTGAATTGTTTTGTTATGATTGCTAAAAATGAAGTAAAAATAAAACTATTGCAGTTGAAAGGATTTAAAAGTTTAAAAACTGCTGCCTTTTTATTTGTTATGCAGTTCTGGCTAAGTACTTTCTGAACTTTTAAAAAAAAAAACTCATGTAACCCTTCACATATGACTGCTTTGATATTTTGAGAAGAAGCAAGAAAGTTAGTTAGGATTGCTGAAAAAGATTTAGTGCAATGGTTAGAGTGAGACAATGTTTTCTTTCTTTTTCTTTTTTCTTTTCTTTTATCTCTTTTTTTTTTTTTTTTTAGCAGTAATGATTTTTATCCCTTTATGGAAAATGGTATTGGTTTGAGTAAGCTGGAGTTTTATCAGTCATTTCTCTCACTTTCTGAAATGAGGAATTTTACAATGATTTATTCAAAGAGTTGTCCTTACATTGGTTGTTATGGTTACAAATGAATAAAATAAGGATCCGATAACTTGGTATATAAATCATTATGTAATAATGCCAATTGACTCAATTCAAGCAGGTCACCTCCATCTCCCAATCAACAGGTTTTATTGTACTTAATTTATATTTGTTTATACTTAAATAAAGGACAATGGTGTGCAGGATATTTTTTTCTATATAAAAAGGCTGCATTGTTATTTGCTGGTGCTTATTATGTAACAAGTTTGCTACCAAGATATATCTTTTTATTTTAATCATCCTTTCATTTTGGAAAAGCAAAGCTCAAAAGCACCACATTATTTCAATTCATAACTGAATATTGTTAATCAGAAACCAATTGGAAAAATGATAATTTGAGCAAACTGCACATGGATACCTGTTGTTCCTTATTCATTTTGTAGAAGTAGATAGTAAAGTACAAATCCTCCTTTTTGACAGCTTGTCTAACAGTTTTAGTTTATTGGTATGCATCAACAGCAACTTAAGATTAACAATGTGCTTTGTCACATGCAGAAAACATGTGATTCATTATAAACAGGCTTTGTCTTATGTTTCTCTTTAAAAAAACATTACTTTGAAAAACAAGTTTTAGAAAATTTAAAAATAAAACACTTGTTTCTCAGCAAAATCTCTCAAAAGTAAATATTCTTTTTTTTTATCTGTTTCTTGCTGAATAACATGCTAGAAACTATTTTAGTGTACATCCCATTTAATTTTGTTTTATTTTTCCACGCTGTGTTTGAACATTTGAACTCATGTTGTTACTCAGTAGTGTTCCTAAAGATAGACAGCTATGGCATGTTTTATGAGTACCATTTGAAGGAGATACCACTGAGCAGTTTTGATATTGTCTTTTCTTGGCTGGGGAAAAAAAAATCTAGTAGAAGGCAACTCTACCATTGTTTTTGCTTTCTTGGGGAAACCTTACGTAAGACTTAAATAATATGAAGACATTTTTAACATGTGTAAATTTAATGTGTGAGAAATAGTCATTATTCAATGAGCTGACAGCTATCATAAAACACTAAGTAAAAATCCATTGCTGGGAGATACGTAATCACATTTGGGAGCCACCATAGACATTGTGACCTTTGTCTACTGTCAAAAGAAAAGAAATTAAAAAAAAAAAAAATGAACATGATAGACTAATTTACATTTGTGCAAGCAATAAATGTGTAGCTGTAATTTGTTAATTGAAAGATTGGAGACTTGCATTTTTGAGTGGATATTATGTTAAAATTGTCTAAAAGGTGTTAGTGTGTCATGTTTGAACAACAAAGCAGTTTTATCACTTTCTATAGGCACTTTTTCTTTTCTCTTCTTTTTTTAGATATGCCTTTGTTACTACATTTTGGTCCGTCTTTTACAACTTTTTCTTGATGATTGATTCACGAGAAAAGAGACTATATATCCATATTCCATCACCTGAAATCTTGTACATGTATTTTTCTATCTATCTTTAAAAAAAATGCCAAATCTCATTATATTGCTTCAGGCATCAGAGGATACTAATCTCATTCTATTGGTACAGTGGGGAGGTATTGCTTGGAAACAAGGACCATTGGGAACCAGTCTATTTAAAACAATACAATTTGAGCAAGTCATTCCAACAAAGCAATATATATAAATGATGCAATTCACTATCCTCCTTGTAACATTGATGAATCTTGTTTATATATAAATGAGTTCCCTCTTTCTTTATTGAGCACTTTTTCCTTTTTTTGTTCTGAGAGCTATAGACTGTTTTATGAGTACCATTTGAAGGAGGTATCACTGAGCATTGAAGAGTTTTTTAAGAAATATTAATATTCTTTAGCTGAATGATCTGCTTATGATTACCATGGGTAAAAAGTATTAGGATGTCTCGATTGTACCCCATACTGTCTAACTTAAATAAGTAGCTGTTACCTGCTGCTGCCTCCAATTTCCTTACTCTCAAGCAGTGTTTCTTGTCAGCTGTCTGAACCTCAACTTAGAAAGGGTATTATGTACCTCTTTGATATAATCTGCCATGCCATATTTTTCTACCTCCATTTTGGATATGGCTTTCTCATGTTCCTTGGGTTCCAGGTGATGGTTGGTTTCTATTCATTATTTAGAAACCCTTTTTTTATTTTTAAGAGAGACTCCTGTCTTTCTTTTACAAAAAAATGTAGAATAGATCAGCTGAAATTAGTAATAAAACGCCAGCAAAACAAAAAGCTCATTTGTTTGAACAAAGCTTGTGATATTTGACTTTCTTAACAATATACATGTATTGATTTTATCATTATTTGCACAATTTACATTTGGCCTATTGTTCTCATTTTTGTTGTTTTTATCACAACATTTTGGCCACATTGTCCTTCAGCCTTCATCAGATGTATATCTATCTGGATAACCTACAGGGAAATAGGGTTATCAATAACTGAGCAGTACTAAAAATAAAAACTAGGTGATATCCTTAGAAATGGGCAATGAAACAAGAACAATCTACCCCCTGTAGCTTAATGGGTTCAGTTTGGAATTCCCTGTAGGTTATCCAGAATGATATACCCCTAATGAAGGCCAGAGGGCACAATGGTGAAAACTTTGTGATAACAACAAAGATGAGGACAATAGTTCAAGTGTAAATAAGAATAACTCCTCATCCCAGAAATTCAAACAGAAATGTATTTTGTTTGTTAATAGGTTCTTGATTAGTTCTAGTTAAATAACTGTTAATAGAAATAAAGTTCTTGTCTACAATCCATCCTGACATAGGTAATCATGGCTCTCCACAGATTCCTTTTCTTTATTATCTGTGAATTGTTATAACATCTTGGGAAAGATAATGGAGTGGTTGTCATCCTCATGTCTTTTTTAGTAGTGCTTCTTTAGACTGGTTGTCACACAATGCTAAAGAGTCTATTCTTCTATATTACCCAGAGCTGGAGGGGAGAGATGGATTCATGCCTTCCCCAAGTTTCTTAAGTGAATATAACAAACTAGCTTGGAATTTGAAATGGGCTTGCCATTCTCACATTCTATGTCAATCACCATTTACATTATCTATACATCTATAAAAAAACAGTAGATTCATTCATTTTAATTAAATTCAAGATTTTTATTTTTAAGTTAAGCCTTGTTTTACCTTGTCATTGTTTTTGACAATGGCTTAACTTATAAGGAAGTCTCTCATTTAAATTCTTTGAACGGGAACATTTCTTAACCAACTAAATTCATTTTCCTTTAGCTTTTTTTTACATAAATCCTCCATTTGAGTATGGCTTGATAAATTTGTAGCTTCGCACAGTTATTTGGTAGATTTTGACATTAAATTTTCACTGTATAATGTTATATAAGGGAAAAACACTTGAGTTATGTTAAATATTTGTGAAATGATTTTCTTTCTTTTTTCTTCAGTCATCATACCAAGCATGTTAATTTTGGCTGGATTGAATTTTTGTCATTTCTGCTTTGTTAAAGGTTATGCAAATTGTTTAAAGATCTTTTTAATAACCTTTCAGACTTGTATACCGTTTGGATCCATTTAGGATTTTAACTATTTTCCCCCCTTCTATCATTTAATTTTTTTTTTTTTTTTTTAATAACCTGCACCGGAAAGTGAATTTAGCAACACATTTTAATAAAGTACATGTTTAATCTCTTCATGGTGATCGGAGAATTTATGTTTTAGAATCCTTGTCGGGAACACAGCACCAAAGATTCTCAACTGGTTTTTAATATTGTCTTATCTCATATTTTTTTAATCTTTTTCTTATTGACAATGTTTGGTCAATTAAGTGACAGTTGCTAATTGTTTTATTTATGTTCTTGAATTTTCATCATGAAACATTTTCATTTATTGGTTATTTACTTAATATAATACTGTCACAGGAAATTGAATTTTGCTTTGTTGGGGGTAATTTGTTTTTATCTGCTTACTTCAACTTGTGCAATTATGACCTTTCTCTTATGTTGACTGTAAAAAAAAACAAAAAAACTTTCACTGACTCTGTTGTCAGTCTCTGGAATATTAATTTGATGTTGTAGTACATTCTTGCAAAATGTCTGCTACTCTAATCTTTCTTAAGTGGGTTATGTTTATAAACAGTCCTCCTCGTACAAATAGGTTCCCTGATGACGAAACACTTTTCTGCCTCTGTTAATCCGAGAGAAACGCACAAGCTTCGCAAGCCACATGGTTATCCACGTGATGTATTGTACACTGTACAGCCATTTTAACGTCTATGACGTAATTTTCTGTCAAACTAGTTTTCCTCTCTGCTGTAACATTTTCCGGAATGTCTGCTTCACTTGGCGTGTTTTATTTATTTATTTTTTTTTTATATATTTTGTAAGATTAAGAATCGATCTTCCCACCCGTGGATTGTAACCGATTATTTTATTTTTTACTTTGATGATTTTTCTTTTCTTTCTCTTCCTCTCTTCTTGTCAGTGTCTCTCTCTGATTCTTTGCCAATTCACATTATGAACTTAGGAACTGCCTACCAACCAGTACCACTGAGTAACCTTGAATTCTACTTCGGCGTTGAAATAATGAGGAAATCCTCTGTTTGTGTGGCGTATATCTACCAGTCGACAATTCTCGATGCGAGCAAAACAACCGATTTAAATAAAAAAAAAAAAAAAAAAACAGAAATTCTACATAGTGCCCCTTTCACCGATTACCAACTTTTATCAAAGCAGTTGTTTTTGGAGAAAATGTTTGCTACATAAAACATACGCGTTAATTTGCTTTCAGCAATTTACTCTCGCTTTCTTTATTCCGATTCATTTTTTTTTTTTTTTTCACGAGTAAACTAACGATCTTGTGTAGTAAAAATAGGTGAAAGAACAGATTGTGAGGTATAGTAAGGGAATAAACATTGCTTAGAGCTATAGGAAGTTGTGGAGAGCCATAATTACTAACATCAGGACGTGGCACATCATAAAAGAAAAAGATACAAAGTCAGTTGCTTTGTTAGTTAACGATGCTTGTCTTCTTGGACCACATTTATTGGTTATTTCCGTTTCTTTAAAAAATATTAGGCAGAAAGAATGAAAATGTAACCTAACCAGTTTTACTTTTGCTTAAAGGATTTCTACTCTAGCTGGACTATGTATTGTTGGTTTACTCGAGTTAGTGAGATGAAATTCATTTTCTTAAGTAATCTCCCAACGTGGGAATGTAAACTTGTCAGTGGCCATTGGCGCGAATTCTTTTGCCGATGACGTCATGCTAAAATGACGTCATTCGGCGGGAACCCTCTTTTCAGAGTGGGCGTGGCTATTTTCATTTAAAATATTAAAATATTTAATGATAGTCTAAAATTCTCAAACACTCCAGAAGATAAAACGAAAATATTAAAAGTACTGATTAAATTTTACGCACACCTACATCTATATCTATTTTACACAAAAGTCTGTCTATAAATAGTAAATAAATACGTACTCCAACACACACACATACACAAACATGCATGTCATTTTAGTTACACGCTTTAAAATCGGCCTTATCTTTTTTATCATAGTTGGCGTTTCATTACAAAAGCTGATTTCCTAAAAGAGTGATGTAATGTCTATTAAAATATAGACCCGCCCAGTTGCCGTGTTTTTTTCTGGTTCTTTTATGACCGTTGCTTGTTGCATTTACTACTTGTTATCACTCATACAACATATAGGAATTTGTCTGACAACACTTAGTTTATATTCGCTGTTACGTAAATCGAACTGAAAACATTGACAGATAAATTATGACAAATAAGAAAGCGGTTTTCATTCAATAACTGAAATGCACACAGACAAAAAACTAACTTCTCATTCATAATTCTCTATCATTTCAGTGTTACATCGTCTCTTAGTTTTTTATAACCATGAACGCTTTTTTGTGCTACACGACAATTTTCTGTTTTTTTTATTTTATTTTATTTTATTTTTTATTTCTAACGTTGTTTAGTGGTCTAATTTTTTACTTTCACATTTCAAGCAATTCCCAAGTTTCCACGTCATGTTACATTACCATAGGTTCGAATCCCGCCGGAGAACACAGGCCGATAGATGTCATACTCACTTCACTTTTAAAAATAAAAACTGTGTCTGTTTGAAATAAGTAGTACCACTAAATAAAATAAAATAAAATTTATGTGAAGTTATATGTGGTGTTGGTGGTGGGGGTAAGAAAAATTGATCTAAAAACTTTATCCTGAAAAAATAACTCTTATTCTTTAAAAAGTCTTAATTTCCGACATATACTTTTTTTTCTTCTTCTCTGTAAGCACATCAATTCGTGTTTTTAGGCCCCCGCTTTAAAATTAATTTTTCTTGGACCATCGTTTAATTTCATCCGTAGTTTGAGCTTCAGATAATTACATTAATTACAAATAATATAATTACTCTCACTATGGGTATTAAAAATGTTCCATTTGCGGTTATCGTTATGGCGTATCTGACGTCAGATCCATTCATCTTGATATGTCAAAGTTGCAGTTTGTACATCCTCAAAATGTTAATGTTAGTTAAAGGGAAGACACTGTCTTCAACTTTTAGGGTCAGGATGCAACTAAGACGACGATGATGATGATATATTGACAACAGATTTAAGTAAATGAAATCCTATTTGATGTTGAACAAAGGTTAGTATTCATTCGTCAGTTAGCATAAATCTGTTAACAAATTGCATTCCAATTTTTACATGTCGTAAGTAGACTAATTTGTTAAATAAGTGTACCAACAAGTAATTCTTTTTTTTTTTTTAATAATAGAACATCTTTATTCTTTACCATATGTCACTGTCTTTATCTTAAAGCTTATTTCAAAGACAAACATTTAAGCATTTTTTAAAAAAATGCTTTGGACTGTGTATTGTAAGTGAGAAGAAATTCATTTTTCGTAAGTAATCTTAATTATTTTTTTTAATAAACTAATTCTACAATAGTTTCAGATCAGCTCAGATGATTACATCCACATATAACAAGGGAAACCTTGCCATTGTTTGACTTCTCTGTTCAATGTGCTTTCAGTTCCTTTATCTGATGTATGTCTTTTGGACAAGGAACCTTTTAGCCTAATTTCTGTTTCCCTGCCACCTTTTCAAGATGAAGAGCTAAAAAAAAAAAAAAGGAAGCTAAGGTTCCAATTCATCACTCATACTTAAAACTTTTTCTAGTTTATAGTTCCAAGATTGGAAAATGTCAGGATTTTCTACAGAGACGTACCTCCAAATAATCAGGGTTTTTTTTTGTTTTTTTTCGTTTTTTCAAAATTTACTTTCATATTATTATTGAATAAACAAATCATGAATGACTATTCTTTTTCTTTCTAAACTTTAAGAGGTTGGTTAAATTTGCTATATAAATTCATTGTAAACTGGACCCCCAATGAAAGGGAGGGACAAAGCTCATACCACTTGATAAAGCATATTCTTACAAAATTTCAAATTAAAAAAGCAAGTTAATATTTAAATTATTAAATTCTTAATTATCTTTTTTGTGTTAACGCTTCCATGCAAAAATCTTAAAACGGCTGCCAAATATGATTTTAAAGCCAATTCTTACTCCTTATATGTGCCATGACCTTTCGGGACATTGGCGATCATGGCTTTTCATGATTTCCTGTATCTCTTAATAAACTTTGTATTTTTGTTATCTTTCCTAAACTTTGTGCCACCATCCATTTGCTCAAGCTTGCTAGGTAGGTTTATACATTGTTTTTATCTTGCCTTCAATCTGTCCTCTGTGTATCGAATTTTACAAGTCCTCTTTCCTCATTACATGCACTGGAAATTTTGGCTTTTTGTGATGTTAAGTATAAGTGTCTTTTTTGTTTCCATTTTCTCTAAAACTTCACCATTGCTCACATATTCGGT